>CM029134.1:3347500-3795122 GCA_016859345.1 Istiophorus platypterus | reverse complement strand
AAAAGATATATATATATATATACACACATATAAAAATAAATTAGCGCTTTCATTCTTTCTGCAGTTTCTTGGGAGGAGGGAGACTTTCTGTTTCCCACCAAAGAAAGAAACAGCCACAGCTCTGTAACTCCACAACTCAGTACTAAGACATCAATGCCAAAAAACAAACAAAAAAAAAACCCAACAAACAGCTTATCGGCTTCCTCTATTGATGTTGTGATCTTTACGGCTCCTCATCGACCCGTCTCTCACGACCTCATCTGAGCCGGTCTTCAGCACATTCGCTTCAAAACCACTAATCTCACCACGATCCACCTTCTGACAGAAAAAAGAGAAAGAAAAAAAAAGGGTACCGGGTTAAGTTTGGGAGTCTGGGACCGACTGGATGTTTAGTTCAATGACAGGTTGATTTATCTCAGCTCCAGTGAGAGCTTAGAAGGTATCGGTTTCTTTGTCTTCATTTCTACAAAAAAAAAAAAAGTAATCATTGAAATCCTTGTAGATTAACGCGTAGCTGCTTCCTCAGGTTTTATTATTCAGTCTGTTGTGGCACATCGTTCAGATTTCAAATGGTTTTAGAGAACTGAGATGCACAAACATACATAACAATCCAAGCAAAAGTGGGGGGGGGCAAAACAAATCAAACTGAATTCTGGGTACCCCCCCTCCCCTTAGAACCTTTTAATAAAGCAAACGCATTTACTTTCTCTCTCATGCCCCCCTCCCCTCAACTTGGCATTGAAATCACATGAGGCTCCATTAAGCTACTGTTTGAACACACAGGTACAAGTACAGCAGCTGCCTGCTGGGATTTCCAAAACACATCAGAGCAAGGCACCTTCACCACTTGGGTGGGGGGTGTGTGTGTGGGGGGGTTAAGGTCTCCACAAATACACCCACTCACTAGACATCAGCAGAGCTTCCATTCTATAAAACACTGTTTGTTCTGGTTTAGAATAATTGGGTAGTTAAGATAAGCCCTGTAATCCAAAAATGTTGTTGGTTCAATCCTCCCGTTCATCTCGGAATATCCTGGAAAGAGGGTGAAATTAGTAACAGTGAACTCCAGTTGTTTCAGTGGAAATTGTTAATTACTGGTTGCACTGGGCAGCTTCAAGGGGTCATAATTGTAAACCCCTTTGTGTAGCAAATGAATAAATAAATAAACCCCCCCCCTCAAATATAGCAGAACAACTCATGATATGGGTTAAATTTCTGTGGCATGATTATTGTTTCTATTTACTGAAATAATTAAAGCTGCAGTAAGCGAATTTGGCAGCACGAAAAAGGTGTTGACACAAAATTAACATATCATCTGTTAAACCACAGTCCCTGAAAATTCCTGATTCCAGTCATGTTAAAAGCTCTCGGTTGAATTTTAGTATCTTGACAGCGTAACTGGACACAGAACGTGGGTGGTTGTTTGTGGTTCTAGATTAACAATCCAGTATTAAGCGGCAGCTTTATTTAAAGAGCCTTGTGCAAACAGTAAACCACCACCAACACCATCATCATTACTCAACCAGATCTGTATGTTCCATGAAGGAGACAAACGTTCTGCTTGGCTGTTTCTTCTGGTTCTTAGTCCTGTCATCGTTGTCGTCAGTGACCATCATTGGATGTACAACTTTTCGGTAAAAGCACGACTCTTTCCTCTGCAACCGTTGCCACAAGTAAACAAAACTAAACGCTACATATGTGTAGTTTATGTAGCAAGTAGTTAAATAATAAAAATGACTTAATGGAATATTAATATATCACTTACACTGTCAATTAACCATTAAGAACCAATGGTAACAATGGTTTCGCAAACACAAATGGTGGTGAACTGCTGGGCCATTTCAATTTTTCTTCCATATCCTCCATAATCTTTTAAGGAAACATGAAACTGGGCTGTTATGGGTTAGAATTGCTATAAAATGCTATGTTTCTGGCATCGATTTGCTTTAAAAATATATATATATATTGCAAAATAGTACCTTTTTTCCACTGTTTTGAAGGCAGCAACATCTTGTGATGGAGGCTTATGAGGAATTGAGGTATATTATTTGAAAGGAAACATGTCTTCTGTTATAGGAAAAGAGCAGGAAAAGGCGTGACAGACAGTAGCAGACCAACTGAATGTGCAAGTAGCCTAAAAATTTAAATTCAGTAACCACAGATCTTGCCTGAATCTGTCATAATTGGCCTTTAAAAGGAGTCACTTGCATTTTCCCATGTTAACATTGGCACCAACACTTTTCTGTAAAAAAAAAAAAAAAAAAAAATGCTGAGATTCTCAACAGAACTCAGGCAGAGAAAAGCTAATCCCTGTGGGTTTGTCACTAGACGAGACAACTTTCACGCTGCATTTGATCCATTGTTAATATAGGAATATTTATTCAGTGCAGCTTTAACCACAAGACTGTATTAAGTCACTTTAGAAGACTTAGTTTAATCTTAAACATCTGATGCATTTCCACACAAGTGGATTTAGTTGAGTGAAACTTTAATCACATGTGGAGCGTTCTGTGACATTATTCCATAATCTAATCCGTCCTCAAACAAAGTGACTTGAAAATGTTATATAATGGAGCCAAAAAAAAGAAAAGAAAAAGATGTTTTGTTCCTGCTCAGATACAGTTTTAAACCATTTGACAGAATTTTGGTCTTGTTTCTATAAAATGGGGACATGTTTTCGTTACAGAAAACTCTTCTCCCATTGTAGACCACTGTGTTGTTTTTCCTACCCCATCTAAGAGTGAAAAACACACTTAAAAACACCACACTCCAAGATAACTGACACAGAATTTTGTGTCATGTCACACTTTACTGAATCCAGATCTTTTGATTCCTAAACCGCATTTCGAGAACCAACTACCTGATCAAAAGGCTTTTGAACAAGTCGTTATTTAAGGTTGTTTGATTAGAGTATTTTATACATGTGGCCCAAGGCGTTAATTTCCAAACAAGTGTGGTTGTGGGGGTAAAAACTAAATGATAAAAAACCAAAACCCCATTGTGTATAAAAGAAGTGCTTCTGACTGTTCTCTTGTAACAGTTTCAGAGGGAGAACGCAGATGCAGAGCTGCACACACAGAGGCAGATGGATGTTCCACAGCTTTATTCTCTAATGGGGGGGGGTATTTTAGCACAACTGGGCTCTAGAGAGCAGCTTAAAAAAAATAAAAATACAGCTATGTGACAGACCAAAAGAAAGAAAGGGGTTTAAAAAAAGGAAAAAGAAGAAGAACAACAAAAGAAACAACTGCTGGTTTTTTGGTTGCTGTTTTCTCCAGTGTAGGAGTGACAAAAGAGTCAAAGAGCACAAACAGGGAACTTTAAAAAGGGAGAAAACAGGTGCAAACTATAAGACTCATCAGCTCAGGTGAATGTACTTGAGCACAGAGCCTCACAGCAAGGGGTAAAAAGTCAATCACCTGTCTTTTAGGAATTAATGAGTGTTCAAATACAAAGACAAACATTTTCTTTTCTAATCTCAAATATTTTCTTAAATTTAAAGATTTTGTTTTCCCCACCAGGCAGAACAAATGTTTTCTGCATCAGACCCACCCAAACTCTGAATTAAACCATGTCATCCATCTCTGCCTCAGTCTGTGGCCCATGTGCTGTCACTCGGTTTCTCTTCGCCTTCATTTGCATCTTGTGTCTGGATTCTCGGCACTTTTTAATTTCATTTTGTGTTGTTTAATGCAGCTAAAGCAGCGTTCAAGAGCATTTCAAGAGGGACTGGGAACATCTGCTGCGCCACTTCACTCAAATAAGATTCTATCAAGTCCCACATGACCGTGTTCATAAATGGACTCACAAGCGTCAGACCCAGGGGCCCCAGGGTACCTCTTTATGGGGCCCCTAAAGCAGGGCCTCTGTGCTAATGAACTTTTATTGACAGTTCTCATTGCAGAGTTGCACTGAAAGAGAGAAACTTCCTCCTGGAAAAAATAGCATAAACCAGTAGATTTAAAACCTTTACACCCTTTTATTTGTTTTTCTTTTATGGCAATTAAACAAATTGATGTTGAGACATGTCTAAAGAAATAAATATATAAGTAAATAAATGCTATGCACGCTCACCAACACAGTTGTTTCCAGTTGAGACTGATTAGGCCTCTGCGCAGGGTTGAAGGCAGATGGAGCTATCGCCACATTCAAGTTGGATTGTTTTTACCAAAATGTCAATTCGGAAAAAAATGGTCAAATCAGACTGTGACTTGTGATTAGGATGAGGAGATCTGACATTTGTACCACAGTGTCTCCCGCTTCATGATATGAACCAAAGACATGTCGACACTGTTGTCAAAAATGACTTGAAAAGCACCACAGCTGGCATTTACAACGAACTAAAACCAAATATTAACGCCAATATGTTGTATGAACTGATTTTATAGGAGCTATAAACACCATTCACTCGACCACAAGGTTAGTACTCCCATCTCGGAATTCCAAGTTGGAATAAAGCCTGTTTTTCCCGTTCTTAGGTTGTTTTTCCCATTCTTCCAAAATTCTCTTTAAGAATTCAAAATCTGATAATACATAGTTATTCCAAAATGTATGTGACATTCAGGGAAATGTATTCAGAGGTCAAATGCAATGAAACCGCCCAGCGCCGTTCCTGGAGTTTGGTAACGACCTACATAGTTGTAGGGAATCAGCCAAAATAAGTGAGAATGCCCATGTTGTTGTACCATGCAGAGAACTTTAATCGAGATTTATAATATGAACATGTTAATGTTAATGATATTTTTGAAAATGTAATTGTTTTGGCTCCCTACAAAATCAGTCCAACATAACCAAATGAGCCAAGAGTTTGCTACAAAAAAAAGGAAAAGGACGGAAAAATACTCGTAAATACGTAAACAGCCCCAACAAATGACAGAAAGCTGGTGGGCTAAGGTTAAGAAAAAGAAGGGACGCCACTCAGACCCCCCCACAAAGGGTTGTAGGATCAGGCGTCCAAAAAACGTAAACCGACGTCAAAGCCGAACCGAACAGAAATAAAAATCTAGGAAACAGGATGATGGACATCATTAAAAAAAAAACCCAAACCCTTAACCGCTCAAAGTCCAAACTGCTGCTGAAGCCAGAAGGTCGGACAAGGTGAAGTGTAGTGAATGAAAGAAAATTAACTTATTTGTATTATATGTAATGAAACCCCATAAAATTGTCCAGCAACTACCAAACGAATCTTACTTTCCGTGCCTTATTCATCCTTATCTGTCCGTGGCTCTCTGAAAGTTGTCTGATGTCTACACCTGCAAGTGCCACTGTATGTACAGAGCTTAAGGTGTTCAATAACCTGTCCCCATTCGTTGTGCTGATTAAGTGATAGCTGTACTTTAAAGAAGACTGACCTTTTAAGCAGTCCGCCCAATTAGCCGAAATGTCATTGAGCTCCTCAGGAATTGAATCCCATTGCACAGATTGTTTCTTCAGGCCCCCGGTGGGGTTCAGTTGATTTATTTTCCTGCCCGTGCAGGAATGCTGCTTCTCTCCTCACGGACAGACTCAAGATGAACACGGGAATCTGCAGCTGGGTATTGACTGAAAGAGACCAGGGCAGGAAATGGGCCGTAATTGGAGAGTACTCTCATTCTGACAGCAGCGAGAACGGCAGCCCTCTTTTCACCAGATGACTTTCATTCATCCACACCTGTGAGCATTCATTAGACCCCAAAATGGAAGATGAATTTAATTGGTTTTATTCAGGGAAATGTACGGGGAATTTACACACGCACAATGAGCACATTCATTCGCTGTTTGTTGGGTGAAATTAAAAGCTGTAGGTCGTTTATGTCTTCAGGCTGGTGCTACATGTCATGTCACAGGTTTGAAGTCCACACTTGATGCCCAGGAATCATGGTCAAGGTCTGGTTAAATTATGCTGAAGGTCTGGTTATATCATGCTGAAGGTCTGGTTAAAATATGGTCAAGATTTGGTACCAAAAAACTACTTAAGTTTAGGGAGAGACTGATCAAAGAAATGAGTTGTTGGTAGGCGACAGTATCCCGAGAGCAGATCCCATTTCAACGTTGCATGCGTTTTATAACCAATCACCAAAACACTCTAACTATTAGAGACCAAACACAATCTGAATTTTCTTTTACCACAATGTAGCAAATTTGGCTGCTGGACTGTTGCCGACTGCCCTTTGCATCCATTCCAGCTACTGGACTGTTGCACGCTGACTGCTGAAGGCCACTTCTAAAAATTTTGCGTTACATTGAATCTAGACGCATCCATTTACACCAGGACTTGGGACAGAGAAATTCATTTGCACATTCTTGAAAAGTAGGTGGTGCTGGGAACTCAGTTGTATAAAATTGGATTGAGCGATCCCCAACTAATCAGATAGTTTCCCCCATTTTAGACCGTCTGTTTCACTGCTTCCTCAAAAGTCAGAACTATAAAGACAGTTTGCAACTACTCGGTGATGTGGATTTGCATTACACATTTTCCACTTACTAAAATTGAACTCTGCATAAGAGCGAGGTAATTTAACTTCCACTGAAATGAACTGATTTCAGTTTCATCTTCCATGGAGATTAAACAGCACCATGGTACTTCCACCTTCGCTTTTGAGAAAGGATAGTTAATGCTACATTCCCACAATGCTGGCAGGATGGGAAGAACAAGGAAAATACCCCTAATTCAGAATTGGAAGTGTTCGCAAGTGTTCCAAGATGGTTAGCCTTAGTGCTAACCTTGGAGTGACACCAGATAAACAGCATAATTTAGCTATATTTGTTTGGTTATGTATTTAATTGTACAACACTATGTTAGTGTCTATATTGGATTTCATTTTGATGTAACTGCCAGCAGTGGTCTGTAGTTCTTTTCACCAAGTGAGAAATGATGTAGCTGGTCATTTCTGGTTTAAATGACATTATGTGAATGTAGCATAACCACTGGTCACAGCGACGTTTGTCATATAGTCCTCATTAAATAAAGTTAGCTAAAAACTTAATGACTACTTTCAGGACCCGTAGGTGAACTGTGGCTGGCGAGTCAACTGCTAACACGCAAGCTACATTGAAATTGCTAGTTCTAGTCAAAATCTCCCCGAGCTAACTGGCTATCAGGTTAGCTTGCTCAGTGGCTAACAGGTCAGTAAGGTCACAGGCACTTTATTCAGGAGATGTAATAGCACCATCGACCTCCGTCTATCAGTTGTCTGAAAAACAGGCCTCTTCTGTGGAGGGGGTTGTGCTACACAGCTAATAAGCTACGTTAGCCTCCTCCATTTTGTTTGTTCTTGTTGTTTCAGGTGAGGAGAAGTGTTGGTAAAAGCTATCACTATCTGTCTCCTTTGTCCTGCCAGTTGTTTTCTATTTAAAGTAGAAATACAATATATTTATATCCTGTATTTACCCGTCCACACAAATGTTTAGCTCTCTAGTGACGAGCATGCTCCGTTTTCAGAACGATCAGGGATGTAAATAAGCCTTTTACGGTCTCCAAACGCACACTGTCGCTCGCTGGACCTCTCTGCCTTTGCTTCGGAAAAACACGGACAGGAAATGGGTTTTGAACAAAGAATCCCTCGCGCCGGATGCTTCAAAGACAGCGGCTCTATTTTTACCAACCGAATGTGTTCGCTGGCACCTGTGGGAGCTGAGGGCCCCTTCGAAACAGACTGCGTTTTATGTGTTTCATGTGTTGTACACAAACGGCAAATTAAACTGTACGGTGTTTAAAGCCTTAATCAGTCGCCTTCAAATGGGTTATTTCTTCACCCTGGGCAGGGAATAATAATAAAAAGCACAGGCACCTTTTCAGATGTCACACCTGCACACGTACTGTAGGTAGAGTTTCGTAGAACGATATTTTTGTCAAGGTTTTTTTTTTAATATATATTATTATTATTTTTTTAATGTCACCTAAAGGCAAAAGGCTTAAGATCAACTTGTCACTAGGATTACAAAGAAAAAGTAAAAGATTGATGAGAGCTGAGGGGAAATTCCATTAAAACGTCCACTTTGATTTATTTGAATGATAGAGAGACGCCCACACCGGGACCCTTTGTGTAATTATATGCAGATAAGTTTTCAGATATGTGGGGTGCTGATGTGAATGCCATCTTTCATTGTATGAGTATCGCTCTTAAGCCTGAGCTACTTGATATTCTACCAGGATGCACGCGGACTGGGGTCGTATTCCCTGGGACCTCTGAGCACCGAGAGCCCTCCGAAGCTTTTTGTGTTTTCGAATTTCGCTCTAAAAAGCGTCAAAAAAATTTTGACGGACGCGGAGCTCTTAGCAGAGAACTAATTCTGGTGACATCCTGGGCTGTTTACCGTGGACCCTCCCCGCCAAATGAGCAGGGGATGACTCGGGATTTGAGGCTCCCGCTGTGTTGGATGAATCTCTCAGCTGCTTTCGGCTCTGCGTGTCGTCTCAGAGTTATATCATTCCAAAGACTGAATAAAGCCTGTTTACTCGGGGTCTTCAGGCACCTGATGGTGTAGTTGCATAGCAACCGCTCGAGGAGAAAAAAGAAAAAGAGAAAGAAAGATAAAAGGAATGGAGAATATGGAGAACGAGTTGACCTGTGCATCGTTTTCAGTCTCGAACCAGCCGGCAACAACTCCCACAATTCCACTGGTGGTGTCCGTTGAGTTAGGAGAACGCTGAGAAGCCGTTTCGTGGGATGCTACATGTTATGTAATAAATCTGGAGAGAATGGAACTAATGTAAAATACGACGCTACTTCATCGATCCTTGTGGACGAACTTGGGTCAGTTCGGAAGCAAATGTAAAACAGTTCATAGGATATGGTTTGTATCAGGGCTTTCTGAACAGAAGAAATAGAAATAGAAATAAAACCGCAAGCGGGGTCATGTAAACATGCTGTTTAAAATTTAAAATGCATGTTCAGTATTCTGAAAACTGTGAAGTAGGGAAAAGACAAACTTTTTACTGGTATCGACTGATCTACAACCAGTCAGATCACACTAGTGTCTGAACTGAGCGAGGTTGAAATGACTTAGAAAAATAACTTCGAGCAATTCAAAATCTGCCAAAAAAGCTGTCTAGCTTTTTTCCCCAGAGCTTTCAGTCACATCACATTGTCTTCATCAGCTAATAGAGGTTTCTAGGGTTTTTTTCCATTTGTCCAGCTGTTCCACGACGACCTGCTTCCAGCGTCACATCAGGGAAGAGGACAGCCTATTTTGTTTGTTTGGGTTTTTTTGTCAGCAGGATTATGCCAAAAACTATGAACCGATTTGCACTGACCTCGGTGGTGGTGGTGGACCTTTTTTAGGGGGTTTCTGAATCATTTATCATGAATTTGATATTTTTTCACTTTGAAGTCTGGTGTACGTTGTCTGAAACTGGCCTAGGCCTGCGCTGTATTGATCGCATTTTCTAGTTCAACACGCTTTTCTTTGGTAGCGAGTTAAATACATCCCATCAAGAGGTATCATCAAGGAGTCACCTGATCTGTCCCAAAGACAAGAAGGACAACGAGTCCTGCTGCAGGAGACCTTATCTCAAAACCATGGATCCAGTCTGGGAACACAGGAAGACACAGAAGACACTGAGAGGGACTGAATCCACAGAAGAACTGAGACAAGTTCTCAGAAATGCTTGGAACTACCTACCGGACAAGTACCAGGAAAACCATACACAAGCGTACTGAGGAGAACTGGTGATGTTTTTTGTTGTGGGTTTTTTTTGCATTTAGAAAACTTTTTACCACATTCTGTGCACTACAGCCCAGTTTTTTAATGTTTGTGTGGTGTTAAAGAAGTTTTTGCCGTGGCCCCGACCAGCGGCGAGTGCAGTGTCGAGCCTCCCTGGGTAAAACCGACTCACAGGCCGCTAATGAATCCTAACTCATTCTCCTCAACCATGACTCCGTACCTGAACCAAATAATCTACACCCTGAAGCATCCGACTGGTCGATGCCGACGAGGCGAGTGCACATCTGGGGATACCGTCAAGCGTTATTGAGGACATAATCGAAACTGCGCTGAATGGTGCCCTCAGTAATAGCAGGATGACAAGAGCTTTGTTAGAGTAATATACACTGTAGACGTGTTAATGTGAACTTGCCCCCCCCCCCCAAAACCCTCTCAAAAGCGGGGCTGCAGTTTGTCTCCGTGGATCATCATCAAACCTCTTCCCTTCCAGCCGACTGAGCTCGACCTGTCGAGGCGGTGGGGCTGGTGGGAAAAAAAAAACACACGCGCCCAGGATTTTCCACTCGACCGACCGGGCATAACGTATTACTGTAATTATCTTGTCCGCGTCTCTTCTCAGAACGGATCACCGCCTGGCTTCGTCGGAGGCGACACAGGGGAGCTGAGCGACGCCGAGACACGCAGCGGCGAAGAACAGACTATTTAACCGTTCCCCGGGACAAGAAGGTGAATTTCTAATCAAACTCTAGAGATATCTTTTCTAAACCCTGTTTTGAATTCCCGATCTACTCCATGCTTGTGGTCACCTCTTTGCCTTTGGAGTCGGGAACCACCAAAACAGGGCCGTGATTTTCCCTGGGTCATAGTTTTCATAGAAACAGAGAGTCTACAACACAAGTGGTAGTAAAAAAAAAAAAAAAAAAAAACAGACAAACAAACAAAAACTTTTAGCAGAAAAAAATACAAAGCTTTTCTATAAGCACAAATTTATAACACCAGATCCCTTACTCACAACATTTAATGTTAAGTAGGATTTTGACAACAAACTTACTTAACTTTCTATATATTTCATCCTTATTTCAGTCCCTGTTTGCTCCTCTTTCCATGTATTTCGCTCATTCTTTATTTTAATTTATTTTTTTAATCAATGTGAAATCATAAAGCACACAACGATACAGGTACACAAAGATAGGGTCAGGAGAAATGACAGAATTTATATATAGCGTGAGACTAGGTGACGTCATACTTTGTAAACCATGATATCCATACCTTTCTCTGGGCGTTGTAGGACATTGTCGACTAAATTAATTTTTGGGTCTCTGTAAAAGTTAGTCTGGACCTGCCCTATATGAAAAGTGCCCTGAGATAACCTCTGTCATGATTTGGTGCTATATAAATAAAATTAAACTAAACTGAATGAGTATTTCATGGCTACAGTTAATTTCTAGATAACAAAAACAATGAATAAAGATTTGTGAGATATTCTTTGTTTTAGCCAAAAATAAAAACAGACATCATAGTCTATTTTATCCATTAACAGTTAAAATCAATTGAAATTTCCAGAAAATGTAAATAATCATGATACACAGCGGTAAAACAAAACATTATGACCTCTCAAGACAGATCAAGGGCATGAAGAGCAGTTAGAGAACAAATTGCTTTTCCATCTCCGGGGATCAGGGATCTTTAAGGATTTCTGAACTCAATACTCGATTCCCAAGCATGCATTCCGGATTTTCCATTTTATTATATTCCACACAGATCAATAATCCTTGTCACTCACATTCAAGAGCCTTTCATCACTTGGGGAAAGGTCGCTTCTGCTGTAATCCTACAGTGCACATACAAGAAATACATGAAAGATGAAGAAGAAATGAAAAAACAGCAAAAGATGATTAAAAAATATCACCGCAGCTTGAAGGCTAATAAGTGTCCTTTGGGCCCAAAGCATGAATTAGAAATTAAAATCTGACGTCCAATTGAAATCAGGCTCTATTCATCAGCACTGAGCTATCATCAGTGGAGGGAGAGTGTACGCTCCCCATGCAAACTGACACAATTTCCTGGTTATTAGCCGGCAGCACTTCTGTTAAATGACTTTGGATTGTGCTTCACAGGATTTTTTTTCCCAATACACAGTGAACCAGTGCAACCCCTGGCGAGCAGAAGATGAGCACAGGGCGCCGGGAAGGTCATTATTTAACCTTTTCAAAAAGGTTAAATAATGACCTTTCCCCTCGCCTTCGTCACTCTTTCTGTGATCTTTCTTTTTATTAAAACAGGGATTTTAGCATTTAGGAAAACAAGCAAACAACACGTATTCAGCGAGTGTTTTCATAATGGTAATGAAAATAGGGAGAAAAACGACAGAGAGGAATACAAGAGGGAAATGGGATTGAATGGCTTTTGCAAAAGATAATAACATCCCCTCGTGACTCACGTGGCACAGAACGTAGCGTATATTCAAAAAAAAAAGAAAAAAAAGAAAAACGCTCTCACTTCCATCCTGTTTACGCGCGGTGGATACTGCAATATCTCAGCGTGATGAGCAAATGACAGGGGCCTCCGGGAGCAGCGATTTCACGGAAGGTTCTTCAGAAGTCGATGGCGCACGCGGCACGGCTTCAATAAGTCATTATCGTTGCATCACCTCCCCGGAGCGCCACGCGCACGAGCGCGGCCTGGAAACCGTCTCCTCGAGTGTCAATTTTTGATCAAAGCGGCTACCTAGATTTTTAATTTCTTTTTTTTTTTTAAATAAACCAGGTCGCTCCTCCTCGTTTTATCTGTGTTGGTTTTTTGTTTGTTTTTTTGTTTTTTTATGAAACATGTTTTTGGGATTTTCGTTTTTTCCACAGGAACATGGCTGAACCGCCCCAACAGTTGCATCATGGTGCTCACAAGTCTTCTCCTGTGCGTTCTTTGATTCTCTCTCTCCGTCTGTGAGTGTGTGTGTGTGTGTGTGTGTGTTGTAAATGAAAAACCCTCCACGATGATTTGCATAAGACGTGGGATCGGAGCGATGCATGCTTGCATGCATGCTCAGCCTTTGATGTTTTCCGCTTGTCCCCTTCCCACGGTAAACCTCTGCCTCCATGATAATTACGTGCGCTCACTTGTGATGCCATTGCAACACGGCTTCAAAAAAAAAAACAATAGACATCTATGAACACAGATGTTGCTTTTTAATCTTAACATTTATATATTTATTGGCTGTAAACTTCTTGATTCCTCGCTGATATCGATGTTTGAATCCACATCACTGAGCGACAAAGAGGAAATGTAGGACTTGAGACAAGTACAACACAGATTGCTGCAAAGAAGGATTTTTTTTTTCAATGCCTTTTACTACATATTCAATATATATTTTCTATGTTGGCTATGTTGCAGCTGTGCCAGTGTCAGTGGAAATCGGGTCTTTACTGCATGAACCGGACCTTCTTTTAATCACTTTGTGCAAAAGAGGCTGCTCGTCCAGGAACCAAGTTACTGCATCAAAGCTCTGTAGAACAAAAATATTAAGAATGTACAAACAAACCTTTACCTAACCTCTCACGGTCTCTTGTCGCACAGATACGGGTTTCAAGTTTAAAATTTTAGAGATAGATTAAGATTTTTGCCACCACCACAACACGGTTGAAGTGATTGGAATTAGTGTTTGTTGTGTTTGAAGTAGACTGTAAGTTGGATAAAGTCAGTTTATCCCAAAGTTTTGCAACTTACACAAGTAAGTCCCGAGTAAGTCACGGCTGAAGTCTAAGTCACGTGACTCAAATACACAATGCTGATTCAAAGCATTGAAAAATGACCTGCTCCTGACCGGACATGACTCACGGTTCAGTGACTTGGTTGAACCGACTCTTTAGTTCAAACTTTGGCAAAATGAAAATGTAGCTCTCAAAAATAAAGGATTAACAGCAGACTCTGGTGTATTTACAGCTTCTCAGATGTTAATTGTATTTTCAGTGCTTTGACATAATGAAAATTCCTCCTTATGTACTCTTTTGCAGCTGGTCCTCCAAACCTCATTTTCCCCTCGATGACAACAAATAGAGTGTTTACTGTATATCGGGGATATTAAAAAGGGAGGAAATGCAGAGCCCGAGCACAACTGATGACGATACGTTGGGTCCGTGGCTCCGTGAAAGCTAAAGTGGGACGCGCTGCCGGTACAACACGTAGCCCACAGCCCTCCCGGGGCCTATCAGGACGGCAGAATTTTCCAGTGCGTCGAGATGATTTGTCATAAGCCGAGCGGGGCGTAGGCGGATTATGCCTTTTGAGGATCCGTACGCTGGAGATGTGAGGGGGAGAACGCGGAGCGGGTTTGTTCCACAAGCGGAGAACTTGAGATTACACTTGTTGTCGTGAAATGAAAACAACTCTCCCAAAATCCTTGATTTTTTTTTTTTTTTTTTTTAAGTGTTTGCTGAAACATCTGGTTGTTTCGCCTTAAAGAGATTTCATTTCAATGTGCATGTGGAGTGGAGTGATAGAATACATTTTTAATGGACGGCGCCATTGTGTGGTATGAAAGAACGGCCCCCCCGGCAGGTGCCGCCGTGATTGAGTGGCAGATAATATGCCCTCGTCACCCGTCAGACGGACACTTCGGGGGCAGAGGATCGGGACTATATTTAGCCGAGAAAGGTGACAGTCCGGAATGAATGAGCTGTGGAAATGAACTGTCAGTGTCGGAGCAGTGTGCTCGAGCGGCCTGACAGGTTTTACATTGCAAATGGTAATTTCGGCCGAGCCGTATGAGAAGAGAAGGTTACATATGTAGAGAGAGAAAGACTCTGCTGTGCTATTGATTGCTGTGGACCATTAGTTCATATATATATATAGATATAGATATAGATCTTATTATACTAAGGCGATGAGAAAAAAAAATTAAGAGATCCCTCGTGTTGATTCACGATTCAAACATTATTTACTACATCACTAGCTCATTCTGAATTTGCAGGAGCTGGCAGACTCCGGAGGATTTGCCCAAAGGATAATGTCTGTTTCAGATGGATGCAACTGTGTGTAATAGATTTAGGAGAAAAGTTAAAGTGAACATTTTCATTATAGGAAAAGTAAAAAATGATGTTTTATCCGTGGGCAGATTATATATTAAAAAAAACGTGTCCGTGCTCAGAGAAACATGCTCTTGACAAAGTTGGGTGTGAGGGAACTTAGACAATCAGTCAAACCCCCTCACCTGCCCCAGTATAATAACATACAACCCTTCTACCCCCCAGTACCTTATTTTAACAATGGCCTGCATACATAACCTCAGACATGAAGATTACTGATTTCTAATTTTGTAGATTATTATCACAATTTCTAAAATTGAGTTTACTGTTAACATTCCAGTTTTCAAACTGTGAGTTTGTATGACTCATCTTTTCATTTTTATTTAATGGTCAATTCCACAGAGCATGCAACCGAATCACGTTCATAAACATAACTGTGAATGTGTCCGGTCTCTGGGCAGGTGTGCCGATATTCAGTGTCTTTCGACGTCCCCTCCAAGATCCGATTCGTGAGGCGTCTCCACTTCACCTCTTCAGCGGCGAAAAGGGAACCTCCGGGATTCTCCTGCCTTCAATCGGGCTCGGACAGAGCGCTGCAGAAACCCGGCCCTTTGATGTACACCTACTCCTCACCTGTGCGTTCTCTCACGGCGTCCCAGAGACAAAGGGGAAGTTCACATGGTCCCACCAGCACACAGAGGAGAGCGGTTGAGTCAGAACAAAGGGAAACAACTCGCCATTTATTGGCGGTGGCGTCCAATTGTTCTGGAATAAGGCCGGGTAATTGTGCTCCCCTTTCATGTTGGGTCTGTTTGGATTTCGAGACCGGGGAGGATTACTCCGCCTACAGCGGACGCCCACGCTTGGAAGGCTTCGCTCGCTGTGTAAAAAGAAAAAAATCCTCCAATACATCAAACAGTCCTGTTGCTTGAACCAGAAAAAAAAAAAAAATGCAGTGCGACTGAAGGTGGGAGGATTTTAAGCCTCCGGGTTATTGTTAATATCAGTGCTAAGAGCTTCGATTTCTCAGTAAAAGTTTGCATCTTCACTCGTGGACACAAGGTTATCCACTGGGTTTTCTACCACATGCAAAAACAAGCAGTAATGCGGAGATGTGATCGTGCTTGTGTGGGATGAACATTGCCTCCCACAGTGCACTGTCCAGACTCTCCTCTATATGTCCGGCATTTTGGAATTCAAAAATAATACCCGCATGTCTCGCTAGGATCAAATCATGGACAATCAGCAGATGTCCAGTATCTCGATTTTTTTTTTTCTTGTCAAATTTTGGACAGAAGAAAATACAGGAGAACAAGGTCAAGACTGGACGACTTTTGGAGAACCACCGTTGTAGACGGGTTCAGAGGGGGACGTCTCGAGGCAGGTCTGGTACAAGGACACCTTGTTACGCCTTGTTTTCTGTTTGAGGTCTACGGATTTCTGGTTTTATATCAGTCCTTCTGGACTGATCCTTTTTTTCCACATCCTTTTTTCTTTTTGTTGGCCAGGAAATCTTGTCTACATTGGTTGTTAATAAAAAAATGGCTGAAATAAAAAGATCTTAAAAAATGTTTCATTCACATGATTAGTTTGGGGCTTGTTTAAGGGATGAAATCCCACCGAGGTTGTCAAGGTTTGGCCGAGACGCAAAGTGAAATGGATCCGTCTTCCCCGAGTCCTCGGCAGCCGGAGACACACGTTACTATGGAGAATGACTGAAGTGGTAGTTTACAGTGCGATGAAATGACTTCAGAGTTCACTGCTAAGAACAAAATAACAAGCAGAACAATACTACGGTGAAAAATGATAAAGAAATCAGAGAAACTTCCGAGGACAACAACAAACAGGAGAAAATGGGATGAAGGGAACTGGCAGAGCAGCCGAACCCCGGAGAGACGAAGCATCCTCGCTCACTCATTTTTGGGGAAGGGAAGAGATCTCATATCCGACACACACAACACACATCGGTCCGCTGAAAGTCTCCACACACACCGAAGCAGAGGCAAAATCCATTTCCACTAATATTGCTGCTGGAGAAGGAGACTGGCTGAGAAAAGGTAGTTCAAACAAACAAAAAACCCTAACTTTCCTATGGCTAACTCGTCGACGAGCCTCTGCAGCTCCGACGTTTCCACCTGACTTTCCTTACAGGGTTTTGCGGTGGCGTTTTAACAGTATCAAAGCAACACCAAAGCATCTGTAATGTACTGCACCGTAGCTTAATTAACATCAGAGTCGATCGCTAGGAGCTGAAATCCCAGTGTTTTCTGGGAATTCTCGCCTAAAATCTGTTCCTGAAAAATACCAGCGGGATCCCAGGAATTTTCTTTACCTTTGGTTCTTCTCTACTGGCCTGTGCATCCACATACTGAGGAATATTTAATAGTTTTAGGAGCCTGGAGGTATAAAATTATCGAGCATTCATTAACAAAGAGTAAAATGAGCAAAAAAAAGAACAAATAATTCTAGATTAGCACGTTTCAACTTGGCCAGGGAAGTGCTGCAACACTGGTGATCAATGGTTTCAGTCCTACGTGGGTGTATCGGATCCTTTCAGACACCTTGAACTCAGCATTATTTGAGCTTAGTAACGAAATGTGCTCCAATTTTTAGCTTTTCACACACGACTACGACTTTTCCACCTCGATGGTCCTTGAAACTCGAGGGTTGCGTGTTTTCTGCCGTCCTTCCTTACCCGAACTTCAGGTTTTTCATTTTTCGGCGAAGTCTCAACGTCTTAACGATCAGGGCGAGAGTCTTTTCAAGGAGCTCCGGCCCACCGCTGAAGGCAGATGGTGCGATCAGCTGGCTTCCCCGGCGCTCGGCAGGGATGGGGCTCGTCCTCGCTCAGATCCCTTTGTCGCCTAATGCTCGCCTGGATCCAAGTCAACCTGCGCCGACGAAGGCCGGATCAAAGAGAATATTTACAAGGTGCTTCTGTATCTGTTTTGGGGCGATGTGTAGAACCAGGGCTTTTTTTTCCCGTCTCCTGCACTTCTGGATTAAACAGCAGGAGAGCTGGAGGCCGGCGCTAATGGTTAATGTTCGACATTGAAGAGGACGTGACAGCGACGCCTCGATCTTGGCGTCGTTTCTTACTCTGCTCCGGCGCGGCTGATTAGCAGCTTCCAAATCGTCGCTTTGTGTCGGGGGGCCTCCCGCCGAGAGTCGATGGCAGTGAGTTATTCACACAGCCCCCTCACATTATAAATAGGTTATTGAGCTCCTGAGTGATGTGTCTTGATATATGGGCCCATGTGGCTTTTTGCAGGTTGTTGATATTCGCTGTGCGAGAGTGTTTGAGAGGAGAGTTGTCAAAACAACAGCACCGGCTTCTTAAAGGCTCAGATTTTTAATTTCGTTGCCCTGTCACATTTGATGAACGCTGTGTAGAAGGTTTCTTAAGGTTCACATAGTTAAAACTAATTGCGATCTAATATAAGAATCCATCTATGAAACCTGCCTTCATGAAGGTGTTAATTTTTAATTGGAGAGGTTTATTCATCTCCATGATCATTTTGAAGGATTTTGAAACCTTTTGGGTTTGACTGAGAAATGTTTCTATGTAGCTCACGCTCATTGATATAAATTGCATTTGTTATTTCTCACGATTATTTTTAGTTATGATAATAGGTTGTTATGAAGTTAGCAGAGAGTTTGTTTTGACAAGATGCTGGTTCTCATAAAATATTTCTGTGTTGAAATTTCATTCTAATGTGGCCAAAAGGTCTTTACAGCAAATAAAAAGCTTGCAGGTTTTACACAAATACAAACTGATACCGAGACTTTTAATTCGGTCTCCTAGTTTCTTCCACATTTGTATATCTGTGTTTTTGTTCATCTGCTAAAAGAAAAACGCATTTTTAATGAGCGTATCTGGGCTTATTAATGGTAACGGTACTCCATCCTTGGGCCGAGCTAATTTGTTAGAGCAAAACACAAATGTACCCGTGGTGGAAACACTTTATTATGCCACTGCACAGATGAGCAAGAGTTTTTTCAAGCGTGTCGCTGGTCAAAGTGGAGTCGGTACCGAGTAGGACTGAGCAAGAAGACTAAAAATTCTATAAACAGACTCTATTATTTCTTCTCATCTCACCTGTGTAAGGTCTTTTTCAGACCTGACAGAATTCTTCTCAAATTTCACATCTTTTACCTTTTATCTTTATTCCCACTCAAACCTCCCGGATTTAACCCGTTGGTCCGGACGCTAAGCCGGCGACACCTTGCATCACAAACCTACCGCTGTCACCAAAGCTTCATTGAACTCTGGGTAGGTTTTACTCCCCGAGTTTGCGATTCACTGCAGTGAAGCGGTGGCTTTGAAATTCGTGCTGATGCTGAATTGTCAAATGAATCATTAATCAAAAGCGGTAAGTGTTGTTTAATAAATTAGAGTTTGTAACAGTTGAGGGGAAGTTCGATTACAGGAATGATACAAAGGATCACAGTGTGTATGTGTGTGTGTGTGTGTGTGTGTGTGTGTGTGTGTGTGTGTGTGTGTGTTGCGCTAAGACACACATCCTGTTTTCCCATTAATAAATCTTCCTCCGTTGCCTTTAGCGGCCTCGCAGGAACATGTGTGTGTGTGTGTGAGGGTGAGGGTGAGGGTGGGGGGTTGGTGGTGCTGCAGCAATGCGAACATCACGTTATCAACATCAAGGACATGAAAATATTCAGTGATGAGAATGTTCTGCGTTTTAAATATTCAGGCCTAAATATGCTAAAGATACGCACAGGCGTAATTCTCACCTGCAGGTTGAGTGCTGAGCTTCGAGTAATCAGCGGAACGGGGTCTAATCTTATGACAAAAGAGAGAAACTCCCCTTCCCAGAGAGCAGAGCACACTGATGTTTAATGCAGTGATAATAGTGCTGCTGTCGACGGGAGACAACTCGAGAGTCCGACTAGTGATCAAAAACTCCCAAGAACATCACATTTGCTTTGGTTTGTCTTTGCTTTTATTTATTCATATATTTAAACAATCTAAAAGACAGAATGAAAAAAAAAGATATTACACTTTGGATTTCGTTTTAATTTATTAGCCACTTTTTTATATATATATAAAATGTAAATATTTTGCAGCTGCTTACAGTCAAAATTCATTAAAATCTAATCACATTTAATGATGTAATGCATGTAATTTAGTGCAGGGCACAGAAATAATGCAGCCAGAGCTGGAGCCATGACAAGGAGCAGCAGAGCTTTCGAAAAGTCACAGTCGTGTTGTAACATCAACTTTGGATTACCAAAAAAAACAAACAAAAAAACACACACCAGTGTATGAACTGTAACCCACCTGTTAGCGAAGGGGATCATTTATTGGCCGTCTATGTGGAGGGAGGGTTTAAGACTTTTTATGGCAGATTACTGTGGAGTCAAAGGTAATTTGGCGCCAGCAGCCGGGATTTTTGCACCACCCGTTGGACACGTCTTCACCGGCTTCGGTTTCAGGCGTCACAGTTTGAAGTCGCTTGCAAAACACAGTGGCGTGAAAACAGAAATACTACAAAGATTAATTCCTCTTCCAGTGAATTCTCTCACATGAGCAAATTTAGCTAACAAGTTATTGCCGGTTAAGCAGTGAGGAACAAGTCTTTTGTGAGTTCGCTCTGTATCCACTCTGCGCTGGCAGGTGCCAGTTCCAGTGAGCAGCCACATGCTGGCACTCTAGTTCCGACGGTAAAGGCTAATTTGGGTTTCTGAGCCGAACCTAGATCGTAGCCACTGCGAGTGTCCTACGCCGCCGTGAGCACTTATACTTCTGAGTTGGCGTCGCTCTGCAATTACACCGCTACACCGCTAGTTTGAGTCTGTCCCATAGCGTCATGCTACATGACTAGATTTAGTGCCTGTTAGTGCTAATAAATCGCTTTGCATGTTGATGTTTTTATTGTCTCCAGGTCATTTTTGAAGATCTGCCCCTGACATGATTAATCATACTGTAAATACCACCCATACGGATTTCAGAAGTGTGAGGTGATACCTTAAAATGTATCATGCAGCCCAGCGAACACGTACTTTTGCGCTCCCATCGGCACAAATGGGGAAAAACGATCGTGAACACTTGTCCGGGCGACACCCGGGCGCGGCAGCCTCCACGCTCGGAGCGCCGAGCAGCAGAGATGCACGGATTTAAAAAAAACAAACATGCATGAAGATTTCCCAGGGTTACCGCCTCAAACGCACGGTTGCAATGTGCCGACCCTCGCTGCACAGTTGTCACCTGCACAAACGGCGTTTGGCCCAAAGATTTGCACGGGTGTTTGTTTTGTTTGTTTGTATTTTTTTTTCCTCTTCGTACACTTTTAAATTTAAAAAACTCAAAAACAGCCTTCAAATTATGGGATGAAAGTTCACTTTTTGGTTTATTCATTTTGTCAGTTAAGCTCTAAAATCCAGAGTCAATTTAAACCTGTCGCTCGCTGTGTTATCAAAGCCTTTTTTTTTTTTCTTCTTTCCCACCCGGGAATGAGATTTCAAAAGGAAAACTCTTCCCACCCTCAGCGAATAATCCTTTATTTCAGCTCCCCCCTGCTTCAATCGGGAGCATGTCCTCCGCAGTCTCCCGCACTTCAGACCCGAGCCGTCTACCACACTGCCCCCCCACCCCCACCCAGATAATGACTTCCTGGGATATGAATAAATGACACCGGGCTCTTTCTTCTTCCTCCTGCTCACCTCTGGAGGATGGGGGCCCTGTCATGGTTCTTGTCCTTGAGCGTGGCCCCCGGGTTGTAATGAGCACACGACCACCGGTGAGGATGTTATCACCCAGCCCTGGGGGGGCGGGAGGCCTAGGAGAAAGATCTGGGGGCCTGTGCTCCCCTTCCCCTTTTTCATCCTTAGTGATGACTAATTAGGCCCCACAGGTAAAAGAATTGCCAGGTATCTTAGGGAAAGGCAGGCGGCGGCGGTGGCGGCGGCGGCGGCGGCGGCGTAAAAACCTGAGGAAGTCGTTTTTTTCCTTTCCCCCCCTGCGCCTCGTTTTTTTTGACCTACACCAGTTGTTGTTTTGAGTTACACGCCATCCAGGCAGCTAATTTGTCGGTAAATGGGAGAGTCATGTATTTTTTTTTCCTCTTCGTACACTTTTAAATTTAAAAAACTCAAAAACAGCCTTCAAATTATGGGATGAAAGTTCACTTTTTGGTTTATTCATTTTGTCAGTTAAGCTCTAAAATCCAGAGTCAATTTAAACCTGTCGCTCGCTGTGTTATCAAAGCCGTTTTTTTTTTTCTTCTTTCCCACCCGGGAATGAGATTTCAAAAGGAAAACTCTTCCCACCCTCAGCGAATAATCCTTTATTTCAGCTCCCCCCTGCTTCAATCGGGAGCATGTCCTCCGCAGTCTCCCGCACTTCAGACCCGAGCCGTCTACCACACTGCCCCCCCACCCCCACCCAGATAATGACTTCCTGGGATATGAATAAATGACACCGGGCTCTTTCTTCTTCCTCCTGCTCACCTCTGGAGGATGGGGGCCCTGTCATGGTTCTTGTCCTTGTGCGTGGCCCCCGGGTTGTAATGAGCACACGACCACCGGTGAGGATGTTATCACCCAGCCCTGGGGGGGCGGGAGGCATAGGAGAAAGATCTGGGGGCCTGTGCTCCCCGTGCCCTCTTTCATCCTTAGTGATGACTAATTAGGCCCCACAGGTAAAAGAATTGCCAGGTATCTTAGGGAAAGGCAGGCGGCGGCGGTGGCGGCGGCGGCGTAAAAACCTGAGGAAGTCGTTTTTTTCCTTTCCCCCCCTGCGCCTCGTTTTTTTTGACCTACACCAGTTGTTGTTTTGAGTTACACGCCATCCAGGCAGCTAATTTGTCGGTAAATGGGAGAGTCATGTATTTTTTTTTCCTTTTTTTAAATTTTCACGCGCAGCGCTTCCCTCTCATTATCTCCGCTCTTGCAAACCCTAATTAGCTCGCGGAAAGGTCAGCTCACCTCTGTGGCGCGAAACAATGCGGGGATACACTTCGTCGGTTCTCCCTTGGCGCACCCACGCGGGCTCTTACATAAGCATACATATAAATACACACACACACACACACACCTGTATACACACACTTATTTAGTGACTGAGGTGCTAAAAGACACCGAATGCGAGATAAACATTCCTGATTGTGCCTCCTGGTTTGTACCTAATGAGGAAAGATGCACAAGAACAGGAATTTGAGGATCGTTTTGATGATTTTTAAACTTAGGCAGTAAAAAGAAAATTGTAGCAGGATTACAAATACCTTAAGTCAGCAACACTAAAAGCTTAACAAAGAAGAAGGAGGTTTGGTTGACGGAGGAACTGTGGCCGCGACAGGTAATTGTATAGCTCCGGGTCACAAGAGCTTCTGTGTGCACCTGGACCAATATGATTGGACGTTGGCGGTCGGATGATGATTGAGCCAGTGACGGCGAAGCATGAATGAAGCAGCTGACGACGATTAGGTAATAAAGGCCAATCACCAGGTCCAATTGAGGGTTTATCCGTTTTAAAAATGATAATTTTATTACCAAAAACACGGGAATCTTTGCTTACTTGGCCGAAATCTGCATCACATCACATCTGTGCAAAAACAACTCAAAATGCTACTTGAGAGTTTGCTGAACTGTGTTTTATTCTTCTTACTGGAAAACTCAGATATTTGACAGCGGCTCCTTCTTCTTCCTCATCACAGTTTGACAATGTCTGGCTCAAATACCCAGATTCTTTTAATCTTATTCGCCTATGCTAGCATAAAGCAGGGGGGAACATCTGACCTCCACCTCGTAACTCCGCACAGTGACAATTTGAAAGCTTCAGAGCTTCTGAGCAAACTGAATTTGCCGAGGAAGACGTGGTTGAAAGCTCTGGAAAAAAGCTAGTTAGTAGACCTTGTGCCAACTGTTTTGTCAAACAGCTCCAGAGGCTTTGAGGAACATCATATCAATGATGAATCTAAATGATCAGTTTCTTGAAACAAACCTGATATTTAGACATAATTTTGAAGTTCTTTGTAAAGATATAGAATAAACCCATATTGCAGAAGAGTGAAGATAATTAAAACCCAAATCTCGACCTCAGACCCTTTCTTTTCCTTAAATGCGCAGAAATTTTTGTCCTTTCTCACTCGTTCATTTTTATACGCATGTGTCTCTATCTGGTTGAATTTCTGACTGAATAATTTGCTGTGATGAACGGTGGAAAGTCATTAACGCCGGACCCCGGCAACATCCTGACCACTGTGTCTGTGTCTTTCCCCACAGGTGTATTCCCATCAAAAGGCGGCTAACTGGGGAGGCGAGGACACGCTGTCGCGTCCCTCTGGGCCGTCCTCACTTTCTTTGAGGACTTCTTAATGAGCATAAGGAAGTTTTTGCATCGCAGGGAGACATTTTGGACAGAAGCCCCTGGAACCCTTCGCTTCCACCAGCGCCTCAGCCTGTGATGCCCTAACGTTGCAGTGTTTTAATGAAGTTATGGGACAGTTGGACACCTTGGGACATTTTCCGCTGAATTCTAACATCTGACAGTTTTAGTTTCTGAAACCTTGTGGGAGACAGGCTCGTGGTTAGTGTCCTTTATTCATGGCACCGCAGAGAACAGGGCCTCACTCCTGGTTAAAACTTTTTCTTTTCCTTCTGCTGGTCGGTGAGTAGAAGTGAAAAGAAATATGAAATGAAACCGCTTGTTCTCTGTTTGTAAAGACAAAGAGATACATGTGTTTTCTTTCACCTTAATGAGAGATACTCGGGGGGGGGGGGGTGCGTTTCTCCAGGGGTTGATGCAAAAGCACGATGAGCGTTTGGTGACTTCGTTCCATGAGCAGGTCGCTGTAAGAGGCTGAGAGGACCTAAGTTTCGCAGAGAGCTGATGAAGGAATGATCACCGCGCACAGGAAGGAAGATTTACAGTCTAAACTGCGTATGCATATTAAAACAAAAACCCCAAATACATCATAAAACTCTTCTGTTTCCTGATCTGGCCCTATCTTCCTCAGATATGTTTATCTGGTACCAATGTGCAACAGGAAAATGCATTTTGAGAGGAATGTGCTGCTGGGTGAGTTTTGTTTGAACAAACATATCTGCAAAGTCACAAATTATTCATATCGAGCGTAGCTGCAAAATTTCGACACACAACATGAAGTATCCCAGTTGTTTTTCTTCCTTCCGTGTTTGCTCCAAGCAACTAAAGCACGATTTATGTTTTTATGCCTGTGTCGTTTAATGTTTGAGACAGTACTGCCCAGTTAAATGCTGAAAAGTTAAAAGGTGTGTTTACTTTATAAATACTCAACCGAACCTAACCTAAACCTAACCTTTACCCTTCACCTAGACCAAAGTGCCTTTGTTGCCTCCGTGAAGCCTGGTCTCTGGTGTCAAGGCTCTTTTTATGCAGCGCAGGAAATATGATTCCTTTTGAAAAATGTCATGAAAAAGAGAAAGGACAAAAAATGTAGACGTGATTTTCTGTGAGACAGGGCTGCAAGATCATGTATTAGGCAGCTCCAACCATTTTTCCTGATATTTGTTTAAGTGCAGGTAACCAGTGGCAACAGTACAGATGTGTCACGCTACGTTAACAGCTGTCAGTCCTCTGAAATGCCGCCGTGAGGTTCGCGCGACGCTTTCCTTGCCAAACCGCGTACTCCGTGCAGACCTCTGAACGTGTTAAGTGTTTTGAGCGCGGGGTGTCGCACACAACGGTGCAAGTACAACAATATGCATCCTCCCAAATCATTATCCTCCCAAAAGTAGTCCGCCTGAGGTTTCTGCTTCCCCACATGAAACCAAATATAAAGCAAAAACAATTTATGTTCTTTGAATGTTTCTTTCTATTTTGTGAATTTATTCTTCCTCTCAGAATCCAGACGATTACTGTTTCATCTTGTTTTCTTTAAGTCGACCTCGCCTTCGGTGGGATGCTCAGAATAGTCACATTTTAGAGCATCGTGATGGTCTCCATGTCGCTTAAGGTGGGTTTCCGTCGCACGAGAACAAAACTCTGTCCAAGTATCGTGTCCAAAAAAGGACACGATACTTGGATTTTATTCCTTATTATGCCATGGATGGATTATAATTGCAAATATGGCATAAAATAAAAAAATATAGTAAAAAAAAAAGAACATGAAAGTTACAAAAATACCTTTATGCCACAAAGTACAGTCTTGTAGCATATAGGTGCATATAGGAGGGATCCTCCTATATGCAGGATGTTGGAGTGGTGCTTCAGTCAGCGATTGGCTCGGTACATCTCATTTGTCTACAGTCAGCATCCCTGCGTCGAAATCCTCAGGGATGCGAGCGCGGTAAATTGATGGCGTTTGCCTAAGATGCGGGGCCCGCATGCGGCACATTGGCTCTCCAGGCAATTAGGGTCGAAACGTGATAAATCTCCCCCAAACTTTATAATTCGTAAAGGAGCGCTGTCGCCGCATGTACTGAATTTAATCCCTAAATCCTCTTAATGTTTTCTCTCTGACAGGAGACACAACAAGAGGCACAGGCCTGCGCTGGAGGCCCCATTGCAAATTTCGTATATGACCATTAGGTGCTGAAAGACGCTGGGGATTTTAATGCCGTTTACTCACGATATCTAGGGCTTGTTATAAATAACCTTCTGTTACAGGGATGTCATCTTCCTTTTTTTTCTTTTCTTTTCAGCCTGGTTTTATGGTTAGCTGTGAATCCTGTTCTGAAGAACAGTAATCAACATAATATCAGTTCACGTCCTCCAATACATCCACTAAGTTCTATTCTGTGAGAGTTAATCAACATGATTAAACACCATCGCAAATTTGTGCAATAACTTTAATGCCAAACACTAATCTTACACTTCTCCTTTTTCTTTTACTCAGGACTAATCCTTCTGACTCTGGTGATCCCCTGACTTTCTCTAGTGCCACCAGGAGGCCAATGTTTTTGGGTTTTTAAGTAAAATGGCCCAGCTGCTATTGGATAGATGGCCAATAATCAGGTCCAGATATCCACGGTGGCCAGAGGGTTTTAAAACCTGGCAATTAACCACCGGCGGTTCAAAGTCGTTCAAAGTTCGGAGTAAGAAAATTTTTTTGACTCACATAGGAAAAATTATTCCACAAAGACCTGAAAAGCAAAAGGAGAAAATACAAATGTAAAGGGGAGCATCAAAAGTAGGCTGGTTTGAATATGAACGTCTGGGATTTTTTTCGCTAAAACTCTGAAAAAATTGCAGATGTCATTTTCACGTTGATACATGGCTCCATTGTCCATCACCACCCACTATCACTTGTGTCATCAAGCAGCTGCGTGTTAAGATCCCAACCGAGGGGGCGTTTCTGTCACAACGACAGACAATTATGGCTTCATGAACGGGCTCAGAGTAACTTTGCGGCGGATTTGGCAGGTTTGGTCCTGACCGCGGGGAAGGAACAAGGGCACCTGGTCTGGTCCATCTGTCTCTGGGTCAGGTCTTCCAAAGGAAAAAAAAAGATCCGGGGGAAAGATGGTGGGTGAGCTGACAGGAAAGGAGGCACGGGGTGGTGGTGGAGGTGGTGGTGGAGGCGGGGGTGGTGGTGGAGGCGGGGGTTGGTGGCGTTTGCCAGTTGCCAACTTGGCAAAAAAACACAGTGGCAATGCAGTGAGACACATCTGTGGATCCATGTGGCCATTTTTCCCTGCTTTAACCCGAAAACAGCGAGTGGGGGGGGGGGCGGCGATCCACGGTGCTCGCCGTTTACTCCTCCAGCCCCAGTTCCTGGAAGTAGAAAAACCCTGTGTTGTTCAGCTGCGTCAGGAATTAGCAGAGCATTTTGAGCATTAAATATAGATGAGATGATTAATGCATATGTGTGCCGCTTCTGAGTGAGGGCTCCGTTAATTAAACCCCCGCCCCCACCACCCCTGTTGCCGAGTTTTTCGTGCTGCCGGTGGGTTTGTTGGGATGCAGATGGCGGGGGAGGGAGGTGGGGGCTTTGGGAAACCTGATGCGAGCTATACGGGGCTGCGCCCAAGCGAGGTTTGCACTTCCACTAGGTCTTTGTGAGTCTGAGAGTTTTCTGCAGGAAGCCGATAAAAAGGTGCTAAATATACAGTTAGAGCAAGAGAAGGTCGAAAAAACCTACAGAACCTGATGATTGTTTTTTTGTTTGTTTTTTTTGGGTTGTATGCAAACCTTTTCGTCCTTTTCCGACGAAGCCGAGACTCTCCAAAAGATCCAGGTGGCTTTGAACCTCGCCGCTCTCCTCGGAATGTGTGAGCCGAACGGGAGCGCCAGTGTAAGGTGTCAGTTCGGGGTTCTGAGGTCGGCGTGGGATCGGGAGGATGCTCCCATTGATGCAAGATGCTTGAAAAAGCAGGCACCGTCAAAAAGAAGCAGTTGAATAAGGAACTAAATGTCGACATGAAACGCGCTTTGTTGCATGAGAGGTACACACACGCCTCAAAAGATGCCGTGTAAAGTTTGCATGAAATAAGCCACAGCTGCATTCACTTAAGGTGTTGTATTCGTTCTCTAGCCCAATTAACGGTTTCTTTTTTCAGGCTTTGCAGTTGCTCCCTCACCTTCTCTCTCTTTTTTTTTTTTTTTTTTGCAAACAGCTCTGTGCCCTTAGTTGTTCTGAGATCTTAGAGCATCGGGAACTGAAAGTTAAAGCATTTCTTTTTATGGAAAGTGGAGTGTCGAGCTCCGAACGAGAGCCATCGCAGCCACGGCCAGAAATTCCCACGCGCTCCTGGGAAGTGCTTTGAGCTAAGAGAGCGGTTCCCACTGGTTTCGGGGCTTAAATGTACTTCGTCAGTCCTGTCAATTGAGCAGAGACCAGCAGTAATGGGCGGCGGGGGGTTCCACTTCTAAAACTCCCATCAAGACTCCAGCTTTAGATCTGTTACCACACTGAAAGCTGATTTTGCTTCCTTGACAGTTTTTTATGTTGTAGAATCATTTTTATTACCACAATTTTACAGCAAAACTCTCTAAACATCTTAGTTAACATACAATAGTTGACATACGTGTAATGAGGTAATACAAAGTGCATCCTTTATCCATTTTGGAATTTAAAACAGAGCAGTATTAGTTGGAAACTACCAGTTGTTATGGAATATTAGAGGAAAACATTTGTATACTCGATTCTTTATAATGCTGCTGTATTATCGGAATTTGCTTCTGTCTGATGTAGAAGTTATAGAGGAAGGTTTTGCATGTCTCGCGCTGTTACGATTGTGCAGCCACCGACTGTTTGTGGGAGCTGGTCTGCAGGTCACGGCAGATCAATGAGATCTCGGCCCTCTGGGACTAACTTATGCAGCAACCTTAATGACTCCATTATCCCCAAAGATCTGTGCGGGGCACCTCTGCCATGAACCTTGGCCTTCCTCGGTTTGACTGTTCCCCGTTAGAGGGTAGCGACGCATTCCCATCTGTACCGACCGCTTCACAGCTTTACGGCTTCGCTTCTGCGTGACCTGGGTCAAAGGGTGCAGTTCTCCAGCAGTTTGCCAGTGGGTGGACGACTTTTGTTTTGTGCTGCATCGTCATTGCCTTGCACTTCGTATTTTTGACCTCTGAGTTTTGCTGGTTGGTGTTTGATGAAGTTACTGTATGTTCCAACCAATTTACAGATTAGATTTGCTGCATGACAGTAAACCCTTTCTCCTACAAAGATCGGGGCTCGATTACAAGATCTCCTGTGTCATTAGCCTTCATCTGCATCAACCCTGTCTCCTAGAAAACATTAAATGTTCTGCACAAACCTTTACTGGCATTGGAAGCGCTATGTTTCTGTACAGCACAGGAGTGATAAGGAAGGTAGCTAGTGACCGCTCCTTTTATGTATCGTGGTCAGTGTTTCACGTTAAATGTTTCTGTCCTGGCACCTTTTTGTACTGTTTTGACCAAATGAATGTCCTTGTTTGGATGAAAAAAAGTATCATTTCATTGGTGTTATTTATGGGACTGCCATTGGCTTCAAGTCTTCAAGATTTGTCCCTTGGGAACCATAAATGTCTGAAATGGGGGGGTCTGAATCAAAGCGGTGAATCCATCCATCCATAAAGCAAATCTGCATTAAGTTTCTCACAAAACAACAGCCGCCTCTTTTGCAAATTGGTAGAATTTAAACATAATTTACAGGTTTACAGGATTTCTAACACTGTAGAGTTAAATAGATGTTTCAGGTGCATGATTGACTTGTCTATAACACTATTTGCTTTCTCATTCAGCGGAGCCCCAGTCTAACCATCACCTTTTGGTGTCTTTCCTCCCTGGGACCTTTTGATGCACAGAGTCTATTGTATTGTTTCTGGGTTTTTGTCAAAGGCCCAAATTTTCACAAATCTCCAGTGCAACTGTTGAAAAAAAAAGAAAAGCTGTGATTCACAAGCTGGGTCTGTCTGAACAAAATAAACAACAACAAAAAAAACCCATCTCACTGCATTTTGTTTCCGGGCAGAATGCAATTAGAGGCAAGGATGCTGAACATAATTGGGTGTGACACATGTTAATAGCCTTTCATTTAAACAAATTTGGATGTACAAGACTGCAGCTGGACGACGGGGCAGGAATCGGAGTGGATGCTCTTGGAGAACAATAAGTCATTATGTTGCTGTGCTAGCTGCCTGCTGCCAAGCGCGTGTGAAGTAACTGCCAAAGGCGCCTGAAGCCTGATTGCTTCCTGGCAAAGAGAAAAAAATAAAATATGAAGCAGACTCTTATCAAGGCACCTACGTCTCCATCAGGGCGCGTTTGTGTAAATTTTCGAAGGGAACGCTCGCTATAAATCACTGCTTTTCTCTGTCGTGGTAAAACCAGCAGAGGTTTGATGAATGTGGAAGGGCTTTTATTTTTTTTTCAGTCAACCCCTAAAAAGGAAACCATCTCATCGCACAAATTGCCCAACAGAGTGTTGAGGCAAAAAGGTAGAGAGCGCAAATTGTTTCAAAGGGTGGGAGAGATTTCACCCGGGCTTTAAGGCGCTGAACAAGCGAAAAAACGGCAAACCTGTCATGTGTTTCAAAAGAGAAAATATTTCAAGGTGATCCCTGCGCCCCGTACTTCTTTGACAACAGGTCCAAATGCAGGGAAAAAAAACCACTGACATCAGCGGGAAAACTCTGTGAGAGCGCGGCGCTGAAGGAGGCCGACTCGCTTTAAGACCGACGCCGCGGCAGTGATTCGTCCCCCGTTCGCGCTGTTCTGCAAAATTATGTGGCCGACCCAGCGAAGCTCCCTGCAAGAGGAGCGACAACAAAGCTGGTCGGCTGTTTCTCCGCTGACTCTGTCCACATGGGGAACATTGATCTCTATACAGAGGTTTCCCCCCACATGCCCTTTATCTCCAGGGTGTCATAGATATTAAGCCTGTTTCCAGCACAGAGGCTGTCGTTTAAGGCCACGCCGGTGGTTTGGATCCTGCTGGAGTGAAGCAGCTCTGATGAGATAAAAGCGGGAACTCAATTCGTCCCCAGAGCCAAGGTGGACGAAAATCAGGATGTAAGTTGGAGAAGAGGAGGTAAAATAAGTAAACTGATTCAGCGTGTGTCGAATGGTATCATCCTGGCTCTTGTTCTTGTTTTTCTGCTTCTTCTGTCCACATTTTATTTAAATTGTCAGGGTTAAGATTGTTGGGGAACTCGACCACTTGGTTGGGAACCACCGAACTCTACTCGCAGGATTAGAACTAGCTTGACCAGCAAAAACAGTAAAATGCCACATGATGCATCAGTATTATCATTGTCTAATAATGTAAAATATAATAAATTTCACTATCAGAAACCATTTTCCTGCTTTTACTTTAGATACTTCAATCAAGCGTTGCTGCTAATACCGCTTTACTTTTCCCCAAGTAGGACTTTGAATGCAGGACTTTTACCAGTAATGAATACATTTACATTCTTGTGTTTGTATTTTTAGGTAAAAGATCTTAAACAAAAATTATTTTAGACTCTGTAGATACTTTGTTGCTTCTCTGAAGAACAGCTGAAGCAGAAAAATTTATTTTTGTCTCATGGAGCCATGAAACCTATAAAAGGAAATGAGATATCTCGTGTTGCATAACTATGTGAATCTCTGATGAGACCAAAGTAGCTCAATAAGTAACCACCCCAAACTGATTTATTTATGGGTTAGACGCAAAAGATAACAGTTTATGTCTGATGTTGGCTTTCACACAAAAGTTTCCGGGGAATTTTCAGAGGATAATTAATGGATTTCAAAGCATATTTCAAAAACGATATGTTTGAGAATTCATCGTCTATATCTGGTGAAGTATATGGGCCTCGCCAGCATTATTTCATCATCTTTGTCGTAACCCTCCACAGCTTGTACACATCTCGGTGCACCAATGTGTTGATCAGTTCTGAGTCACATCGCTAACATCACGGCTTTCGCGCAGCGCACCTATAAGCAGTAATGTGATGTCATGATCAAGCCCCCACCACCGGGGTTCCCCTGTTGATGACTCGGGAATGGAGGCCAAATTGGCTTTTCCCCACACAGGATGAAACCGAGCCAAAATGTTGCTCCATATCACAGCGTGTCTTTGATAACACAGCACAACAGTCACGGTACCGTTAGAGAAAGTTCTTTTGGGAGTTTTGTACCATAGATTGAAAAAAAATCTGAAATAAAGGCATAAATCATTTATCAAATCTGCAATTGAGGGCCAGGTGCAGAGATTAAAGTTACTTTATAACAGCATTTCTGCTCCGGTTTGGAACAGAAATATCCCATTTTCTGCACTAATAAGACCACCAGCCTGGCTGCATGTTAGAGACTGTAATGATATTTATTTAGAGAATCCAGAAACACTGCCATCTTAGTGTCCCTATTTAATATTTAAAAGCAGTACAGAAAAATTTAATAGATGGTTTATAACTCAGTAATGGAGTTTTAACAGATATTAGGATATTTTAATTGTACATGTCAACAATAAGAACCTCTCCTAGTTTATAATTGCCTAAATTTTCATTCATCTGTTTATACACCAGCATCCTCTTATGGTTCTCCGCAGGAGGAGTTAGAGTTAGTAATAAATTAATAAACGCTCATATCTGCTTACAACTACACTATTTTTGTTACATACTATTAATGAATGTTTACATGCTGCTTTTAAATGATCAATAGAGGGTATTTAAGAGGAGAGACAAGCCAAAAAAGCAAAAAAAACCCAATGGAATAAAAAGAAAGAAGCACTGAAACAAGAAGAAAAAACTGAATTTAGAGATAACCTATGTATAACCTATATATAACCTATAAAAATACATATGCATCTGAGGCTAGCATCTTACAAATGATAGAAAAAAAAAACAAAACTATAAAATGTATACTGTTGTGGCCCTTTCAGGACAAAAGGCAAATACACATCTTTTTGTTGCAACATCAACCCCTTTTTTAGACTAGATAGACAAACACAAAAAAATTAAACAGAAGAAGACAACTCAGAAACAAACAATCACTACAATCCGTGCATAACCTTTTTTTTTTAAACAAGACTGAAAATCACTGTATTTTAGTTTGAAGTTTAAAAAAAAATCAAATTAAACAAATAATGTGAAAAAATAACAGTTTTGATGTTATGCAGAAGATGTATATGTGTTATGTTGCACAGTTACCTACTGAAGTTAGCGTGCTAACCAGATAGCCCTGGTCTGCCTCATCTTGTAATATCACTTTGTACCTCAGGAGGTGACAGTGAGTCACTGCAGCCTTAATTCCAACATGAGAGAAAAAAGAAGAACAAGAAACACCAAGAAAACCGTGTCCTGTGGCAAAGAAAAGAAGTGATAGAATTAGAAGCAAAACAGAAATTATTATTGGTTTTGCTTTCAACAGCTGGAGACAGATGTTTGAGAGTAAAAATAGGAAGCTTGATAATGACCAAACAGTCTTTCTTCTAGATTCGTAAACAGATGTTAATGTTCCTTGCAAATACTTAAAGCAGCAGCTTTAAAACAACAGCACATCAACAAGATTAATTAAAAAAAAAAGTTGTTAAAGCTCCATTTCAAATCCTGTGTAGCACTAACAACAACAAGCTCACTGGGAAACTCAGCAACACACTGTGCGGCCAACGACATAAGGTGCTTCTGTAACAACAAAAAAGGACAGTGGGAACAAGCAACAGCAACAAAAAAAAAGAACAAAAAAAAGCTTTTTCACAAGCCAAAGAGCGAAAAACAAAACAGTTTTGCTTTTCCACTAATTAAACATAGGGACATTTTTCCTCCACGCCAAACATTTCTGTTGCATCTCTGCCCCAATTAGCCGCCTCACTTTGTAGAGAGGGCTGCCCCGCTGCTCTAATGATGCTGTGGTAATTCCTGCCGGCCCAATAGACGTCACAGATCACCGAGGGCCCCTTCAAGACAGGAGCCATACTGTATTTACAGCAGCAGCCTGGGGGAGAATGATGCAAACACATAAGAACACTCCCGTTTTTCCTGGCTGGGCGGTTTCTTTTGCACTCTCCGTCACCGAGCAGCTCCCCGAAACCGACGGGGGAATAAGCGGGATGCAGCGCACATTAAAACACATTTGTTTCTTTAATGCCGGCTGCTCCGCATTTAAAAAAAGAAAAAAGATTACAAATGGTAATTGTTTTCTTCAGCCTTTCTTCGACCACAAGGTTTCCCGAGCAGACGCACAGCTCTGCTTCATGCACATAAATTAAATTCAGCCCAAAGGGAGAGCGCCACTTCCAGCACCAGTCCTCTATTGAATTAAGTCAGTAGTAGTAACAACTTAGCAGACAACATTTGGCCCGCAGCTAAGAATTTAGATGGGATATTGAAATGTTATGTTTTGCTTCCTTTTCTGTGAAAAATACATTTATCTTCACAAGAGAAGAGAAGCCCTGTTCAAGTCTGCAGAGCTTTATAGCGTCTTTTATCTCATTTATATTATTTTCAGGTCTGCAGCTTCGATTTTTTGGTTCAGTCTTGCTGCTCACATTTAACCTTGTGTCCAAGAAATTACTTTTATATACAAGTGATTTGAATCTGGACGTATATTTCTGTAAACACAGTGGGAAATATTGTTAATTTAAGTTTGCAGCGTTGCAAGAATGTTGATATTTATTTGTAAAATTTTAATTGGCAATGCACCTCTCACCTGCTGAAATACCTGACCTAGTAGTATAATATCCACTTGTAGTGACCACAGCATTAATAAACTTTGTTTATTGTTCTGTTTATACTCTCACAGAACCTGGTTCAGGTTCAGGAAAGATCCTGGTCTGGTTTATTACAGAAAAAAATCACTGTGTCTTCAGACACAATGTGTTCAATTTGCATTTAAGCAGAAACATGATCTTTCTTGAACCTAAACCAAAGTGCTTTTGTTACCTTAACGTAACCACAGCTCAGCATCAAATAGACTAACTACGTTAGAGAGTGAGTGCTAGAGAAAGTGGAACATTTAGCACAGATATTTCCCTCAGGAGTTGGAAGGGCGAGAAAGAAAATGGAGAGCTAATACTTTACAAATGCAAATGCTGCTGCATGTCCTCTGGATGTGTAAATATGCATTTGACTCAATAGTTTTGATGCTACTGCCCCCAGTTATTGCTGGTTCAAGAATTTACCAATAACCCTGAAGTAGATATCAGTCTAAAAGATCTGCCCTCTATTGGAATTCGGCATCATCCAGCCTGCAATATGCAGTTTCATGGATGACATCACATTTTACTCTGATAAACGCTGTTGAGGGCGTAAAGAGGGAAATCAACAAGCACCCGCGGAGATGGCCGGGAATTATCCCCGAGCTTGTTGTCAGTGGGCCTCTACATCCGATCGGGGGTAACCACGGCGCCCCCCCCGTCATCCGTTGTGGAGGAATTCAACTAATTACTAATTAGGTCTGAGAGACTCCAACGACGGTGTCCGGCGCCGAGGCCTCGGCTCTGCCCACAGGTAGAAGTTCAGACCCGCGAAGAGAGGAAGCCGATGGCAGAGGCAGCGGAACAAGGGGCCCCAGGGTGCCTGGACAAAATGGGATCTGCCCAAGCATAAGAGCTCATGAACAAAGCTTTGGAGACTGGGGCCCCTCTGTATTTCCTTTCTCCTGCAATTTATGTGTGAAACCCCCTTCCTTCACCATCACGTTTGCACACCTGGGGGTTGAGAGTACCCACAATGCAAGCTCTGTGGTGAAAAGGGGACATTGGCATTGACATTGACGGTATAGGTGGAGGGGGATACAGGTTTGGGAGTGGTGCACACAGCCCTTTGGATGTTGCCTTGTGGTCAACCGAAGACCGGAAAATCCTCTTAGTTGAGCTGTGGAAGGAGATACGCAAAAAGGCCTGCGAGAGAAAAACCATTAAGTACCAGCCCTAAGTTTAGGAGCAAGGACAAGGCTTGGCAGGCTTGTTTGCAGTCACTGCGCAGAGGTTTCCCAGCCGAATCAACATGGTGGACTGGATGTAAGGAGCAAGAATAAAGCAGCTCGCAGGATGGGGGAAGAGGCAGAACGGACCTCCTGATGGATATGGAAGCTCGAAGCCAGGAGCAGATGGGCAGTGATTTGGCCACCAACTGGAGAGTGTCGTGGTTAATGGTTGAAACTCACTGCAGTGAAAGTCTGGCACCACCTGACGACATCTGCTCTTGGCCGAAGGCTACAGCTACCTCACAGGGCAACTGGAGAAGGCGCCCCCAACAGTTTTATCAACATCACAGGGCAAGCTAAAAATACCAAAGAACTTTAAAGGACCTCTGCCTCATATTACAACTGCAAATCCGTTCTAAAATGGTGAATAAAAAGAATGGTTTCCTCCGAAGCTGGGAAACGTGGCACAAAGTGGATAAAAACAAGCTGGAATTTTTCTTGCCCGACAAGTCTTTGATCCTAGAGGGCTCGGGGATCCTCTAATTATCAGCAAACGCAGTGGGCCGCTCTCTTCATGCTGGTTGACATTTTGATTTGAGGGGGAATAATGAAGGCAATCAGCGGCCCTCCCACTGGGCTCACAACCCATTTGTGACATGTTTACCCTCGGCTTTGGAGACCTCCCAGTCTCTGTTTGGCACTTTTGTCCAATCTCAGGGTCTGTCACCATCATTGTGACAAAATAAAGCCTGCAAAACCACGTGTGAAAGGTCATATTATCAGTGACTCCCCATGTGTCAGCTGGTGGTGTTGCTTACAGTCTTAAATAGTGTCTTGATAGGACGTCCGATCGAGTCAAAACCTACCTTGAGCCAGGCATTAACCTGGAGTTAGTTATTGCTCCACTGTTAATGTTCCTTGTAAGACTCCTCACCTTAAACCTTAACGTGTCCTGTGGTGTTTCCTTGGAGACCAATATTGCTGCATGTTATGTCTCTTTTAGACCTAACTGATTTTAAATGCATTTGAATGCAAAGCAAATGCTTTGGGTTTTTTTTAAATATTCTTAAACCTGCATTGCTCACATCCATGTTTACATAGATGAAAACTGAAGTCTTTTCAATTGCTTTTTGCTGCATTCCCTGGCACATTGCTGCCACTATCAGGGACGTCAGATAACTTGCATGCACTGCACAGGTTATTGCACTATACAGTTGGAAGTAATGTTTGTCATCTGCGTGGTTGTGTACATATGTTTTTTGTGCATGAAATTAGCACATGAGATACAGGCCAAAACATGGCGGTGGCCACTACTGGCCAAAAGTCCACTATTCCTCTTTAATAAAGGGATCTAAAGGTAAAGCAGAAACCGTATTGTTTAAGGTGTTTTTCTAACCTTGTTGTTAGAGGCAGGAAGAAGCCCCATACATGCTCCCTCCATGTTGAAGCGAGCTGTGGTTAGTGTCAGGGACAGTAAATCAAAGCCTTTACCGTGCAGTCGTTTCTCACCGTGAACAATCTGCAAATGTCTGATAGACTGAGTCGTGTGATAAACGAAAAAGGCCAAAAGAAGAAGCGCTTCTGTGACTAATTCCAAATCATTTATTACCCAGCCGAGTGCTGAACACACAGCTGTCCTGGCAGCTGGTCTCTGACTGTAGATGATACAGTACAGGCTTGCCCACATTGGGCAGAGCAGTGGCTGATCAATCACATGCTGCACAGAGAGGCTTCTACCGCTCTGGCACATACATGAAGAAGCGAAATAAATAAATAAATATACATACATCGACACTAATGGGAATTTTCTTATATGTGCGACACAGAGATAGCGGCAGAGAGGAAGCTGCGGGGCTGTCCACATGAAAAAGGAACCAATTGCTCTGAGCTAGATAACATGTCAGATAGCGGCAGTCGAAGCCGTGATTGTTTCACCGGAGACGCCGCCGCCCGGCTCAGAGGCGCGGGATACGTCGGGCGATAAGGAGGGATATCGTCTGAGGGGGGGCTCGTGGCATCGACAGATGGAGGTTCTCGCCGCTTGGATCCGACGCGAGGACAAAAAAACAAACAAACAAAAAAAACCTTGGAAAATCCGGGCTCCTTCTGATGCCCGTCACGATGCGGATGACAGTACGATGCATTCGTCTGTACTGCGACAGAGGAGCAGCAATTTGGTTTATGAGATAATTTGCGTCACAGAGGTGGTGGTGGTGGGGGGGGGGGCGGATTCCAATTGGTCCAGGGCAATCGTCACATCTCTATAAAAGCGTCCAGAACTATCAGTAGCACTCCCCGAAATGCTTATTCCTTATCAAAGAAGAAGAAGATAATTCGTCACTTCCCTGATGCCATCTCCTAATAGTTAAAGGACTGAATGTTCGTACTGCTGTGTGCTGGATTTTTCTTGGCTGCTGTAAATGCTCCATTTTCTTTCGTGTGATCAAGCACAGAAAGATGTGGAGTGCAGCCCGCGCATTAGCGTGGTTCTACACCCGATCCATGATCCCAGGAAGGGCTTGAAGGGGCCCTCAACAGCTGAATTGGGTTTTGGGGGGTGGGGGGTGGTGGTGACGATGGTGGCGATGGTGGTGGTGGTGGTGGGGGGAAACCTGTCAAGTGGAACTAAGCTCCCAAAACATGATACATTGCCATGTCGGGAATCTTCTGAATTCAAGCCAAGTCAATTATGATTAAGAAGCCGACTCCATTAGTTTACATCAGAGTAGGCGCCGGTGATAAATGTGCAGCCACGTTGGAGTTTGTTTTTTGTTTACGCTGGGGTCACACATTCAGTGGGAGTGCCTGCAGTCGCAGCGCATTCATTAATGCTGGGATATTATTGGCATAATCTACTTAAAGCCCAATTTTATTATAGAGTATTGGCGTTTATTGTTTGTGCAGGCTGGGTCGGTTACGAGGCACCAACATCCACATCTGAAGAACGAATAAAACACAGACAACCCCCCAAAATTTGGCGATGAATCTAACACCGGCCATGATGTTATTCATTTCAGTATTGTTGTTTATTCAGCTGATTTTTTTTTCTTGTTTTTTGTTTGCTGCCGTGAAATGTCCACGGTCGGCTCTGTTTTACGCTCCCGCTTTATTTCAAAGCAAACCAGCACTGTGGCCACTGGAAATCGAAGTGCAGCGCTTCGGTCGTCCCACGGGGGCGGATCTAACAGACGTCAGCGCTCGGAGCAGGGGGCCCGCTCCGAGCTCCTCCTTCGCGCCAGCCTTTAATCTTGTGGGCCCTGGTTGGTGTTAGACATGTCATTTGCATATTCCACCTCAGCCTGATCATTGTTTTCTCCCCCCGCCAATATACCGGTGCAAAGGCAGAGTCGTCCATCCGTGCAATGTGTCCCCGTGCATCGTTTGATGATATGATAATATAAAATGAAAAGGGAGAGACAATTTAGCTCTTCCTCCATTTTTGATTGAGGTACTGCTTCTCTGCTTCATACTATGTATGACAGCCTGATGCGCCACTGCTGTTTGAGTCAATGTGAGTAAAGCGTCTGGGACATATTTTTTCAGCTGGCTACGGATTAAATCACCACCATGTTAGTTATTTATATTTATAAAGTTGGACACAGATTTTTTAAATGAGAAGTTTAATCACACAGGCTGTAAAAACAGGCATCAGAGACTGTCCCCACAAGAATAATGCATAATGACAATGTCATTCGTTTGCTCGAGTGCATAAACCCTAAGACATGTTTTTTTTATGTTTTTTATGTTTTTTTTTTTGTTTGCATTGTTAGCATTGGCCAAGGCTGTGTGACAGTTATAGCACTGATGACCCTCATAGGAAGGACGCTGGAGAATTATGGACGATTCAACAAAGTGCTGAAAGTAGTTTTGCGTAAAAAGTAAAAAAAACAAAACAAAAGTGACGATTCTCAACCTGATGACAGGAAGGTCAGATCAGATGAGGCTTAATGCACATGGAGCTGATTTTTGTTCATTGATTGTTTAAGCACCTGCTCACTCACTGTTCCAGACAGCGCAGTATGTTGTGCCCTAGACCACAGGATCAGTCGAGAAATGGTCGTTGAGTGTGAAAAGAAAATTAATGAATAATGCTGCTCCACAGGACACAGGCGAAAAAATTATGAATCTAATATAACCGGGAAACTTTTTTTTTTTTTTTGTTTCTGCTACAAGACGACAGATGTTTCAGGTGCCACTGCACAGCGGCCACCGGCTGGAGGCCGGTGTTGTGTGCTGGGCAAGCTCTCCATGGATGAGTTTAATTATATGAATGTACAGCTGGGCTAAAAAAGCAGGAGAGCGGGCTTAACAGCAGACCCCCCCCCCCCCCCCCGCCCCATGAAAAATCAAGGCTGGAAGAAAAGAATAATAAGTTTCTTGATAATATTTAATACGGGGCAGCCAGCCTGAAAGAAAAACAAATGTGCTTAATGTGCTCTCCCTCCATTTATTCCCCATTGGTTTGGGGAAGCAGCTCGGTCACAAATCACATGACATGCACCCCCCCCCCAAACTGCTGCTGTAAATAAGTGCTCTGGTTCTTTATAATGCAGGAATCACAGCAGCGTCAACACCCGACTGTTGATTTCGTGTTTCCCTGGCTCTAACACGTCAGATAAGGAGACTATGGGTTTGTACTGCATATGGTCGGGTAGATCAAGCTAATGTGCACACTGGTTTTCATAGGACTGGGATGATACCAGAGCTACATATGTGCAAGTTCAATAGGCACAATGAAAGGATGGAAAACTCCCTTTCCTACCATGCACAAAACGTTTTACTGGGAAATCTGAACCATGAAAAAAAGGAGAGTATCCAGCTGCTTCCAGATGTGACGTCACTTAACACAGATGCTCCTGCTGCAGTGGTCAGGCTGCAGTAAGAAAAATCAATTTCTCTGCCAGTTGTGTAATGTTTGCTGTGTGCATCTACAGAGAACGGCCTGAAAAAAAACAAAAAAACCAGCCAGGCAGCGAAGCTTTAATAACAGTCCAGCAGTTAATATGGACAAAGAGGTGGCGCGAATCATCAGTAAATGAACTAAAAAGTCGATGGTCTCAAGATTTGGAACCAAACTATCCCGTAAAATATTCACTCCACTCACTGTGCTGTAGAAGACAGTGGGATACGGTTGAGAGCCACAGGACGAGTAGGTAGGCCGACCTTGAGTTCAAATTTTTTGTGGTCTGCTGCTGTTTCTGAAGTCATCAGAGAACTGTCGAGCTCAAATCCGAGCAAATGAGAACTAACGTATCGATCGTGGGAGGTTTAAACATTTCCATTTCCATGACAACAGGAGCAGAAGTGGAGTTGAGATGTTTCCACCAACTCTTGTCTCAATAGTCACTGTTTATAGGCTTATGGACAGAACAACAATTCTACTGCCATTGGTCATCGAGATAAACCATTTAAAAACCACATTAGATTATCCAAAAACAAAACAAAACTAAACTAAACAAACATTGTTAAACAGGGACATTTTTCTTAGCTTGTGAAAATGTTGATGGTCTAAGATACAACATTTTTCATGTAGGAAAGCAACAAAAATTAGGAAAATTCAAAAATTTCAGTTTCCATATAACATACACTTACAAACTAAACCTACATAAGAGCTACTTTACATCTCCATAAATATCTAATTGAATTGCAGACAGTGTTGAGACACCTTCAAGCACATCAGAATGAAAATTTGAATCGGGGGGAAAAAACAACTGCTTTTCACAATAATGATGGAAACTTGTAGTAGTAAGACACAGAAGTAAAAGAAAAACAAAAATAAAAAAAATCTTTAAGTGCAGATATTTGAAACTTTAAGCTCATACAGTCTTTCACAACTTGTTTATAATCTAAACATCCCTAAAAACAAAGTATTAAATCTTCAAAGAAATATTGTTTTTTCTTTATAAAATTTATTTGAAAGTGGTACTTCAGAGATTTTGTTCATCTGCACACTTGGTGTTGCCTATAACTTACTAACTACTTGGATATCACATATTGTTTACTATTAGCATGAAGTCTGGAATTGGGGCAATCCGTGTACCCCATCAAGGACACTGAATGTAAATTGAGGCCATTTGTTAACATTCCCATCACGCGGAGGAGCGGGATAATTAGCAGCTATAATTCAGAGACAACGACAACGGGGCCCCGGCTGCCCCTTGATGGCCCCCCTGGGGCCAGATGAACGGCCCCCCCCCGCTCACTGCCGCTGGCTTACTGGCAGCCAACGGCGCCCATGGGTGACGTCAGGAACCGGCCCGTGACAGATCCGCTCGGTTATGAAGCGGCGGTGAGCTACAGCCCCACGATTGGATCCTGAAACCTCGTTACCCACCAGGTAAAAGGTGGTAACTGATTAATATGCTGGGACGTTAATTGCTGGGTAATGAAGCGCAGTTTCTGTGTCAAGTGAACGGCCACCGAGGAGATGCAAGCGAGTGACTGCAGAGTCGATGGGGTTTGGCCACACATACGAGAAAATAACATTTTTTCACATATATTAGATGCAGCTAAGATTAGTAGCTGACTCTAACTTAACTTCCCTCCAACTTCCCGGTTTCCTTTTGCTATTAGACTCATTGATGTGAACCTTAATTCTCCTCATTCTTAAAGGTTTGTTTCACCCAAGAGAACATGTTTTCTATTTAACAGTATTCAGCCATGCACATAGTTTGGGTTTACATTTGTTATGAACTGCTTCGGGAGCCTCCTCCCTCCACACTTTTCTGACTCCGGAGTGAGAGAGGGGGGTTGGTTAGTGTCCAACCATTGCTGTAACTTTGCGAAACCAACAGTCCGACATTTTACTCCCTCTTCACGCTCTCAAACTCCCTTTTTTCTTTCGGTCTCGACAAAAATGTTTCTGTCAGTTTGCATGTACAGAAGTGAGTGCAACACTCTTAACGCCTGCTCACCAGCGACTGTCTGGAAATGTTGGCTGTTGTCCCCATATTTAATTCAAACAACATCTCCTCGCTCTCCTTTACAACTGGTTTCTCTTTCCGCCTTCGGGTGGAGGCATTCGTAACAACTACAAGCCCTCCGAGTCCCGGCGGGGTCGGACGACACCTCTCTAAAAAGTAGTTCTGAACGTCCAGCGCCCGAAACCTAGTGAGGTCTAACACTGGGACGCACACACTGTCACACACACACACACACACACACACACACACACACACACACACACACACACACACAAATGCAGCTTGCGTTGCCTTCTCAGTGGCGGAGCTGAGGTTCAGGGGGCCGTGTCACCACCGCCACAGTGTCAGTGCTTCCTCAGTGACACTTATAGAAACATGCTGCAGCGGTTGCCTCCTCGAGAGGCTCGAGGAGGCCGGGGAGTTTTACCTGAGTGATGGACGACACCTGCGGTCGACCGACCGCGGGGCCGGACAGAGGCGACAGGCGACGAGTCGTACAGCGACCTGAGCTTTGAATAGCGGCGTTGTCAGAGGCCGAATACGTGAACGGATAAATAAAAAACAGATGACACAAACTCGTGAATAAATGATGTAAATAAATACATATGCGACGCATGAATAACTGGCAAACTCACAGCCTGACTGTGTATAAATTTAGATCCTGGTAAGAAAGTTGGAGAGTTGAGGAGGTTTGATAACCAGCTCTCAGATTCCAGGCTTGTCTGCGTGTTGAAAAAACCTATATTTTTATTCTATTTTATGCATCCGTATCTCGCAATTGAGGACAAGATACCAGAAAAAAAAATTAAATTTTTTCTGGATCAGAAGCGGTACCAACTGTAAAGATAAGATGTAATGTTATCGATCCTCTGTAGGGGATAAACGGGTCGGATATAGATATCAAATGTCTTCCAGAGTTCGAACTTTCCTTGTCCGGAAGCCAGAGCGAAAGTCAGGATTCAACAGGAACAGTAAAGACGGAAAAAGCATGAACTTTTTCAAACTGAAAGTCCCTTTCTATAATCTACAGGCAACAGAACAACAAAGCAACAAAGGTCTGTTTATCGTGAAGGGATGAAGATTTTTATCAGTGTTATGAAAACAACCACAGTCAGTCCAAATGGGCTCACAGGGCACCGAGAAAATCCAGACAAGCCAGATCCAGAATGTTGCACAGACATTTCTACAAGACGTCCAAAAATAAAAAAAATAGAATAAATACATAAAGAAAATAAAGACAGTTTCTGTCGACGACAAAAATCATAAATCAGTGACGAAATCTGTTGTAAAACACTGTAGAAATCGGGATTGATACTAACTGAATAATCCCTCTACCTTATTTTTCAGGCCTTTGAGAGAAAGTTTGATGGATCCCCGGCCCGAGTCATCCCTCCCAAATGTTTGCCTTCGCTGGCTCCGGAGCTCTTTGGCGTCCTCGGCGCCGTCCGCTCGGACGCCGCGTCCTCCCTCCGAACGTTCTCCTTCCTGAGCTTAGCCACCTGAAAACCGAAGAGTCTGCTTAAATATTCGAGAGCAGTTTTCTTACATTCCCAACTCGTTGTATACACAAGGAAAAAACTCAAAAGATAGAAACAAAAGAGCATCTGTTGGGATTGAAGCGGGGCGTCGTGGATGTGAGAGCGCGGGGTTTTAAACGTGGCCGCTTTGAAACCGACGCGCTGCCTCGTACGCAGGCGAAGAGAGGAAAAATAAACAGACAGGTACTGATATAAGAGGCCTTTTGTCAGTTCATAGAATAAGTTCACTGGCTCGTTGCTCTACTCAGAAACAATCGCAGACCTCTGCCCTGCTGGAGGCGTCAGATCCCCAAAGAAAGGCCAGATGTTTAACAGTGTAGTCTAATGTGATCACACACTTTTTCCAAACAGTTCCGCATCCTTCAAACTTTTCCGAAGCCTCCTTCAACTCCTCATTTGTAAAACTCCCCCCACTTTAATAATGCCAAACAATACTCACCGATTTCTAATTCTCCTTTTAATTTCAACTGAATGTGCTGTTTACATCCGGGTTCGTCGAAATGTCACAAAGCGACGTTTTGACGGCGGCAGAGATTTGGAGCTGAGTCCCGTTGCCTGACAACGACCATGAATAATTAAAAGGGGAGCGCTGTTTTTTTAGCCCGCTTTGATGACGATTCTCCGGAGAACCTCCGTCCCTCGTCCAGATGTGGCTGTGACCTGGCGCGACCCCGCCTCCTCTCATCGACAGATCGGGATCGTCGCCGCTTTTTCGGCTCTGAGCCGATGCTAATGAGGGAAAATGGTCCAGAGAAAAGGAGGCTCCCCATTACTCATTGGATATTTTTATCGCTGCCGATGTAATGGATAATTGTAGTGTATAATGACTTCGAAGACTCTAATAAGTCATCAAGTCTGTGGTTAAATATGTTAAATAAGTATCACTAAAAGCTTGTTAATTCACTTTTTCAATCACTATTTTTGTCTAATTGGGCTCGGATGGGGCTCAGCTGTATTACCATGGGTCCCGGGTCTTTCTGTGTGTGTTTCTAACACTGGAGTGGATCCAGGCCGACTCTCGGCTCCCATCATCTCCACAACATGCTCCATTATAATTGTCACCGGTGACAAAATTTTGTCTTTTGGAGCCATATGGAGACTAAAAACTATAAAACAAAGAGAAAGTAAAACTGACAGATGTATTTCTTCTCCTGGCCATTGTCAGTTCCGTCTCTTTCTGTTCCTTCTGTTCTTGGACTGTTGATCTCTGGGGACCGTCTGTCCTGCTCAAACTGTCCTACGGTAATTTTGGATTCAATCTCTTAAATTGGATATAGATTTATTTTTCAGATTGGTATTCTACATGGTGTAGTCTTCTAGTTTGCAGATATGAAGCAGTTATCGTAAGCTATTATCTTTTCGATGAACACAAGTTTCGACACAATAGGAAATAAATGGTTCCAGAGCCACAGGAGGGAAAGAGTTGGACCACCTGCTACAAAAATTTTGCCCCTTTTGTTGCAGTATTTTTTCTTAAATTACAAAAATGAAAAGAAAATCCATGTGTAATTAGAAGTGCGGTTGCATTAGTTAAGAAACGAGGCCTTTTACTTTTCCTTACTGCTAAAAATGAAGTTCACTCTAGGAGAAATCTGGCTTCACACAGTTCTATTTCATATTTCTCTCATTAAAGATTAAGGCGAGTTTTATAGTGAATGAACGTTGTGTCTTCCCTTTTGGGTAAATCTCGTTAATAAGTGTTTTCAAAATTATAAATTATTCAGTTTGGCTGCAAAATGACCTTAAAGCTGTTTTTTTCCCCCTCAGTTGCACCATTCTGTGGTTTCCTGGTGAACTTTTGTTATGATGCAGCAGGGGACCAAAGTGGCGGCCAAAAAGACCATTAAATGCCATTTTGTAGGACTATTCATTCGATGCCACTTGGCTGAGTTAAGCCTGAGACAATGGGCCTGGAACACACACACACAAAGACAAACCCAAAAACACACATTCACAGTGGTTTAGCTTTGCTGAGGACACACGTACGGGATGTATTTTCAAACAATTATCTGCAACACTAGAGCTGATGCGCCGACCTCTGACCTCCGGTTAATAATTCTGCTAGAACTGTATTTCTTTCACACCCTCAATCCCGTATCGAACACGCTGGATAAGCCGTTGGCCAAATTCAGGAAACCCGCAGCGGCCCACTTCTGCCACGTCTGGAGTTGTAATTCGAGTCGATGCCATTGACTTGGGGAGGGGGGATCAATAATCTCAAGGGCGCTTATAACGGGGGTTGTAAAGCCTCCCAGGCCCAAGCCCCTAGTTCCTGTTTACCGCTCGCATCCCGCTCACCCAAACCGAGGGTAAGCGGGTGCGTGGAGCCTCAAACGCTTGATATTCACACCTCAGCTCTTACGCTTCGCCAACAGCCGAGCTGTTGCTCGCGGTTCTTCAGGGGATTTGCCAGACTCGCTGTGGATCCATGCTACACCTCCTTCCTTTCGGCTCGTCCGGCTGGCGACTTCTTGTGGGTCATCAGTTATTCGGACGCTTGACTTTTTCGAGTTCTTGCCACCGTCACGTGGTCACGTGGTCACGTGGTCACATGGTCACATAGTAACGTGTCACCAACCCAATGTGTCGGTGTTGGTGAAATTTGTACCCAAAAATAAACCAGAGTCAGACACACACACACACACACACACACACACACACACACACACACACACACGCTTACCTTTGAAAGCCTCTTGGAGGAGGCCAGTGAAACATCTCCTTAAAGGATTTAGCTTCTCAAACTCTCTTCTCCGATGACGCAAATGAGCGTGAGGCTCTTGACAAACAGAAAAACTGTGTCACTTCAGGACCAGATACCCAAACCTTTGTATGATTTATATCATCTATTCAAGAACTTTGTCTCTTTGTAAACTTAAAATTGCTTTTATCCAATTTAGCTGCAGCTTCTTTCAACAACAAATCCATTAGGTCCATAGTTACCCAGAGTTTGTGCTTTAATAGAATATGTGTTTCAAAAGGATATAACTTATTTCTGTTCAAAATATAATTTCCGTTGTCTTTCCAGACTTGAGTCCTCCCAAATGGGTCTTTTCTATAATCTCTTAATCTCCCGAAGCTAAAAACGGCGTATTACACTTTTTTACTTTTAAATGTACAGCATCTTTAAGTTTTAGCTTGCACTTCAGTACACAGATTGCCAGGAGAATGAGATGAAGGGGGCGAAACAGACCCCGGTTAAGAAGACCCTGGTGACTTATCCAGGGGCCCACGGCCCGATCTGCTTGAAGCAGATGTGTTTGAGTCTCAAGACAATTTCATCCTTAAATGTAGAGGGAGGGGGTTTGGGGTCAAAGGGTGGAGGGGGGTCAAAGGGTCAACCGGTCGAGTTGGATGAGCAGTGGGTTCATACCTCTCTCGCTCCTGACAAACAGCAGAAAAGAAAAAAATTAAACCGTTTGCTGCATATAAACAGTATTTTTGCCGTCACGACTGGAGGCAAATAGGAAAATGTGCCTCTGTGGAAAGATGATGCATGTTCTGGATGAGGATGTAAACTATCGGAGGTTTATTCCTGAAACTCTTGATATCAAATTTGTAGTTTTTTTGTCCTAAATTAAATAAGTAAATGTTTAAGATGTTGATTAGTTATGATGCTTTGATTTCATGCCAGCAGCCATTTTACAAGGGAAGCTATCAGTTTTTTCCCCCAGGCAGGGGGGTCTCATTTACAATGAATGAATCACATAAGCTGGCGACACCCACGGGTCTTCATCCTGAAATTCATCCAGCATTGAGAGACACAGGTGCATCATCATGGCTGCTGTGTTCCCCCCCTCTGGCTCCGAATCTGTGCACCCGTTCCCGGAGCTGGATGCCAGGAAAACATGGCGGTAGAGCGAGATGGAGAAATTAAAAAATGAAACCCCCCAAACAAACATGGGTTTAACGTGACGCGGTGCTCTCATTTTGGATCGAGCGGCTGACGGGCAGTGTCTTATCTGTCCCCTTGTAAATGCCACGGACAAAAGCAGAAATGCCAGGCCTTTGTGTTATTGTTTTTGTTTTTTGTTTTTTTTCGCAGGCCATTCTGTGTCATGCAGCAGAACAGAACAAAAAGTATATATATATATATCTATTTCCATAAAGGTGGCGCCGGTGTCCGTCACGCGTGTGGCTTGGCAGCGGCGAGCCTCAATGAAGCGAGGACCGACGTGTGTCCCGGGAGAAACAAAGGCTTTGCGGATGTGCCGGGGAAACGGGGAAATCTCCCTCTGCCGTCACGTGTTACTCGGCACGTGTTGTCTGGGTTTCTGTTACAACGCACAGCATCAGTTCACGCCCCTCCGCTGTGATGTTCAAACTCGTTCGGTAGAACTGCAGTAAACATACAGCTTCGTGCACTTTCCGTGGAAACATCTGAGTGGCTCTGTGTGTCAGTTGGGCTGGAGGTGAAGTTCTGAGTTCCTCCTTTAGATGTGATGTTTATTAAAAATCAGTGTGTACGGACTTTAAGTTGTGTTCTTTCTGGCTTCATGGTGCAAAATCTGACTCTTACATTCGACCTACATACAACAAGATTTTAATCATTATAGTGGGACAGTTACAGACGGACATGATATTGAATTGTCTGATGATGCAACTGCTCGCATCTCATAAACATAATAATCTTTCTCACCCCGCCATTGTGGCGTTGCTCCACCGCAAACCTCTTAAAAATACAAGAGCAGTTCAAACAGGACAAACTATGGCCTCGTCTGACAAAACACCACTTGCTCAGATATACGGACCTTGTTTCCAAAACTGGAGCCCCAATTTATGCTTTATGATTCCTGACATATAAACCATTCCTGCTGGGGATAGGACCACTGACTTTCAAACTGACCGATGGCAGTTCAGCCCCGGAGCTCACAGCTGGATGGAAACAGCTGATTGCCTAAAAAATAAATGCTCTCCTTAATGTCACAGGATTTAAATTGCAAAGGAAGAGAAAAAATGGTCTCTAATTTAGCCAGAGGGTGGATTTGTGTAAACAATAAGAGGCAGCTAATGATGGCTTTTATTTTAGGACTCAATAACTGCAGAAAGAAGGTGGTAGCTGCAATGAGGAATCACAGTTTGATTAGGGAAAGTTGCAGCAGTGCGCTACAGTTGATGGGTATATGGCAAAATATAGAAAAAATGTACTTTAAGGTCTAGTACCTGCTACCTGCCCTCCACAGGCTGACAAACCCTTGAACAAGCCCACGCTCCCATGAAGCCATATCGAGAGTCTGGAGCTTTGGAGAACAGACTGTTCGCTAGAGGAAACGACCTTTTACGGCGCTGATGGGATCCAATAATCGCAGCCAATGTATAGGAGGCCGTACTGGACGAAACTGCACTTACTGGAAATGTTTCCCTACATCCTCCAATTTCCTTACGATACAGATGGAATCCTCGGATCCACGAGGGAAGAACCACAGAATATCCAGATGAGCCAGGGTCGAGAAATCACTGAAACGTTGCACTGTTTCTAATATTGAGCAGATGAATTATAATCTTGGCACCAGTTTCATTAGAAAGCACTAGATTTAATGTACCAGAACCCTTGGAACAGTTTTGGGAAAAGCACTTGTATATTAATTGGTCTCAGCTGGGCCACAGTCTACAAATGATAGAAACGCTTTAGCTTCTGGAAGACTTTCCAGTTTTAATTCTTGCTGAAAACCCAAGAACGGGAATGGATGGCGAATGCCTTCTCCTATTACTCCCTCGCTCACCGGCAAAAACGAGTCAGTGCTGAAAATAATTGTTTTTGAACGGAAGATGTTGTGCACTTTTGTGATGCATCTTTAGATGTGCATGTGCGAACCTATCAAACCTTTCAAACTTGGCTGTTGCTGACGTCTTAACAAATATGTTTCTTAACAACAAGAGGCAAAAGGAAGTCAAAAAGAAAGTTATTAAAATAAGATGGCTGATCTCTTAAACATTCAGAGGTTAATAAACAAAATGTACAGCTGTCTCCAAGGTTTCAGTAAATTTTTTGTGTAGGCTCCGGGAAAAACACAGGAAAAATAAAATCCGTGAGTTATTTTTTCCTTCTGTTGCTATGTATTGGATGTGCACCCGTGTGGAACGGCACGTGTAAAACCTTATTGGCTTTTTTTCCCTTTCTTCATTGTCGACAGGGTAAAGTGATTGGTATTGGCTACTATCCCACACCCTGTCAACCAACACACTAACATGTGATTGTAGTGCAGTGGGGGGTCGGACCCTCGTGGATATAAAGCATTTGATAGCCCCCGGCCTTTCTTACAGTGTTTTTCCCAACAAACCATTTCCGTTATTTCTGTAAATTTATCATCTCACCCTGCTCATAGTCAGCAGATTTTTGTTTCTCCCTCCATTTCCTTTAAGCGTGGCCATTCACATCAAGTATAAAAAACACCCTTGTATGGTGTTGGTTGAACAATGTGCTTACAGGGGTGTAACTACATGCCCGGCTGAAACCTTTACCCTGTCTACAACTAGACGGAGTCGTAGCCTTGACCCAAAAACAAATCCTAACCTCCGAATAAACCAACTGATGTAACAGGGACCAGATAAAATGTCCCCATTCTCCAAATATGTCCTCACTCACAAGGTCTGAACTCATTTGTCCTCAAAAATAAAAGGGTAACATTGCACAACACTATAGATGAAGAAAAAAACTCATATCGATGTGGGTATCGACTTAATATTCAGTGAGAAAAGTAACTTTTTCCATGAGTTTCAACCATTGCCATGTTGTCAGAGCCTCATGTGCGTTGTTGAACAGTGTTTTCACATCTTACTCTCAGTGGCTAGATAGACATTTAACAAAGGATATGGACGGGAAGCCCCAGGAGCATATTTAGTCTTCAAAAAGACTGACAGAATGAGTGCTAAATAAGAGACCCATTTTGTTAAGGAGGCCAGTAGAACAAAGGCTGGCGAGGGGTGGGGGGCGGGGGCGGACTCTCTATGCGACGAAAATGTCAGCTGAGGTACCGAACAACGGGAACCTAGGCTGGATCTCTGGGGCGGGACGGGCGCATTCAAAGGCCGTTCGCTCGAATCGACGGAAGAGGGACGTGCTCGTGGTTCATGAAGGGTGAAGTCGGAGGAGCAGACAGGAGCGGCTGGAGGGCTTCAGAAAAAATGGCATCGGAGAGGCTCAAAGGCAAAACGGGAACAGGACAGTGGCTGGTATAAACGTATAAACTTGGCTTAACCATGAAATGAGGGGCAGGTGTGCAGGGAGGTGCAGGGCCATGGGACTGCTAAAGGAGGTCTGAAATTTACCCCAAAGACCAAAGACCTTTACAGTGACAGAGGTGAGAGCTCCTAAACTGCAGTCTACAGTCGCCGTGTTGGGAGGAGACTGATCGCTGTGGTGTAATAGTAAGGAGGAGCAGCTTATTATAGTTGCATCTATATGCGGTACGGGGAACTGCCATGTAAGCAGGCTGCCAAGGGGCCTGGCACACGCAAACACACTGCAGATGTTTTTTGTTTTTTTCCCAGCGGCGTGCTGGTTTATTCTGACTCAAAATATGTACATTTAATACCAGCAGCTTTTCAGGCTGTGGGGAGTGTTGGAGCTCTGTCAAGCAAAACTGCCTCTTTCTGTCATGCTTCAGTGGATTTTTGCCCCCCCGAATGCCCCGGCTTGGTGGATGCACAATAATTCAAGCAAACTGTAGCTCCACCCGATGTCAAACTGATCATAGGCCCAGGTAAAACCACCTGTTCAGGGCCTGGATGCAGGGTTTACATTCTCCTGCTGAGTGAACTGTGGAACAGTTCTCTCTAAGAAGCGAAGGTGGAAGTAATGCGATGCTGTTATAGTAGCATCCAATCTCCTAAGAACAGCAGTCAAAGTTGGTTTCTTCTAACCGTGACCACAACGTTTGCCTAACCTTGCCCCAGTACTTTCAGTTGCCTAAACCTAACCACATCTTAACCACGAACAAGGCCGAGCAGAAAGTTCTCCAGTAAATCACCTTTCCAACAGTCGTAGGGGTCGTTTTTTGGGAGGTGCTGACAACCGACCTCTTTTGCCATTAAGCTCTGACAACATATTAGATAATGCATATCATCATCTTTTTATGGTGCTTGTTCAACAGAAACCGATTCCTCAAATCAGCTGAATTAACTAAAAGTACTTACTCAAACTCCTGTGAAAACTTACAAATAATAATCATGGCAATTCTTGCCGACACTGTCTGACATCTCACCTCCCATAAATTTTTTATCATCAGCTCCTTTGTTTCTTGCCGAGGAAAAGGTTATAATAACCACACTGTAATGTGCAGCAACGAGAATGGTATTAATCTTTCTTACAGCTGAGCTTTGTAATTAAACAGGTGAAGAAACCTCAGATCAGCGAGCTCTCCTCTTCTAGTGGTTTCACTTGCCCCCCCGCGCAATCGGAATAAACTGAACCGAGAAAACCTGAACACGACGGCAGAGTCTCCCTTCAACCTTTCAGCCAGCGTCCCACATGGCTAAGAAGTCAAGAGTTCAAATGCTTTCAGTAAAAACCCGGCGTCTCTTTCATCTCCCGCCTCTCGCTCGATCCTTCAAGTGAAGATGGTGGGCTTTTTCTTTTGGAAGAGCCCGGAAGGCAGCCAGGCTCACATCTTTGATGCTGTTCTCTCTGTCTCTCATCTGAACGACCCCAAGTTCAGAGAGAAGGGCTGCAGCGTTGACAGCGGAGACATACTTGAAAAGACGAGTCTCGGGGTCCCGTCGCAAGGATAAGGCCGCATTTCTCGAACGCAACGGACCTTTAAAGGAGTCTCACAAAACACGCAACAACAAACCCCTGGGAAAATTACAGCGAAACCAAACTTAATCAAGAGCCTTTGTGACAATTTAATTTGGGAATCCATCAGTTATATAACCAAATAGATGCACGATCTCAAAATGAGACCTCAAAATGAGATTTATGTCTTTCGTCTAAGACCCATTCTTGAATTCCACACTCCTATCATTACTCCATGACTGGTTCACATAGTGTTCAGTATGCAAACCTTAATGGAAAAAATCGAAGCATCTCTTTCTTTTTTTTTACCATCTGTGAAAATGTTAGATTTATAAGTTGATATTGCCCCTGGAAAGAAACAAAACAAAAAAAAAAACCCTGTTATTATTCTGGGCAAAAACTAGACTGTGACAAATATTAGACATCTGTGAGATCACAAGAAAAAAAAAAACCTTTGAAAATCTAGCCCAGTGCTGGATGACAGATAATAACATTTGGACTTGGTCCCTACTGACTTTCTTCCTATAGGGAACATCATGTGACTGAACCGTGAAATCTTATGCAGAGTCGTGAGGTCACAAACGTGGCTAACTTAAAATGTTTACTCTTTTTACGGTTTGCATCCATTTAACTTGTTTGCTGCTACACACTCGTCTTGGCTGTGGAAAGATTTTTTCCTCTGGGGGCTAAGAGTTGAAATGGTTGAAATGATCAAGTCTCTGTGGCTTGATATCCAACCCCATCTGATGGAAAAGTGTTTACACCTGTTCTTAATCGCATTACTTGAAGGAACTTCAGGATAGTGGCCTCATCCTGACTGTCATCTTGGCCTCATCATGCTTCCATCATGGCCCCATCATGCTTCCATCATGGCCCCATCATGCTTCCATCATGGCCTCATCATGGATGCCATCATGGCCTCATCATAACTGCCATCATGGCCTCATCCTGCTTGCATTCCTGATCTCATCCTGCTTCTATCATGGCTTCATCCTGCCTGCCATCATGGCCTCATCATGCCTGACATCTTGGCCTCCCCATTGCTCATGTCATGGCCTCATCCAACCCGCCCTCATTGCCTCATCACGTCTGCCCTCATAGCCTCATTATTTCTGCCCTCCTTGCTGCCATCATGGCCCCACCCTGCCCACCACCATGGCTTCGTCCTTGCTGCCATCATGGCCTCACCCTGCCCACCACCATGGATTCGTCCTTCCTGCCATCATGGCCTCGTCCTTCCTGCCATCATGGCCTCGTCCTGCCTGCCATCACACTGCCGTCCTCATCTCTCTGCAGGAGCTCTCTGTCTTTTTTTGTCTTTGTTGCTTCAACACAATAAATCCCTAAAACTCTATGTCTGAGAAATTGTGTTTATATACAGATAAACTGCAACAGCATATATGTTGTCAGAAACATTATCACAAGCTGGGTTATGTGCAAAGTCAACTCTTCTTTTTTCTTTTTTTCAAACGAAGCGTTACATTTCTTAATGGATGGACTGTGGATGTAAAAGGGGCAAGACTATCACAAAAGAGACCGGACGTTTCCACCCAGACCTCCAGGTTAAGGTTAAGGTTCGAGAAAGATAGTGGTTTTGGTTCAATATGAATGAACAGATGTGTGTCTGAACACATTGAGAACTTTTTCAAAACCAGACCAGGCTCTTGTGTCAACCTAACCAAGTCCTGCAACTGTCAAAGAACTGAGATCAGATATTTTGTCAGAAAACAAGTATGTTGTCCTCAAACCTTATGGCTGATATGTTCAGTATCAATGTTTTTGCATCCTGCACTAAAACTCTCGACTGTAAAATAAACTGTTTACCTGCCAGAAACATTTTCCTTCCGGACCTCAGCTTTACATCTTTACCTTTTTATCGTCCCCAAAAGGCATTTTTTTTTTACAGTCGGGTGAAACATAGAAAACAGAAAGATTAAAACACAGGATACATAAAACATAATAAAAAAAACATAACACTGAACCCACCGCCCAAAGTCACATAAAACGCTTTATATGAAGCGACAATTTGACATAAAACATCCAGCCATCACCATCCAACCAAGTCATCTGTGGTTACAACAACATCATTGTCTCACTCCGGGGGAGGCGAATAAATCATGAGCAATGTAACACACACACACACACACACACACACACACACTCTCCCTATTCATCACATGGTTATTGAGTCCTCAGTGAATTCATAACCAAAAACAGCCGACCCATCACATCCTCGCACAGCTGAGGCCTCCGGAGGAAAAGGCTTGATCGGTCAATCGCTCTTCCTCACCTACGTGTGGGCTTTTGTTCGCTGAAGAAAAATGAAACAAAACACCGCAATGTGTGCAAATCGAGCGTATGCCGTCGCAAAGTAAGCGAACGTGCGTTGATTTTGAGCATTGCGGGTTTTGTGTGTAAACGTCTCATTGTCCTCGGTCTTTTGTCTGTGATAATGAGCCGTTTTGTTTCTCAGTGTTTTTGTCGTTGCTCATCCATCAGCCGTGTCTCCGTTCAGCTCCGGGCAATTCATCGTCGCCGAGGAGTCCTATCTAATAACTCAAATTTGGTATCGTTTCCATCGGGAACAATGCCGGTGCCCATTGATTTGTCTGCATTGCCACAATCACACACTTTAAAAGAGATTTTGAGATTGAGTCCCGAGACGCTGCCTTCAAAGCTGGATTTGTAAATGTGCTTATTTATTCTTTACGGAGAATCTTGTCGTTTTTACAGGTTGGTGGCATCACCTACCTCGTCCAGATCTTTGAATAAGACTGAGCTGCTAAAAAGAGACCAGATTAGGGTGACGTATTTTCAAATGTTATTTTTTACCATGCTTCTTAATCACACCAATGTTCCAGATGAATTCAAAACGCACCATCCAAAAAAATAAATAAATAAATAAAAAGAAAAGACATATCTGCATTGTGTGTTGTGGGTAGAAACAGGCAGCACAGAGGAGGCAGGACGCTGTTTGGCAAGAACATAACGTCTCTGGGAAAGCTTCATGTTTCTCCGCTACCGGTGGAGCAGCGTTTGTTTGAGTGGGACAGAGATTTTTCAGCTCAAGACAACAGAAAGTGTCTTACATAAGATATAAAAAGACTAAGATTTAAAGGGAAGGGAATAAAAGGACACATGCAGTACAGGCACACATTGCTGTTAATTTTTCAGTGCTCTAAATCACTAAATTGTTTTTGTAAGAACTAAAATAAATGGGTAAATCCAAGCTGAATCCCTGTAATTGTGTATTGGAAGCAAAAAATATCCCCCTTTACTTATCACTGAAGGTATAAAGGATGTCAGTGAGCCCAGACATGCAGCCCCTAGATGCCACCGAGACAGTTCGCGCAGTCTTTTCAGTTTGGTTTTAAGCAAGTTTTATTTACTGATGGCGACGAAGCGATGTGCGCGATCCCTCCGGAAACAAATGTAGTCGAAAAACACCTACAGCACCTGTCAGATACTGAATTGGCCTCATCATATGGTATGTATGTCATCTCGTCTTGCCTTGATATGACAGGATACGGTATAGTGGGTGCTACACCACAAAAACCTGGGAAACCTGGAAAACTGTGTGCAGTTGAAGTGAAGAGAAACGGTGCTGTTAAAAAGTCAAAAGTCAAAGGGAGGAAACAGGAAATACTGATTTGATTCAGATTTTTTCTATCTTTATGGCGTTTTGTATGAAGTTAATTGACTTATAAAAAGGGAACTTGGCATAATTTCTGAAGCTTCCTCATGTTAGTTTTAATGCATAAAACTTTTGCAGTGTTGTGTATGAGAGATTTCCCCGGCCGATATTAAGGATCGGTATCGTTGAGTAAAATCCGATCCCCTCATGACTTTCACCCTGCTGGTTTGTCTTCCTCCGCTGTTGCCGCAGCTCCTCTCCTTTAACAACCGAGGCTCTACGGCGCAGCATCCTGCCGCATCAGTGTAAATCAGTGTGTGTGAACGAGAAATGTCATTAAAGCGCAGCAGTGAATGGCTCGAAAAAGGCTCACTAAGCGCTGATGTTAATAATCACCAGCAAGCAATGCAGGAAACATTCCACGGCAGCTTAGCAGGAGCCGAGCAGCACTCTCGCCGGTTAAAATGACAAATGTCGCCGGTGGTAGGCTTCGTCTTATCGTCTGTCGCTAATTAATGTTAATTCTGTCAGTGACTTGGTGACGGGGCCTAAGTCAAACTCGGCTGTCGTCGCTCTGTCTGCGCGCCGCCGTCAGTATCTGTCAACAACGGTTTGTAAAGGGCCCCTAACGTCTCGACAAATCCCACAGAGTGGGACACGTCACTGCCTGCGATGGCGCCGAACTTCCATTTATATCATATCTATAATTTAAGATCATAAACTTTATACTGTTGGACCATGACCTTCAGTGTTTGGATGAAGAAGCTCTTGATGAATAAGGTGTGTGAGATTAACTGGTCTACAGTCTACAAAGTGTCAGGTGCATTGGCTAGTTCATCAACATTTAAGTGACGTAAACGTGTTCATTTGGACTTGGTATCAGCAGACGCCCATGGATTGGAACCTTTATAGGCTCATCCCTACTGCATCTATAACCATGTAGATGTATAGGTTTATACAGATGGAGATGGAGGCCAGGGACAAGTATGGTTTAGTTTCTATTAGAACCCTTTTAATTAGCCAACTAATCACTATTGGTCTGCAGCCAGCTGGACTATAACAGCGATTATCATCCTGCGCTGGTCCAACCGCATCTACCGACCACTTGGAAATGATAGGAAGTGAAATTCTGCCTCACATTTCTAATTACCCTTCTAATAACACATCATTAGAATTCATATATGTCGTCTAATGAAATAGTCTGAAAATGGAAAACAGCTAAACCGCTTAAAAGTTGCAGACATTCAGCGTGAAGATATTCCTGTGCAAGAATGTTGTAATATTCAGGGTTCCCAATTAAAAAAGGGAAAGGAATCAGTCATAATTAAACACGCAGCCATTTTAAAAATTGCTATATCTGAGATATTCATTGATCACTGGATGAAATTTGACAGGCGTTTCCGAGAACAGGCTCCGTACATTTAATTGAAGCTGTAAACTCTCAAAGTGAAAAAGTCTAATTAGCTGAGCAGGTAACTGTGGATGAGGACTGTGCCATAAATGTGAAAACATCTCAAAAGTCAGGTGGTTTAAAAAAAAATAAATAAATTGAAAGGACAGTGAGGGCCTGAGGTGCGATTTAAGTTCATTTATAACATAATAGGCTTTGTGATGAACAAGGTCTCCCTGTGTAAATTCACTGTCTGCTCATCTGAAGCTCCCTCCCTGTGCTCTTCTCTCTTTGTAGGGCTAGACTGTTTCTTTTTCTTCCATTCAGGGTTTCTTCAATGTATAATGAATGTACCCCCCCCGAACACTCACTTTTTATCTTTATAAACACGCCCGGTGCAGACAGCGTTACCCCGCTCGCTGCTTTTCTCCTTCTTCTTCTGCTCTCTCTGCTTTTTGTTGCGCCTACATTTACTCTTTCTCCTCCCACTCCGTCTGTTTTTTTTTTTTCTCTTCTTTTTCTTCTTTTCCTTCTCTGCAGAGTTAAAAAAGCAGCCGTGGCTTCAAACGCAAAATTCAGTCTCGGGGAAAGAAAAAGAGGAGGGCGGTTATAATAAAGAATAGAAAAAAGAAAAAAGAACGAACAGGGTTCTCTTTAGTCAGGGGAAAACACATTGGGAATTGGCGTGACTAAGTATCAGCCAGAGCTATTGTGGCCTATCACTGTTTAACTGTTCTGGTTCTGAGAATGTTTCGCCATCCGAGACTGTTATCACTCGAAATTGTTGTGTGGAGGAAAAGGACGGGACTTGAAAAAGTAAAACCTTGCTTCAAAAAAAATAGAAGAAAAAGAATGAAATGAAAATGCAGTGAAAAGGAAAAATACCTTTGAAATTGCTTCTTTTCATCTTAGATCAATGTGTAATGGTTGAGGGACCGCTAGCTCTTCAGGGGCCCCGAAGACCGAAATGAAGAGGTAAACAGCCATAAAAATCAGGGCACGGCAGGACACAGCAAACACGATGCGTGCTGGAATGCCGAATGGCGAGTGGCCAGAGGCTAGGGCGCGATAACAGCATTTGACTCGCTGCCGGGGACTCGGGTCAGGGTAACGGCCTCGACGGCGCTCCAGAATTAGGTGGCGGCGGTGCCATCACCAGCGGTCCCGTCGGGAGCCTGGGCGCCGTGACGGAGATGCGGCTGGGTTGCGCCCTTGGCTGGGCCCCTGCACCGTGGCGGGGTGACCTCCGAGCACAGGCGAGGGAATTAACGGCGAAATGAAATCCATGGAAAAACGGGGCTGATTGGATTATTTTTGGTTGAAATGAGGAGAGATACATGGCTCCCTGAGCCCCCAGGGCTGGAGGCCTACTTTTGCCCCCAGTCACCACACGGTTGCCGCCTGCGTCTGCTGCCAGGCGGACAGGGGGTGAGCCCCGCGGTGTAGCTCTCAGGGTAACCTCAGGGCCGGGTGGTTGCCCCGGCCCTGTAAGCTCCGGACGGCTGCGATGTCAAACCACAGTCGCACCTCAAAGCGCCGCGTCGTCATCAGAGAGGATTCCCGACCAGTTGCACCTGCTCTGCATAGCAAACAGTGTCTTTGTCATTCGTGCGGCCTCTTTTATCCTCACTGAGATGTCGCCTTTAAGCCAGAGCACGGGCAAAAAAACAAAAGAAAACCCACTGAAATTGACCCTATTCCACATGCGGAGCTGCCTTTTGCCTCCAAACCCAGCCCGATGCTAGCGGCTGTCGTGGAGCTGGCAGAATTATCAGGATCAACACTTGCAGCCTCCCTTCTGTTCTCCATCTGTAGCCTTTGGCTTTTCCCCCTCACTTAGTCTTAAGAGTTCACCTACTGAATATGTATGGTCCCTTTAGTTAGAGGTACGACTTCAGGGCATTCATTCAAAGCCCACCGCACTTCAAAAGTATGCGTATACAGCACGGCCCTTTACTTCAGCAAACCTATTTGCATAGGTTCCTACGTGTTTACACAGCGTCTGATTCCCACATGGCAGCATCTCACGCGTCGGGCTGGGAGCAGCCCTCAATAGATCAGAAGGGGTCGGACGCACGGAGAGGTGAATAATTTATTTAATTTGTCTTTTACTCTGTGAGGTCACGTGGCAGGAGCCCAAACACATCTGTTTGAATTTGCGGAGACGGACGGCTGCACCGGCAGTTTGCAGCGATCGCTTCGTACATTTGAACGTCATGTATATATCCTAGATGCTGGCGTGTATGCGAGATCACTCCGTCACTGCATAGTTCATGTTCGGAAATGCCAAACCCCTGTCGAGGGAGAGTCACGTACTAATGCAGGGGCTCCGGCAGTCGCTCATACCACATTCGCGGGTCTCAAATAACGTCTTGATTAGACGATCCCCGCAGCCGTGCAAATAAACACAATTAGTCATTTTAAATCAGGGAACGCTCGCGCAGCTGTACTCGGTGAATGAGCCTCCGGTGTTCATACAGGAGCTGTTTTTGAAAGGGTGGAGGGGTGGGGTGTGGGGGGGGGGTGCTCATCACTCCCTGCATCTACCCACTTCTCTATGCAATTTTTTTTTTTCAAGTGGCGTAGTTCCATGCACTCAGAAGTTATTTTCTGTTACCTACAGGTTGCGGCTGACCTTTGAGTCAGTCAGCAGCAGAGTGACTCTTCCTGTAGAGATCTTCTTAAGAGATGTGCTGGACAAAGTTGCGGGCAGAGAGGCGACCCAGAGCGAAGAAGACGTCGCTCCAGGAAGCAGACGCAAGACTCTGACAAAGGACGGCCCGTCCCCGATCATTTGTTCGCCGCATACATTTGCATGCACAACTTCTCCTCAGTCACTGTAACACCAAAAGCCTCCGCCTCCGAGTTTGTTTTTTCCGTCTCTGAAATTCATCACAATTACTGCGACAGAAAAGCGCATTTCTCATCCCTTTTTTTTGGGAGGGGGGGGATTTCAACCTTCGGGGATGAAATATACAAACGATAATGAAAGCAAACCGTCACCAAGGACATGGTATAATCTGGAAGGAGAGGCACAGTCACGGAAACTCTGAGCAGTGTCTCTGCATTTTGATTTTTTTGGCTTTGACATTAGGTGCTGCCCCACAGTGAATGTTTGATTTGAACCGGCTGAATGTACGAGATTACAAAGCTCAGATGTAAACACAACCTTTGGCAAGTATTTCTTTAAAAACACACACACACACACACACACACACACAAACACACAGAATACTCTGAACAACAAGCGTCTCATGTTGTGCAGCAGTGCATGCAGGAACATCCTCTCCTATTTAAACATCACCCTCTGGATAAACACACACACTGAGGGCCAAACCCGTTCAAGTCTAACTGAGCTGCAATTTTTTATTTATTTCTTTTTAATTAGGTGAATGCATCCATGTTGTTTTATTTCAATGCGAAATACACATTTCAGGTCAGGACACAAAGTGTCATTTATCAGTTTGCTCGCCGGTCAAATCGGGAGCAAATTTCTCACATGGACCAAATCAGAGTGTGTCCTGACCTGCACCTCCCAAAAAATCTGACTATGCATCGCACCACATGGGCCGCAAATAATGTGTGATTGGTCGGCATGGTAGCGTCGCATTTCCTGCTTCTCCTCCTTTGCCGCTGTCGTACAGACTCGTCTCCTTCGACGACTTCTTTCATTCCTGCGTTAACGCAGATTCAGGAAAACTGAACTAATAAGTGCTGGTCTTGGTTCAAAAAACTGAAAATGTCCTCAGGTTTTTTACTGTTGGGAAGGAAGACACCTGCATTACAGGTCCAGAACTAGAGTCCACTCTGTTTCCTGTCCTTTCCATTTGGCCTCTTCCCATCATTTCTTAGAGCATTTACATTTTATATTTAAACTGAGGACATTCACTTGATTGAATACCTTTTCTCATAACAAACATTATAAACAACCAATGCTATGAACTGTATTGATCCAAATCCAGCTATTTAATGGAAGAAATCATCTCATGTCGTGACTAAGGACCCAAATGGTGCCGTCAAGTGAAAACCCCGTTTCTCCAAATGAAGCCATGTTGTATTTATCTACACTACTAAAGGAATAAGTGTCCCGTTATGGTTAAACAAAATCTCTACTTCTGAAGATAAATAAGCTGTTAAAAACAGTTTGAATTTCCAGACATACAGCACAAGATAATCTTATGTAAAAAATATCATTTTCACAGCCAGTCGCTGACCAAAAGTTGTTTGTTAAGGAGGTCAGGACTCAACCCATGAGAGTAAACAGATGCATGTACTTTGATGAACATATGCATCCTGGTACTGCTATATTCTACTGGGGATTCATATGTCTTAGGTAAGTTCAGTGGTATATGTTTTTTTATTATATCGTAGAGCTGGAGGCGCTGGGGACAAAAAACATTTACATGGATCTGAGGACCCATGAAAACATGGCTGCATTATTGGTTGCAACCAAACCCGTAACGACCCATGGTGAGATTGGAATGAGGATATTATCGCAGTAAATGAGACTTTTCATTTCACCAATAAATTAACGGGGTTTTATTTATGAACATATTACACAACACTGCAATAGCAACAGCTCTTGAATTCATAGGCAGAGAGAGCGAGGGGGAGGGAAAGAGGAGAATCGAAAAAAAAATAAAGATAAATAACGATCAGCCTACGTTAGTGGCAAATATATCTGATGTAAAGTGAAGCTTTGTGCCGAGATTGTTATCTCTCAATCAACAAATGGATACCGTGCTGGTTTACAGCACACAGACGCTATAAATGATGTTATTGAGACCAAAATGAATGCACAACCATTATCTGAGCTGTAGAGAAAATCGAAACCTGGAAGTTCAGTTTCAAGCTGTGAACTATTATTCTGGGCTTTTACTGTTTTAACCACTTCAGATCCCCATGTAGTATTTGGTTACTTTAAATGAATGATGAGTCCTAATTTATAATATAATATAATATATTATATGTTTTTATCAGATTGTTTTATTAGTTCTGTCAGGAAAGTTCATTTTGACACTTATTAATGTAGAATAATGGTATTGATCAATAATCATGTCAACCCCACGTTAAAGATACAGCATATCATGGTCATTTTGCCTATGGAGAACATAGTTGCTATGGCCCCCAGATTCCTACCAGTTGCAAGATGGCGTTTAAAAAGCGGCCATTTCCTGTCCCTTAGTCCGAGGCCGACCCCCCCGTGAAACTGGAGGATAGCGAGCGAGACAAAGAAGAGCTCATCTCCATCACCGCCAGCGATTTCTCCATCCCGACGGCCGGGTGAGATTCAGTGGCGGCCGAGGGCCCATGAATCCCAGTGCAACGGGGGTGCGCGCCTCCGGACGGTGCTTCCGCGGGACCGCCGCGGTCAAGGCGCTGAGTCGGCTGGATGGGCTGGACCAAGGCACAGGGAGGATTCGATACTTTTCATGTCACCTGGAGTTGAGAAACGGTGATAATCACCCTTCAGCCACAGCTTCCATTGACATGCAGGATAAAAAATAGTAGGACTCTGTAACCAGACGATGTGATTTTAAAAGTTTAACTACATCAGCACTGCTGCTCCATCTCCAAGAGAAGCTTTTATATTGAAAAATAACCTTTTTGTCAGCTTTTATATTGAAAAATAACCTTTTTGTCAGCTTTCAATCATCTAAGATATCACTGGTGGTCTCGTGGTTACGTGAGCACTCTGTGTTAATTACAAACTGCATTCAGCAAAGACAAAAAATATAAAAATAAAAACGAAAAATGGATCACTTGTAATTATAACTTTTGGATCTCTTGATTACGAGATCTGTTTATTCATAATCACAAAAGACCTTGTGTTTATGAGACGAATGTTAATTATGAATCTCGTTTGTCATCGTTAGACACTGTGGATCTCATAATTACAACATAAAGATCTCTCAGTTGCAGATTTGTTCACTAAAGTCAGAACCAGAGGATGTAGTTATTAAAAGCTGCCAATGTTTTTTACCTTTCTTGAGAGATGCCTGTGGATTGTGAATAGCTCCAAATATTATTATTATAATTCATTATAATAGTAATAATAATAATAATAATAATCTGTTGTTTTTAGATCAATGGGAAAAACCCTGGGTTTTTACCACAAACACTAACAATCAATGTGTTTTAGTACATATTAAATAGCCAAATTTAACTCCATATATGCAACTTAGTGGCAACGTCACCAACTTTGGGGCTGTGGTGATCATAGTCAGCCATCGGAGAGCGGCGCCTCTTTGCTCCCACCTTGCTCCAACCACGCTCCATCATCATTAGTGTCAGAACTTGGATTTTCCGGCCTCAGAAACGAAGAGGATCATGGTGAGATGTGACGAAGCCCAGAGGATCCAAAATGTTCCTTTGGAAGCTTGTGTGCAATCTCACAGTCCACTACAGCCATGTTTTTCTTATCGAAATATATTTTAAAAATGAGATGGTAAATTAAAATCAGACGAGATGGAAAATGCAAAAGGAAAAGACCAGTACAATGTGCACTGGACCTAAAAATGTGTTCCCAGGCGTCCGCAGTCAAGTAATACGTCTCTCATCCTTGCATCTGAGCCTGGGGGCAGATGACTGCAAATCCCATTCGGCTCCCAGGCTGGAAAGGTGTAAGAAACCCTTGCCTCAGGGGGGCCGATGCCAATGGGGCGATGGCGGCCCGAGCGTCAGAGCCAGCTGCCGGCCTTGAGGAGCTGAAGCAGCGAGGCAAAATGGTGGTCGTCTCAGACGCTCAGTGCAGCTGTCCAGAAGACGGCTGTGCTAGGCCGTGGTAGTAATGGCAAAGTCCGAGTCGGTCCCTCTGGCAGGCACCTGATAAATCTCGCTAGCAACTCCTGTCCTATGTTGTCACTGAGGTAAACACAATAAGCTCATGTTTACCCAGCCTTGCTGGTCGACGATGGCGGTTTACACACAAGGAAACCTAAAGTAAATGGGGGGAGAAAGAAAGTCTCCAGACTGAACTGCTTATTTGGAGCCGGATAATTAATGTCCGGCTTCGTCACCATCCTGTTTACAGAGAGGTTTTTATAACCCAGCACCAGAAATTAATTTCCATCCACCGGCTCCTGCGAGATGGATTTTAGTGCCGTTGTAACTTCTTGCAGGTACATGCCACGTTAGGCACAGAGATTGGGGGTGGGGGGGTGATAAAACTGGCTAATAAATCAGCGTGCGGCGGACACCATTAAAAATAATCCAATTATTGTGCAATGGCACAGATCTGAATTATTTACCATCCTCCTGACATTGCACAAGGGTGACCTCAGTTTTTGTTTCACACGATTTAATCTCTAACCGTATACTGAACCTTTATTTTGGCTGTATTTGGTGACATCAAAACCCATGATGTTTTTTTATTTTTATTTTTGGGCTGCACCATTAAATCTTAAGGACATATCCTTGCCCACTCTTCCGCATCCTTTCCCCTCTAAATTGAGCCTAATATCCTGTATATCCGTTGCCCGTGAAAACTTTGGCATCTTGACATCAATTTGAGTTCGCAAATAAGTCTCGACCCACGGGCACGTGTGACGGGGCTGAAGACACCAAAATAGATGGGATGCCGTCTAATGCAGCCTCGCTCTGTGACTGGAGCTAATAAGCCTGCCAGTGTATCTTTATGCATGAAACTTTCCAGGTGCAGCTGTAAATTGGGGTTAAAGATAAGTCAAACTTCAAAATTGAGGTCTGGTTCCAATTCCCCCTCCCGCTCCTCTCATCCTCATTACTCAGCCATTGCTCCCACCGGGCTTTTCCGCTTCCGGGCCCCGTGTGGCGGCGTTCGACAGGCGTTCGACAGGCACCATGACCACCGATGTGCTACAACCTGCTGCCTCACTCATTTTTTTTGTTTTTTTTTTAGGTTCCACGTGGCCTTTCACAGTGGGGTTTGTCTCACCTCTCGGGGCAACTTCGGACGTCGCCGCCACCTTCCCAGAAGCCCGTGGGTCTGTGGCTTTTTTAGTGAGCAGCGGCCGCTCGATCGGATCCCAGCGTTCTCTCTCAGCTGGTGCCCACGAGGGCTAATTCCGCTTTATCTGTTTTCGCACCTCATTTCTTTTTTAATACTTCTATGCTCTGAGGGAGCATTTTTTTTCTCTTTCCTTTCTACAGCATTTTGATGGAAAGGCATTGAAGAGTAAAAAAGGGCAAAAAAAGTCCACTTTACCCCAGAGGCTGTGGCAATTAGGCATTCAGGAACCTGCGGAGGCAAAAAGAAGAGTTCCGAGACGTCTCGGGGTGTGAGGACCCCCCTGCTTCACCGGCTTCCTGAGCCAGATGTCTGCCGGAGGCATGAGCTCACATTACCCATGATGCATGGAGTTCAAGCTGACAGTGATACATATCTTGCCAGGTGCAATTTCACAGGTAGTGGTGAATTTATGATGGAATATGAATGTCCTATTTTAGAACTATTACATGAAGCTGTGGACGTCTGATGCGAACAGACCGCAAACCAAAAATCATATTGATCTCATTAGTCTGTTTTATAAATCATTTTCATGTTATCTTTATGAGCTTCCCTTGATAAAATGCAATTGTGATTAAAATGAAGGAAAAATTACATCGCCGCTTTTTGTAATACACAAGAAAACATTAACTGAAAAATGTTTGACGGCCAGCAGTAATGTCTCACAGCACAAAGTCCATGATAAAATCTTTGAGATATTGTAAATGATACGGGGCATCTGTTTGGTCCCAGTCGAAGACTGAGCAGCATGTGGTGCGACTTCTGAGGCATTTCATTGAAAACAGGATAAACCACATGATGCCGAAGATAAATCCATAGGATCCTTTAGTGTGCATAGAATAGTGATAAAAAGTTATATTTAAATCAAATACGTATTTTTTCCTTTTCTTTTTTTTTTTTTAGAAACAGCCTTCTATTAAATCACTTTGGTACCGAATACAACAAGTATAAACTGCTGGTGCAAGATTGGAAGTAAACTGGAGTATAAAAGATGGAGTCATGCACAACCACCCCCCACGTCAACCTCAACATCCCTACTTCTCCATTCCCAACACATAGAGAACACTGCATCCCACTCGGTGTGAAATATTTCTATTGGACGTGACTCGTGTCTTGCAGAATCGTCCAATGTGAACATTGGACACTACTTCTGCGGCTAAATTGACTAATTTGAAATGGGAGTTAATCACGGTTGCTGGTTTTTATTATGGGCTCTACCAAGACGATTTTTGACCCAAGACATCATGCTGGCTCTCACTCAGTTTAAGGACTTCCATGCCAAGGCTGGGCCATGGCAAGCCAAGTTTTTCCTAGGTTTGGTGGTGGCATCGGGGTCCATCGAAACGACCAACACTTGTCGGTCAGGTATGCATCTTTACTGGTGGATAAATCTACAGTGATTCTGATGAGAGTGCTTCAGCTGATTGTTGTTGAATGTTCTGCTACAACTGTCGAAGACTTAATATCCTCTGTGATGGCAAAAAAAAAAAAACCCTTCAAGAAAAGTTTCCAAGGTCCAGACCTCAGGAACCTCATGTTAGCCAAGAATCCTCTTCTGGAAATACCACGTTGCCCATTTCAGTGCACCCTCTTCTCCCAAGTACCTCATCCAAATATGCAATTAACTGGGGTTGTCATCCATGGCCAGTAGTGTCAGTCAACCATGCAGGTCTGCCACAAATAAATTAGCCCTCATGTTACCTCTGTGCCCCCAGGCCCCCCACATCAAACATCCCGCAACTAATTGGGCACTTGGAAGGCAATGGAAAGACAATGAAAGTTGAATGTTGTATCTCAAAGAGTGAAAGTGCATAATTGGAATGCAAAACAGAAGCCCCGGGAGAGGCGTCTCCACCTGAGCGCCTTCCCGGTATATTTATTAACCTTTAACACATCAACAGATGATGAACATGAACTTCACGGTTGACCTTTCTGTGTCATCACCCGACAACGCGGGTGAAAAGTCGGGGGACACAGAGTTTGCTCGCTGCTTTGGAAAAACATCGCCGAGAAGGTCATGGGTCGAACGCTGGAAAGCGGACGATGGAACGCCGAACGTCCTTTTGCGAATCATGCTGCTTTTTGGGTGCCCGGCACAAATGGCCGAACCTGTGGTCGCACCTCTGTTTGCAAGTAAAAAGGGGTCGGGAGGATCAACGTGCCGCTCTCCCCCTGTATATTGCCGCCTCACATGGCCAGATGAAACAGCTGCCCGTCAAAGGCAGAGCTGGACAACAGAGCTGCTGTGCCTGCGCTTTTTAAATGAGCAGCTCTTCCTCTAAAGCTGAGTCTTTGATGCATGAGCAACCTCTGCCAGTCTGATAAAGCAATCCAGACAGAACCGAGCTTCTGCCGTTGCACTAATAACCGAGCCGGGTGCGTGCTGTTCAGGACGGTGCCCAGTTTGATGTGCTGCATGTTCAGAATACCTCTGCAGTACTTACTCCCGACAGCAGAGCCCCAGACAGGTATGAGAGGTGGATGCCGGCCTTGATATCACGAACACAGGCTGGTGGCCGGATCCCACTGACTTGGCAAAAGCAAATGAGAAATTTCTCCCTCATCCAGTACCGTCAGAGAGCTGTTGAACAAAGTGCTTCATTGACAAATAAACGCCGCTGTTGCCGAATGAAATTAAGGTATGGGCGAAAAAAGCGAGAATGTATAAATTGCTGCTTTATTGGACATCGGGGCAAAAAAAAAGTACATACATTGCATCCGCTGTCATTTCACAACAGGAGGAAAGAATATTTTATCTTATTAAACCATTAGATCCACTGATGTTAAATATATGTAACAGTCAAGTTGTTCCAAAATAAGGCCAGAGGCCAATGCTTCAGTCTCAGGCTCTTGGTTTTACTTTGAGACCATCGACAAGGTCAGGTAGACTAGACGCCAACACTGTGATGCTGAGAGCTTTGGATGCTAGAATGTGTTGCTGCATTATACAGCTGCCGCCAGTTGGTTCACCTGATATGTATCAGTCTGTTGTGTCTGGAAACCTTCACCTCCTCCTGATGATGGTTTCAGGCTAAATCCTAAATAACCTCAGACTGCAACAATGTCCTTGTCCTTTTCTATTAGAAACAACTTTACTCTTAAATTAAGGCCTTTGCCCATACTTTGTGTTCCCTTGACATGGTGCAATCACAGGTTCATCCAGCTGGAGAGTTTGTGAGCAGTTGATCAGTGGAGCACGTACGCTGATATATTAACCCAAATACACAAGCCCTCCTACTTCAATGTTAAAATAGATTGTCAGTGCCTCTAAATGACCTAAATGATTATTCCACTGACTCACACAAGGGTCCTCTGATCCACCACCTCTATATTTAAAATCTGGTTAGATTTAGGCAACTACACTGCTACAGATCAAAGCTGTGATTAAAGGATCCTTAAGTGGAGGACACATGGAGGTCAAGAGGTAACCCAGACCCAACCTGGTCTAAACTGTATTGCGTCCAATGAAGTTGCTCATACACCGATCAGCAGCAACACCACAACCAGTTACTGTACCCAAGTGCGTCTGTGGACCGTCGCAAAACGCCCTCTCCTCCTTGGACGATGACGCAGTGCGGCGAGATGAGGCGCGACGGTTCGTCGAGCGTAAGGAAACACGCAGTGGTTGGGGTGTAACGCTGCCATGTCGGGGCTCCCTCTTTATTCGCATCTGTTTTGGCCGATTTTACACCGTCTTGTCTTGAGGCCTTCAGAATAAAACAATGCCACTTCTTCCTGTCTCGGCTGTTCACTTGTCACAGGGTCACTTTTTGTTTTGTTTTTTTTTGTTTTTTTTAAAGAAGAGGAAGAAAATATTACAGAGCCACCTCAGGGACCCTTCCACAATGAGGCAACATGTATTTTAAGGGCCTTGGTACATTAATTTCCCATTTTCCTCTCAATCACATCTCCATGCCTGTGTTTTGGACTGAATGTGCTCCATAGGGAATCACTTAAATTATGCATGGGGACAAATTGATACTCCGAGCCAAAGGTGGTCCTTATCATTAATTTCCCTCCTCTTCATTATCCCGTTATGATCCAAATGAATAATTGAAACTCCCATGTTGTCACCGTAGCCCGAATTTTCTCCGAGCCCGATGATGGCCCTTGGTTTGGGTTTTTTTAGGACATTATGGGGACGTCATACGTGAAGTGGGCTGACGAGGACGGGGCTTCTGAGGGTGGATCCACAGTTACGCTTTCATCTGCCTCATTACTAATTCTTTCAAATCTTGTTTTTTTTTTTCCCCCCATTTTCCACCGCCGTTGCCAGTGTAGTGGAGTCACTGATCAAATGATAGAGTCTTGATTAAAAGAATCCTCACTGTTTTTGGGGGCTTTATTTTTGCATGTTTTCACCAGCCTCATAAAAATGTGCATACATATTGCGGCTCTTCTGCGCCGTCATTTCGTTTCACTTTGCCTCGAACGCATTCAGAAGAGCCTGCATGCGTTTTTTACATTCATCCACTTGTTGGGCTTAAATTACCATGAAAAAAACAAAACAAAACATCTGAAACGCGTTGTTTGCCTCTGCATATAGTTGTGACACACATTTCCGTCCCCAATAGGACGTTTCAGTCCCATTTCCTTGCAAGATTAATGGAATTGGAATAATTAACGTGCTTAAACTGTCTTCAGCTGCAGTATTTTGGTCCAAGGATAAATCCTATGTTCTGTATTTTGCACAACATCAAAACCCAAAACCAACAATGCGTTGGTCCGTCTCTCCCTTTCTGCCTCTGGCTCTCAGCCTCAAGCCCATTCGTTCTTACTGGGGATGTAAATCTTTAAAAATGGGCCACAAATTCCATCGTTTTTAAAATTTGAATCTTAGTGAAAAGGGTCCAGTAAATTCATAAGGCAGCAGGACGCTGTGGTTCTTAGCAAACTTAAACAGGTGTAAATTTGTTGGGGACTATTTTCAGTGGTGGATGAATGTGCATTGGTCACTCTTGTAAGCAATTCTGGCTGCAGGACACATATGTATAAGGGTCAAAATAGAGCTATCGTGGTTTCGCTCATGGTGATGAAGGAACCTGTCACCCAGTGCAACAGTGTCGCTCACTGATGTGTCTTTTAAATAGTTTTTGGAAACAGTGTAGTTTTATAACATGGAGGAATAAGATATATCAGGGTTTAGATACACAGACGTGTTGCATCACCTCATTGTTGGTCCCTTGAAATCCAGCTACTTCCTCCCAACAATATTGTTTATGTATTGATTTGTATAAAGTTTGAAAGGATGAGATCCACAGTCTCATGGAAGCAAACATCTCGTTATTCCACCTCAAATGCTGCTCAAACCCACATCCGCTCCCGTGATACTAGAGAGGCAACGTCAGGCTGCGCGAAGGCTGCTGAGAGTGGGACCGATCGATGGGAGAGGAGCCGGTGGGCGTTGGTCAACGAGGGAGTCACGAGCTGCACCGCAGCCATCCATCATTTCGGGTTCCCGAACCCTTCCCACACCCACCACATATCGACTCGCCGGGTGATACATGGTCACGGGCGCTCGGGATGTTTGATTCCTGAGCAAAGCGTATGGATTTTTTTTTTTTCTCCCTTTCCACCGTAGACGGCTGCACACATGCCCTTTCAACCACTCCAGTGGTCTGGTAAATAATTTATTTATCATCTTTCCTGCAGGGCTCGGGCATAAAAGTAGGCCAACGTGTCTGACGGTGCGGTGGAGGACCCCCCTCTGCCTGCTGGTGGTAATTCCGCGCGTTAAGCTTCGTAGCAGCAGATATTAACAGGGTGTCTTCCGGCTCTGCCGCCGCGGCTTTGATGCCAGGTTCGCTCGCCGTTTTTTGATCTCAGAACACAGAAGAATGAGGAGAAGAAAAAAAAAAAAAAGCTGGTTTGGCAGCGGTGTTCAGTTCAGATGGTGGATCAGGGAAAAGGAAAAAAAAACAAAAAAACATCCCTGATGTGAAGACCCAGAAAAACCAACACCGATTACCAGCTGGAAGCTTCTCTGTCGCTCCCAGTCAGGGAAACTCCCCCCAGTCTGTCTGCTTCTTCTTGTGAAGACAGAAATATCCCCTAATTATAATTTCCATTTTCTTGTCTGCATTTAATATATATATATATATATATATATATATATATATATTGTATAAATTTTTCTAACTTGTACTAAATTTTACTTTTAATTATCATTTAAATGCCTCTAGCAAAGAAACCCTCTAACCTTTCATTTAATTTCCAAACATGGCCGTAAAAAATGGAAACCAGCTTTTCCTTCATTCCTGAAGTATAATGTATTGTCTACTATTTTCATAATATGACGGTTTCATTCAGTAATAGTAAAATGGGTATTATCCAAATGGCATTCAGCGCCCACTAATGCCTCAATGATTGCTCTGCCCTTGTGATATTAGAGAGGAGTTATACAGCACGGTGTGTTGATAGCGAGAAAAACGATCTCCCTGGCCTGTCGTTCAGAAGACATAGGCTTTATCTGCTGGTCTATAGATACCAGGCTATTGAGATGATATAGATAGATGATAGACGATTGGTAGATATATAGCTGATAGATAGACGCTTGATATTTTCCATGGAGGTTACTAAAGTGCTTGGGTCGCCGTGGAACCAACCACACCGAACCCGAAACCCTTTAGATGAAAAAGAAGCTGTCAACCGTCGTGCTACTGGAGAGATCATTTTCAAATACACTGTAAAGAATCTCCGTCTTAACAAGTCATTTCTATGCAAATCCAGTGCAGTGAGAGTATTTCAAAGTCGTCGCAAATGAGGTCTGCTTGTTTTATAGGAACGAGTGTTACATGTGCGCTGCGCAAGGATCAAGAGAAATGAAACCGGGCTTTAGAAATGGAAAGAAACAATCTGATTTGCAACAGAAATGAACATTTCAAGGATGAAGCAGATAATTTATTTTACGCTTTTTCAGTGGGACAAACCTCTGGGATGTTTTTATCTTTATGAGGTGCAAGCCCAGACTTATATAACAATTTTTCAAACACGCACAGACACACACAAACACACACACGCACACACACACACACACACACACACTTTTGTTAAAAAGATCCCCTTGCAATTTTGGAAAAAATCCCCAAATCCCCCTCACTGAAGTCAAACTATAGGTATTTTAATCAGTAACACAGAAAAAAAACAAACTGTTACTACAGTTTGTCGTGGTTTTATTTTTCCGCTACCATTTTGTCCCAGTTTCTAATTTGGAACCAAACGGCACAGTCACTCCTCCACATGCATCAGTGTGACAGTTTCCTCCTTATCCTGCACGGCAATAATTCTTCAATCAGCATGTGACAGGATGAAAAAATAAAAAAGAAATACTTGGCAGCTGTCGGACGTCTTCGGGGAGGAGGATCCAGACATTTTGAGGGTCCATGATGGAACATTTAACTGGATATTCCCGGTGCGCCGTCACAGTTTCGGCACAGCTGGACCCTGAGCGGTTCAGTCCCCTCGCCACGGATCTTTCACTAGAAATCTTGTTATTTGCGCATTTATGCCTAAACTGCGGTGCAGCGCACGAGCACTGTATAGTTAGCCTCATGCCTCGGTTAGCTGGGGGGAATTTCCTGGGGGGAAAAAATCTCACGGAAACTGTGTTCTGCTGCTTTCACTTCAGGTCTGGAACATTCACCTCCCCCTCTTGTAAGAGGATAAATAGTAAATAAAGAGCTCTGACTTATTCAGCGTGACGGTGTCTCACTCTGGCAGATTCTACTACGCCGGCGTTCACTGGAGGTGACTGAGGAACCGTGGACGCGTACATGTGTGCCTTCTGCATGAATGTTTCAGGACCTTTTTCACTCCACTGGGCCCCACAGAGGCCAGGGCGCCGCTCTCCGCTGCCTTTTTCGCTTCAGGCCACCGTCAGACGAGCTGCAAATAGATCCAAAGCTGGTGTGGAGGAGGGACCGTGCTCTCTACTGCACATTCTGCACACAGGAAAAATTAAAAATGAAACAGTGGCTTCTTTAATTATACGAAGAAGAATTTAATAAGAAATAACTAAGACACAGTCTGATATAGAAGCTAATGCTAAAAAGGGCCGACATTTGTTGATCAGCGGACCCTCATCCCCTCCTTTTCTGCCAGTCGTTGTCAAAGATTAATATTTCAAACGCGTGAAAATTAGACGAACCTTCTTTTAAACCGTAAAAAGGTTGGGTTGCTTTTTCAGGCAGCAAAAAAATCTGCCAGTTAAGTGAATAAATCAACTCGCATAATCCCTTCAAAATATAAAAAAACAAACAAACAAAAAAACAACACAGCAGAGGAAGCAGTTTCGAAATGATCAAAAGCTCTAGAAGAGCTACCGCATCGACATTGTGGTGAGACGGATTTGTATCAACATCTGTTCCCAAGGTCGAGGATGAACCTCCACTTCAAGTTCCTCAGCCAAAACGGACGAGAAGATCTTAAAATAGAGATACGCACAAAAACAACACGATGAAAACTGGTTAAAAACTCCGAAAAGCCGACATGGGGGAAACGTCTTTAAAAAGCTCGGGAAAAATGGGATGTGCGCATCCATATTTCAGCCGGGAAAACTCACTGCTGAGGAAGATACCATTCTACACCGATCGACAGCTCCGGAACAGCCTCTATTTAAACGATTGTTTTGTCAACTTGCTTCAAACTTAATCGAATTGAAACCACTGATTTATATTTTTAACTTCTGAGAAGTCTGCTTGGATACTGTAAGAACTCGGCTAGAGGAGGATGGATTTCATGACCCCTGCAGCATTTAATTACGCATGATTGTTAAACACTTGATTATAATCAAGATACTGTAATTATGGACGAGCTGAATATTTATAAAGCCTAAGAATAGCCCGTCATGGAAAGATACTGGTGCTGAGCAAGTACCAAACGAGACTTAAATGAGGGGGCTAATTAAATATCCAAGAGGACTGTCTTCACGGGGGCACAGAGCGCTTTAAAAACTGCCAAACTTGTCTTATTTTTATTTCTAATTAAAGGATTTAACGATTTTTTTTTTATGTGACTTGTGCTGCAAGGTCTACTGCATAGATATTAAACAAAATAGAACCAAACCAAAAAAACTGAGTTTGGATAATTCTTTTGCAAATTCTGAGTTTGTGCTCTATGTTTGTAGAAATATGGTTTTGGAACCAAGTCAACCATCGTTCAATTTACAGGAGAAAAACTGCTGTAAACTTGTTCAGACCACAAGAGCAATTCTTCACTTGTGAATTTGCATTTTTTTAAATGTATTTATTTTGTATATTTCTGGTGAAAAGGAAAATACAAGTGGATGCAGATCCTCAGACGGCTCCCCCCATGACCCCCCCCCCTTCAGTGAGACTTCCTGTTTGCCAAACAAGAATCAATCAAAAGCAAGTGGAGACACGATGAACGGCGGCCTTGAGAAACATGGAGCGATTTAATCAGCCGCACAGAGCAGCAGGTTGAAACTGGGTGTCAGGCCACAACTGGAGACACAGCGACCCCCCCGAGGTTAATCTGAACTTTCAAAGAAATCCAATTAAAAAACGTCGGCACTAAGGAGACAAACACTTGCAGGGCATCTCTTGTATAACACCGCGTCTGCACGAGGACAAAACAAGCTGTTTTCTCACCACGAGGCACCTGAGGAAGCAGGGCCCAGTTGCCGTGGCCATTATAAAAGTCAGCATTTCCTTTTGTGTGGCGAAAATGTGGCGCCTGCGCTGAGACAAAGGCCCTTTGTTTATCTGCTCGTCGCATTTTGATTGGGGTCACATTGTCGTCTAAACTCTGGAGGCGATGGGAAGAAAAGGATAAGACCACAGTGAGACTACAATTAAACTGTCACACAATAGGAAAAGCTTCTTCACTGAGAACAGAGGCTGAAACCTGAGACAGTGAACCTTCAGGATGTTTTCTTTTATGACCTGAAATACTTTTTATGGGTGAACGACAGGTGAACAGGGTAGAAGTTTTAAAATTTTAATAGGTATCAACATGAAACTTCCCCATTTGATCACTTATATTATATTATTCTGTATTACATGTTTTCCTTCCTGTTTAATGTTTAACTATGCAAATGAAGCCATATCTAATTAAATATGCACAAATTTACATCAATTTCCAGAGCAGAAATCTGAACACTGGAAAAAAGCCAGGTTCAAAATTCTTATCACTCTCTCCTATATATCTATTTTTAATACTCCATGAATCTTAAAATACCGTCACCAGCCATAAAAAAATCCATTTTCGCCATCGGGCTTTGAATGATAATATATTGACTGGGGAAAATACAACCCTGTCTCCTAGAAAATACATTTACATACAACTAAAACTGCCTGGCTTGATTACATTCAGAGTCAAGGTTCCATAGTCATCCAAAGTCATCCACAGGCAACAGACAGACTTGAATTAAGGTTAGAGGAAGATAAAAGGTGACAGATAAAGGCGGGAAGGTCTGAGGGCACCTGGTGGACAGACTGTCAGTGGTAACAGTGAAGTACTTTAAAGTACAACATGACAATGTTACAGAAAGTTTTTGGAAAATAAAGTTGTTCAGCCTATGAGCATTTTAACACATATGTAGTTTTAGAGGTGATTGACTCGCTAACTAACAGGCTAATTCAGCAAATCAGCTGGTTTTTATTCGCCTAAAGGCGCAGCACACTCAGGGAAGTGTTTTCAGGTATCGAGACCGTTTGAAATCCTGTCTAGGATATATCTTTACCCACTTTCTTAATGAAAAGGGGGAGTGAGTTTCATCGATGGTGGGATTAAAACTTGATGATGTAGATCAAGCGCAGTGTGGATGCTACGTACCCATATAGTCCCGACAAGGGGTCAAATCAGGAAAAACAAGTGACAACACCCGTGCGGGTTGACCAGGAGCTTTAAATGATACTTGGGATGCAAACATCTAAGACATAAACATGCTAATCTTGACTATGCACAGTTCATCGCGTCAACAGCTGTTGTGTAGCAGCAGAGCGAGCTTCAACACGGCTGTCAAACATGACACGAGAACCCCCCCCAACCTGACTGCAGACGACTCATGGTGATAATGCTGTTTGGTCCATGTTGTTTGGTCCGTTGGATTCAACGCAGTGGAAATATTGCACGAACCGCTTGGATTTGTGTTGCGGCTACGATGGCGAGACCTCCGATTCCTGGACTCTGTAATTGTGATGTGTCTCCTGTGGACTCCTTGATACCCCCGCTGGTATTATGGGGACTGTAAGTGCTAAAGTGCTGTGTCTTCCCTTTTTCCATATCCCAATTATAACCCCTCAGACTGTTTCCTTCATACAGTTTTGTTGACAGTTAAGCAAGCGGAGCATGGCTTTCCTTAACCCCCTCCAACCCCCCCAACCCACATATACTCGGCAGCTCACTTAATAGTTGGGTACGGTGCTCACCCGCCCTTGCCCCAGCCTCTCTCCGTTTCTCTCTCAGGGCCATTTTGAACTGTGAGAAATCTGTTTTGTTCCACAGTCTGCTGAGAAAATTGCAGGCGTTTCAGGTGCAGTTTAGCACCATTTGGAGCATTCAGGCAATCTCCTGCCGGTTCTGAGTCGCTGGCTAAATGAGCAGCCTTATCCTCACCTCATGATAAGACTCGCATACTTGGACGTGTTCAGTGAAAAGTTTTGCTGCCACCATGCCACCCTTCTAAGTTTGTTTTTGATTTAAGGAAAAGGGTACATTTTGTCTCACCTTAATAAGGCAAAAACCTAAGGTGTGACACAGTGACTGTTTGCGACTTACCACCCATATTTCATCTGCTCTGTCATTTCTGGGTCTGAATACCAGCACATCCATTTTCTTCCCTTGCCTTTGTTGATTGATTCTTCCCAGAGCTAAACTTCCATATGCTGTTACACATCAATAGTGTGCCAAAGACAAAAAAGAAAAAGAAATTTAAAAAATATCCTTCTGTTCCATTTTCATCTCCAACTTGAAAAGTTAATGACTGTTCACTAATTGTTTTATAGACTGCCCTAGTTTATAATGAAATAATTTCTTTTTCATACTTCTGAAAAGGTGCTCATTAGTAATATAAGGTAACTTTAGATTCAGGTTATGACAAAACTTATGATTCAACTTTTTACTTTACAGGTAATCGTTTTCTTCAGTGGATGTAGAGCTTTCTGGAGACGTGCTGCACATCAAAAAGAACATTTTTTTTTTTCCTATCTGTGGACTTTGAAAATATTCATTAATATCGCGCCGCATACAAATGAAACACTGTATTCCAATGTTGAAATTCAGTGGGGGTGACCATTTAAGGTTGGCTCTATGGCATATTAAACTACTTAAAGTAATTGGAAACCTGCATTTCAAGCACACGGATCACTTAGAATATTGTGCACTGACAAGGATCTCAAATTAAACGACCTTCTCTTTAAGCCACTGACTTCAGATTGAGCACCAGTGGTTGCCCAGTGCTGCTCCCGACACAAAAGCCAGCATTTCAATTTCAAAGCTGCCCGCTCGCTTGAAGCGGCACAGGAGCCCCTCTGCATAAATCTTGGCTCATCTCTTGGCTGTGGAACAAATGAGTGTCTTAAATTAAATTTGAGACAATTAGGCTGCCTGCTCTATGTAATTGGTTTTCTGGATGGATCAAACGGTCAGAACTCGTGGCTTGGATGAGAGGAAATGTGGGCGGACTGAGAGATGTGACGAGGGGAGGCCGGGCTCGAGGAGTCCCAGATGTTTCATCAAACAGTTTGGCAATAAGATATCACAGCGTTTCCATTGGGAACCAGAGCACTCTTGTTTCTCAGTCTTGCATTTCCGCCTTGCCCCCCCCCCCCCCCCCCAAAACACCTCTCCGTCACCACACGACTGAAGCCTTGATCACGAGTGTCCTCCTGTGGAAGCTGCTGATCCTTCTCAGAATGATAAAATATGAGGCCTGAACTTTCCTGCTCCCGAATTCAGATGATACTGGATTCTTGTCATTGACCAGGGCCTGACGCTGACACCAGTCTGAACAGGCAGCAGTAACCCTTGACAACTATGTGATTTCTCAAAGTCTGACAGCAAAGGACCTCGGTGTTACATTTGATCCCAACCTCACTTTTGATCAGCACTTTAAAGGCATCACCAAGACCGCCTTTTTTCACCCATATGACGCGGCTAAAATTTGGTCTTCTGTCCATGGCAGATGCTGAGGCCCTAAGTCATTGTGTCGTCCAGACTGGATTATTGTCATGTTTTGTTTCCAGGCCCACCATGTGCTTGAAATAAAAGACTTCAAATTGTGTCAGAACGCCGCAGCTAGAATCCTTACTAAATCCAGGGGAATGACCACATTACACCGGCTTTATTTGCCCTGCATTGGCTCCCTGTCCCCGTCCGATCAGACTTTGGAAGGTGCTTCTAATGACGCACTAAATCCTAAATGGGCAGGCCCCTGCATACCTGTCTGATCTCCTAGAGCCAAGTATTCAATCCCATGCTCTTAGCTGTCAGAATTTAGGGCTCCAGTTTATCCCTGTCTATCTAGTTCAATAGAAGTCAGAGGGATGCAGCCCCTTCTTCCTATCAAGCCCCCTTCCTCTAGAACAACCTGCCTGCTGACGTCGGAGTGTCTGATTGTGCTGAGGCTTTTAAATTGAAACCTAAAAGTCATCTTTATGCCTTAACTTTCAGTTAGTGGCCTATTTTTTTGATTACTTCAAGCCTGTACCTGTGTTTGGTTGTGCATCTTGTCTGTTTGTGTCTGCTGTAGTCTGTCCTCCTTCTGGGTCTTCTGTTAGAGCGGAGGTCATGTGGCTCGGTTCCTATGTACAGGCGACACCTGGAAGTTGCTTGACGACCTCCAACATCATATTTTTCATTTATATTACAATCTAAGGCAGAATGTCAATGTCCTGTTTATCCATACCTTCGATCTACTTTGTTTCTCTATTCGATACACGTCTATTACATGCCTGTCCCTCTTGAAAGAGGGACCCTTTCCTCTTTTGATCTCACCAAGGTTTTATATTTTTTTCCCCCATTCAAGGGTTTTTGAGGCAGTTCTTCCTAGTCCAATTATACGGTCTAAGGACAGAGGCTTTCCTAATGCTTTAAAAACTGTTGAGCCCCTTGAGGCAAATTTGTGATATTGGGCTATATAAATAAAATTCGATTTGACTTGATGTAGAGAGCATGATTTACTCTACACCTCTCTCTCTGCCACGGCTGCTTCAGAGTCAGAACTCAGATGTCAGACTCAGAGCATTACCTTCTGTTATCAAATTTCCATAGACGCCTGGCAGTTCAATTTTGCAGCTCAGCAGAGCTTAATCCAAAGCAGCACATTCTCCAGATTTAGTCCGGCGGAGTGTGCTGTGATATTTAGTGCATCGTGTTTGAAAGTAATAAGAGCCTGCTGTGGAACAGACCCGTACCAAGCCCGTGATGCCGTATTACAAACAGCCCTGTTTATTAACATATCATGTAGAGTACAGTTTTAGGAGGGGGCAGTAACTCAGAGCTGAGAGAGCGACGAGAAGTGAAAAGGCTTGTGGGGGAAAGAAGGAACACCCCGCAGAGGTCTGCATCTCGGCTCATTTTTGCTCACAGGCTGCAGGGTTTTCCCAGGAATTGAATATTTATAATAAACATTGAGGGAACTGTTCATAGGATCTTAGAATTTCTTACTCTGGTGTCCCACGGAGGTGATATTAAACCGAGGGAAAGAAAAGGCAGCTAAGGAAGCCTCAATAAATGAATAACTATAAAGGACTTTGGTCCACGTTGTTGACATTTTCCTTATTTTCTTGAAACTTACACTATCCTAATGCTAAACCTGCTCACTTCTCTCACTTCGACCACTCAGCTTTGCCACACTGCTTGTGAGCCAGTCATCGCGCTGCCGTCACACTTGGCTTCGACTGGTTCAGGAACACAAGTAGCGTTTACAAGTGTCGCCGCAAATCCACTAAAAAACAAAAAAAAAAGGTCAATACATTGGCGAAACCAAACCATTAAACAAACGTACGGTCCAACACAGGACGGCCAACTCATCAGGACTCAGTGGTTTACCTACACCTGAAGGGCAAGGGACACTCCCTCAATGACGTCAATGTAGATAATCTTGGTAGGGAGGACAGGTGGTTTTGAAGAAGCGTAAAGGAGGTGATCTATGAAAGAGTGGAGAAACCTTCCTCTGCAGAGGAGGAGGAGGTCTACGACACCACATATCCCCCAAGTGTAACCCTGTTTAATCTCCTCGGAGGAGATGAGGGGACAAATATTCACACTTTGTCTCAGGTGACTCCAAAAACGACAGTCATTGGCACTCGGCCTCAGGGGGACTTTAACAACTCTAAAGACTGTCGTAACAGCCAGGAGCACTAACGAACCAGGTGGTATGGACGGCCTTGTTAACGACCCCGCCAAGGCTTAAATACCCAGGTTCCCCCGCCAGTCGATCAGAGCTGAAGAAGCCTCTTGGATCAGAGGGGAAATGTCTTCAAGATCCAAAGTCCAGCCGCTCCTTGACTTAATTCTGGACCTTGACTTCTTCTGTCTGGACTGTATGTCTGACATGTCTTATGAATATGAGGCATGACCGGTTGAAAAAGAGCATGCTGCTTCACTAAGCTTAGCTAAACACACAAAGACAGAAACCGACAGGAATGCAACCAAGCAAAGAAAATGGAAAAATTCCGACAAGGTGGCGTCTGAACCGGATCACCACAAATAAACAATTAAATTCCTGAGCCATATTAGTTGAATCCGCATGGCAGCCAGTTTCGCAGCGAGGGCCCTGGTTGACGAAATGTGAGATGATGCCTTTTTTTTCTTCTTCTTTTTTTTCCTCTCTTTCTCCCCCCCTTTTTTTTGCAGACAGGAGAAGCGGCACGTCAGAACCAGTACGGCAGTGACAACTTCCCCGAAGGAAAACGCTACTGAAGCGCAGCCGTATTTATAGACGGAGCAAAACATCCTGTTTACTCCCCTCAAATCATTACGGGGGAGCATGCAGTATTCATACTCCCACTCTACATCTTCTATTTATGGAGGGAGGAAGTTTTATATATAATGTAGGCTTCTACCATGGATTAGATGGTTTAGAGGTTGCGTGGGGGAGACTTAGCGTCATCATATGCCAACTAGCACCTCAGACCCAGAGGAGAGAAGCTCACTAATTGAGGTCAGGAGTGCTCTTTAACTGAACTTTTCTTTTTTTAATTTTTTTTTTTCAAAAATCTTCTTCAGACAATTTGTTCTCTCCTTTTAACACAGTGAAATGGAGGAATGTCCCCTGTGTTGAAATTAAATGCCTTATAATACGTCAGACCTCTTTTCACCGAGGGGATGCGGTGGGGTCGGGTGGGGTGTTGGGGGCAGCTCTCACGTCCTTCCCTGATACGGGTGGGGAAGGTGCTCTGGGCTACTTTATTCATTAAACAGACCAATTATAGCTTCATCTGAGCTGCCGCAGCTGCAGCGATCTCGCGTCAGTGGACTTGTCAATCAGTGTCTCTCTAGGAGGCTGTGATACCTATCGAGGTACCCTGGACTCGGAGCTGGGGGGGGGGCTTTCCTGGCGTCTCGGCAGCTCAAATAGCCACCTGATGGATTTGATTTAATAGGAAAAAAAAAAAAATCAAATCAAATTTACCTCTCTGGCTTTCATTTGCATATAATCAAAACATGCAAAAACAGAGGAGAATCTGCATGCATGTCTGTTTGCAGCATTTGGCGTGTCCACTGGCTGCTGAAGAGAAAATAAACACAGCTTTGTTTTTCTTTTTCTTTTTTTCCATTTACAGGGTGGTTGGCTGTCTCTGTGCATTAGCCCTGAAATATGGAAATTCAGCGCTGCCGGTCACGCACTGCTGGTCACGCTGTACATTCCCACCTACAGCTGAGAACCTATTGTGCTTCACACCGTTCCCACACACAGCTACAGTACGATATGTAACAAGTAAACATATCGTATATGGGCACTTGTTTTCGCCGTCTGTACGAGCAGCCTGTTGTCCACAGAGTCGAGACCGATGGTTAAAAGATATTTTCTCTTTTCGTTAAACACGCGTTTCTTAACAGAAATGACCTCGTTGACAAAGGCAGAGGTCAATGGGTGGAGCAGGTTTGGCGGCAGTGGGGGAAGTGAAGGTACTTTGACATTTATGGGTGGGAAATAGAGTAAATCACATTTAAAATAGATATCACAGACCGAGGTGAAACTCCCGAACCGGATCAAGAATTTTATCTATTTAGCATAAATTCATCAGCAACAAACAGACCCCTGCTCATTTGAAGGCACCCGGGGCGTTTGCCTCCACTGTCTGATTTGGTCTGGCGTGACCAGGAACTTACAGTGGCTACTGTTTGCAGCCTTTAGATAGATACAGTAATGCTGTGTAGCTGACATTTACCATTATCCTGCAATAATCACTTGTGATCACAGCGGCTGCTGAGTCAGAATTAAAAACACCATACAAAGCCATTTCCAAACGCTAATGCCACTTAAAGTAATCCAGGAGCTTTTTCCTAGAATCACCAGGCATCAGCCTTGCCTTTGGAGAGAGGGTTGAGTATGGTTATTTTAAACCAGGTGGCAGAGAGCTCGGTCTGAAAAGGGCTACCTCGGAGCGTGAGCACTAATGGAGCAGATTTATACCATACCTCCATTTTCCTGCAGGGAAACCTGTGGGCTTTTATTGCAAAGGAGGGACCCGAGACCCTTGAGTGTGTGTGTGTGTGTGTGTGTGTGTGTGTGTGTGTGTGTGTGCGTGTGTATATGTGTGCGAATGTGCGCGCTCAACAGCCTGAAGTGGAAGGGAAAAAGCAGCTGCACGGTGAAACCTTCAGAGGCTCCGTGGGTCTGTCCACAAGCCGAGCCGCCAGACGCCATTATGTCCACTGGAGAAATGGCTGGGTGAACGTAATGTTACACAAGCAAGGCTGGGAACAAAAAGGTGCCTGAAGGTATCTCTGGAAATATGTAAAGGTATAGTGAAGGGGAATGATTTGATCCAAATGTGTTTTTCTTGGGCAAAGAACGGTCATCTTTAGTTTTGGTGGTTTACTAAATGCTGTAGCCTGACAACACTCAGCTGGGTTAATCTGATGAAATGGCAAAAGCAGTAGGTGTCCGGATGAGGCCTGTGTTCTATATATTCATAAGCTTTTGTGCAAATACAGTGGTGATTGAGAATAAGTTGGTTAGGCATGAAGGCCAGAAAGCTGACGTCACACGAGGCGGCATGACCAGAAAATTCTTTTGAGGCAGCATAGTCATACATTATCCAATCACGTGTTAGTATTTTTAGGTATGAAAACTAAAGCTCTTTACATTAGGGTTACATTTTAAAAGCAGCCCAGTTTGTCTTGGAAATTCGTTTTGGGTGATTTCTGCCAAACACAGTGTATGTTTGATAATACTCATACTCAGTGTTATAGCAGGTAAAGTGCTCTTTACAAGGGATACATCAACAACTTTTGATTGTGGTTGGTATATTTCATCCTGTGAAAATAGTTGTATATCGTTGTCTGTGGCCCTGGAGGAAAGTTTCAAAAATCTGCCAAGGATTTTATGATTGCATTGTGAAAAAATCCACATACATGATTGTTAAAATTGATATTCGATTGTGAAATGAAATAAAAAGCAGCACGGCTGCATCCGTCCGCCCTACGAGTTTCGAACGCGCTGCACGACGGACAGGAGTCTCACAATGACGCCACCTGCGCTGCTTGAAAGTGAAAATGTAGGTCAAGCTGAAACCGGTGAATAATTCAGCAACGATCTTGCAGTAGTGATGGCAGAGAGTTCACGATCCAGCTCGGCCCCAGAGAGAGAGATCTGCACGTCGGGCGATCTCTAAAAAGCCCAAGCTTGGAAACACCAGAGATAATGTTCTATGCAAGCCACAGTTAGCCTCGCAATCCAGCACAGGCAGCTTGAGGGAGAGATTCTAATGATTCAGAAAATTGAGTTGTTTTAGAAGAAATAATCAAACATTGTTTTCGGCTGGTTTTGAAATGCGTCAGTTGCTCTCGCTTTCGGCTTCAGCCTTCGAATACAGAGCAGAAAGCCAGTGTGTGGAGTTTGAAAAACATGGACATTTACCGGACATTTACTTACATTATGGGAAATGTAGGATACAAGGGTTTTCAGAGCTTTATTTTTTTAAGTGTATAGAAACTAGGTAGAGCAGGTCGTCCAGTAGTTAAAGGGTTGGTGGTTTGATTCCCAGGTTTCCCTGTCTAAATGTCAAAATATCCTTGCGCAAGACACTGGACCCCAAATTTGGCTACCGTGCCTGTGCTGCGTATTGAAGCAATAATGACTTGAGATCTTGTTTCATAGCTTCATGTGGACTGCCCATAAATTCGAATGCCCGGAAGTATCCTAGAAGTTGGAGCCAGGGATTTGAGGAAAAGGCTGGAGATTGCATTTGATATTTAAACTTCAAACTGTCACCTTCTGCAGCAGTTACCAGGCCGATAACGAGAACCTGTCTGTGGGACGAGGGTGGGGGTGTATTTGTGTTGTGGAACTGGCAGAGCATAAATCGCCCAACATCTGTCGCAACAGACAGTGAGAAGGATTTTGTTTTCTCCTGTGCTCTGCCTGCAAACCCCCAGTTGCTTTTTGAAGCATGACAGCGTACAAGCAAGATGTCTGATGTATCCGGCGAGTGAAAATACCTACCGCTAAATAAATTAACGTGATCAATCATTCATTTTTCTTTAAAAAAAAAAGGAAAGAAGTACTGGCTTTAAAAAAGAAAAGACACGGCTCCGCTGTGAATAAGAGTGACGAGGCAGCCAACCTGTAAAGTGAAATCTACTGATACAGGAGTGGAGGGCGATGCGAGTAAACCACAGGTTTTTTCACTGTTTACTGAAAGGTGACGCCGGCGACCTCCTGAAAGACCTTCGTTTAAAAACCTCAGACCCGGACAAGCCGTACATTCGAAAAACTGCACAAGCATCATAAATCAAGTGATTTCATTTTGATGTTGGCCTCCTTTTTTTTTTCGTGCTGGAACGAAACCCAACTCAGAAATCGTTGCCATCGCTAATCCTCGCTTGGCGTTCCTCCATTATCTCCTCAGTGGATTTGTTTGATGTAAAATGAGGAGGTTTTTTTGTTTTGTTTTATTTTTTGCTGATATCAGAGACCCACAAACAAGATATCCGTGAAAGAGATGCTATTTTTTGTTTCTTAGCATCTCCCTGTTGTCCAATCACGATTTGAACGACACAGTTCATTCTGTTTACAGCCCTTTTTGCTTTTATTGAATAGATGTTGAAATTTCCTTCTGAGAAAAGAGAGGGAAAAAAAAGAAAATGTAAAAATAAATAAATAAATAAAAAAAGCACAACAGCCATGTCGAGATGAAAGACAGAAACAGTAACATGTGATATACATTGAAGGTCTTTGCACATTTCCTCCTCAACCGATGCCATGCAATGGGACACGACTGCAGGTCACGTCAGGAATGATCTCGCCTCCCAAACCAGAAATACACTACACGTCTGCCTGCTTCCATATATATTTATATATGTATTTATTTATATTTATATCTATGAGAACTTTTTTTTTTTTTTTTCAATCATACACACATAATAAGGCAGCCGAGAGCCGGCCGCTGAACCGTTTGAATGCAGAAACACAAGACGATGAACAAATTATATGAAATCACTTTTATTCTCAGTGTGCGGTGATTCCATTATTATTTTTTTTCTTTTTTGCAGGAAAGTTACAGACTGAAATATCTGTCTAAGATGGCATGCAGTGAGGCTAAACAGGTGGAGCTTTGAAAACACAGAGGACACGAAACGAGTATATAACAACCTTGCCTACATCGCACACCATAAGCATGCATACATTTTGTCAACAAATAGGGAGATAGAGGGAGATAGCGAGAGAAGGGAGGGAGAAGGGTGAGAAGATTTCGCAGTACGAACTAAAAAAAAATAAAAATAAAAATGCACCAAATCAACATGTATTTTTTTCTTTTTTTTGTTGTTGTTTGTTGTTTTTTTTTTTTTTTGTTTGTTTGTTTGTTTGTTTTTTCTTCTCTCGAAAATACCAAGCACCAGAGGACAGAAACAGGACCGGCTACAGACGAAAAAAGGAAGAAACAAAAATGAAAAGGAAAGAAAAAAGAAAAGGTAAACGAAAGAAAACAATACAATACTGCACCAGAGTAAGCATCTTCTCAACACGTACGGAACAGAGAAAGACAGATGCAAAAGAAGGAGAGAAACATCAGACAGTTACATTCAAGTCACATCGAAGGAGTAGTTCATTTTAAGTGCCATATTTTTCAGGCAGTTTTTTTTTATTTTTTATTTTTATATATCTTATTATGGCTGTATGAGCGGCACGAACGGGTGGCTTCGAAACCCAGCTAGGTTTTCCGACGCGGCGGCTGCTTGGACGACAGAGTATTGATTACGCACGACTGGGCAGTTTGCAGTTTGTTTGGGCGGCGGCGTACGTATATAGAAGGTAATGATGAATGGGTCCATGGTGACGGCGGTGAGATGGGATGCGAAGGGCGACCTGCTCCCAGGGCGTAGCCTGAAGGGCCGCGCGCACCGGTGACGGCTGCTAAGCATACGTCGCTGGGAATGTCCTATACAAGGGGCAGTAATCATAGCTTTCTAGAAATACTCCTGGGCCAAACAAGAGATACGTCAGACGTAAATAAAAGTTGGGTTATGCTCGCTAGTCCCCTGGCAACCAAATTGTTCAGTTGTTTTTTTTTTGTTTGTTTGTTTTCAGCAGAGAAGGCTAGTCTAGGAGAAGGCTAGTTATGGTTTTAACGTCTATTACAACTTAAAGCTAGAGTACCTGAGAACTTCAAAATAAATTCAAATATGCGTTACCTAAATAAAAATGATACCTCTTGTCTAAGTCTACAACTACAACTACCAGCACTGTTCTTTGGTTTGATTGGATAATGCTCTGATGCTCCGATGGATCAATGGAGTGTTTTTGTCGCGTGGTTCTTCCATAACTACCGGATGCTAACTAGGTGCTAAACACGCTGTTTTTGAAACGGAGGCTGGCAAAGGCAGTATTACAGGAACATTGAAATCACAGGAAGTTCAGTGAATGTGCTCTACGGGCGACCTCACCACACTGCGTCCTCGGGTTTTTATTTACTTTTTTTGTTATGTAATATGTTCAACATTACTACGGAGCTCACGAAGCGCTGACAGAAGCTAACATTTTCCCTCGTGTTTAGCTAGCTCAATAGAAAAACAGTGGCAACGTGGCAACAGGAAACCTCGATCACGCTTACGGCTACTGTGCTCATGTGGATCACAAAAAACATCTTCTAAACAGAATTTACCACAAGATTTAACCGATCACTGCTAATAGAACATTTATGCTTTCCCTTAGTCTTAATGTGGGATTTCTTTTCTTTTTTCTGTACATGGCAGCTAAAAGTACTTCTTGGTCATGTCATGAATCTATGCGTATATTAAATTCACTCTAATGTCTATTTTTGGGTTGTAACGACATCGAACTTTGAATCATCGGTTGCGGTGTATTTGTAGGCTAAACAAGGCTCTGACTGAGGCCCATCGTAAAATATCCAAGTTTTTTTGTGTGTTACCAGCACAAGTCTGGTGGAATGTCGGAAATATCTGGAATGTTTTAACAAGACACTGTGGAATGAAGGAGAAATAATACAAATAATTTTAAAAGAAAACCCAACGAGGCATACGGAGAACGTTTGATTCTTATCCTCGTGTAAACCCCATTTTAAGTTTGTGCCATTCCAGTCATTGACCTGCAGGACAGACGGACCGGACTCTGTAAGACGGGTAAACGTTTTTCCGTTGTAAGTTCATGGAGCTTTCATGGATGTGCCTGCCTCTGAAAACCTGCAGTTTGATTTAACCTTTCGGTTCTGCGATTCTTTTTCCGAACATAAAATCCCGGTTTTGCCTCGTCGTTCTGCGACGTGACTTTAACGACGTGAAACAAATCGTCCCGACCCCCCCACCCCCCTTTTCTCCTTTTTAAATCAAGCATGTTTGACCCACAAACGCTTTCACTGTCACTATGAAGACACGCCTGTGTCTTTTAACAACCACTAAGAACACGTTTAAGGAGTAAGATTAAAACACACAACAATGAAGATTGTCTGTTATTGCTGATTGGGGACTTCTCTCCCATCAGTTAAACCAACAGGACACAGGACAACCTCATTTTTCGAACAATATATTGCACTATTGTCACTGTCTGTTCACATATAGTTGTTCACAACATAGTTGTGTTTGTGAAGTTATTTTTTTTTTTAACAATAAAAAAAAAATGAAAATGTCAACGCAAATCAAAACCAACTAGCCTACTCGTCCCGTTGCAGACACTGAGCGACGCCCACCACAGGACATAACACAGAATTTTTTTTAAAAACCACAAACATGTATAGCAAGTGAATTTATAATAAGGATTATTATATGATAAGAATTTCCTCTAACTGATTTGAGATAAACTCTAGGTACGGAGAACATTTATATCTTTCCCCATGGAAGAACATTTCAGACACAAAGTCAGTTATCGCCTACTGTACATGGTGGACAAAATGTTAGATCAAATAAAAAAGTAAATAAAAATGGAAAAACCAGTTATTGCCTCAAATATCGATGTATTTCGCGTCATCATAACAAAGGAAATAGTATCCACATGTGTACTTCACTTCACCAAAGTTTACTGCATGCTTTAAAGGAACATAAGCAAAACAAAAAAAGGGGAAATGTCTCATTGCAGATGATTAATTCCTTCACTTTCTGGTTTTACAGATGTTTGTTGTTTCGACCTCACCAGTGCTCAGGTTACACATTCACAGGAAAACCGATGAGAACATGAGGGACAGTTAATATGGGGTGAATCCTCACAACGGAGAACCAATAAAAATGCAAGTATTTATATACATTGTATGTATCAAATATCAGCAAGAACATAACAGGAAAATTCAATCAAATTTTCGATATGATTTGGATAATTTCTTAAAAGTTAAAAATATGGCTTATACTCTTAGTCATTTTGTTGTATGTCATATTTCACTCATATATAGTTCTCTTCTTTTTTAATAACCCGAGTCTATTTACAAACACAAAGGGTGGATGATGAACGGTGTCTGGTTCTTTTTTTTTTTTTTTCCTAAGCGCTGGACATTTGGAGAACGTGGCACCAGTTTGCCTTGAAGTGAAAAAGACCCCGGACCCGTGCGGCTGTTACGTACTTTTTAAAGAACAGCGACGAGCATCGCAGGCTCAGCGTGAGAGGCTAAAAAGTAAGTAACGGCCGTAAGAGGCCGGAGGTTCTAGCTCAAGGGCAAAGTCATGACACGCTGCACAATTCCAGGGCAACTTAGAAGGGGCGGGGGGGGGGTGTTGAAGGAAAGGTGTGACTGCAGGTTTTCGGGCGGGGCTGGGGGGGGGGGGTACGGCGTTGGTCAGATGAGCGTTTGTAAAGAAGTTAACCGCGTTACACCCGAAGCACGCACACCGTTACTTTTTATTGAACATATCCATGAGCGGGGCAGGGATGAACTTCATGACCGTGTCCACGATGCTCTCCTCCTCCTCCTCGTCGCCGCAGCCGGCGGGGACCGCCTTCTTCGGGCGGGTGAGGCTGCCCTCGGAGGCCTGCTCCATGGCGGCCGCCGCCTCCGCTTCCTTCTCCTCCTTCTTCTTGATGCCATACTGTGCGGGAGAGACAAACGGGAAATACAACAGGCAACAATATTATAAGGCCGCAGCAGGATGGGATCCGTGGCTTCAAGCGAAACCTCTGGTTGCTTTACAACCATCACTAATCCCCGTTATGGTGACATCTTTGTCCCGGAGTCTTTGAAAAAGGAGCAGTTTGACATTTTAGGGAAATACGCTTTTTCACTTTTTTGTTGTGATTTACATGATAAGTTTTGAAACCACGAGGGCGATAAAAACACAAGAGCGAAATCGATCTTATCATCTAGCTCTCAGCAAGAAAGCTAATGAGCAGATGACCCAAAAGCGCTTTTCCTTTAAGCAAAAGTACAGTTTTTCGGGTATCATTCGCTTGTTTTTGCTCTCACTGTGAAAAAACGGCGTTTTGGATCCGTTTTCATTGTTTTTAATTACATTTGTTTAGATGGGTATGAATGTGCAGTAGCCAGACACTTCCGTGCTTCATTATAGCGCTGAAGCCACAGTTTAAACGCCTCTGAAGTGCCGCTCTGGCCGGCGTGAGTGCCTCTCATCTCTGATTAAGTCCAACTTCCCAGTTCAGTGAGAAGTTTTGTGAGTCGCAGATACGAGTCACCATAAAAAGCAAAAAAAAAAGCAATAAAAAAACAATAATTCTCCTTGTACCTTAAACAACTTTGTCACATGCTGAGGTCAGTCTTCCTGTTTTGAAGCGAGGGGGCAATTTTGACTCTAATGACAGAACGGCGTGAGGCGTGACGCGACCATTTTCGTTGCATTTGAGGTAAAAAAAAAAAAAAAAAAAAAGCTGGAAAATGATCAGCGCCCCTGCGGAGGAATTCATATTTCTTCATTTGCACAAATTCCCCTCGGGCCGCTGCCACGACAAAGCGGAGAACAGTTTAGGTCTTTGGGCTGTTGTCGATTTTCCCTCTGCGATTAGACACGGAGCCGGAACGCCGGTTTTCCGTTCTTGTTTTTTCTCTGTTTGTCAGCGAGTGAACGTGGGCGCTCTAACCGCCGCCGGCTCTAATTTGACCCTCCCGGATGTTTTATGTGCCAATTACAGGCAGAGGCTCTCATTAGGGTGCGCTGGACAATGCTAAAGATTAGCCTACAAAACCCTGGATCCCAGCAGACTGTTCAATCGGGAGCGTGTTTAGAGGAACATAATTGCATTTTAAAGCATTAAAGAAAACAACTGCTGGTAAATATGTTTCCCCAGTACCTTGATTGAATCATCCTGTGTAACTTTGCCTGTCTTTACTAAAAAATAGAAACAATATTAAAAGAAAAAAAAAAAGAATCACTATAAATTGTTTTCCTTTTCTTCCATCTCCTGATGAAAACCACAAGATGTGGTTGAAAGTGTTATTTATTCTGTTCTATAGGCAACGTGACCTCAAGGGGTTAGGTACAAATATTGGCCACTTTCAGGACATTTCGTGTGTCACGTCTGTGCATTTTATGCTTTTCGTGTGACACTCAACACCCTTTTGGTAAATGGGGGGGGGGGGGTGGCACTGGAGAAATGGCATGATGTCAAATGACATGCAAGAAAAAAAAGGTATAATGTAAACACGATAAAACTGATTAAGTAAATTGGCTTGTTATCGATCCACCATCTGGTGCTACCGGTCTGGGACTGGCTCTGTACTCTGGACCGGGCTGGGACTGATCCCAGTGGGTCCTATTACGCTGAAAATGAAGCTCAAATTTTGGAGATAAAAGTATGACAACCCACGTGAAACGACTAAGTCTGGACATGTTGAGACAATCTGCCACTAGTGAAGCACGTCAGCTTAAAACGCTGCTTCCTCGATTGAACCTGGAGCTATTGACATTCATGAAATTAGTTCCAACTGCAACCTCTATCTGAAACCAGGATCTTATAGCCCTGGTCTCGGGGCGTTCAGATCCGCGGATTCGTGCTCAATTACTTAAACTGTAGTCGGTACATCTGCGATCCTAGCTTGAGCATAATCAATACGGCTGGAGCGCAGGGAGAAGGCTGCGGAGCTCGGGGAGGGTCAACGGGCCGAGCTACGCTTGAGCCCGCGGCAGAAGATGCGGAAAATGATCCGGGGTTTCGTCCGGGGCCCCTTCGCTGCTCTCCCAGGCAAACGTTGATGAGATTCCGGAGCAAGAACTTTCTTTAAATGAGGACCAGCAGCGTCCGTGTGTGTGTGTGTGTGTGTGGGGGGGGGTGTCAGCGTCTCTGACTGTTTTCAGACAGGAGGGGGGATGATATTTTCAGGAAAGTATGCAAACACAACAGCATTTTTGTTTTTTTGCGCCATTCTACAAATTTGTTTACCATTATGAAAGTCATTAAAGTCTGCATCTAGTTCAAAAATATGTGCTTTCACCACTAAACCGACTTTTTTTTTCCGAGCTTTGATATTTCTAAGAAATGCCTCAAAAGGAAAGAAGTAAGAAAGGATTTTTTTTTTTCTTTGGGTATGAGCCGCAGTCTGGAGACTTGAAAAAAATGATTTAAAAAATGAAAAGATCCTCTTGAAAGTTCATATGCAATAAAGAGCTGAATGTTTACAGTGGAGGACTATTAAGACTGATGCACACTGAAAGTTCAGCGGGTGCTGGTTTTTATATTTCCAATATTCCGCTCGACAGCAGATTTGAAGGATTCATTCTGCAGCGAACGAGGCCCATTGGACTCCGCTAACGTCCTCGTCCCCCCATCAGCTTGAAAGATTCCACTTTATGATTCTCAGTCTTATAACGCAAATATTCTTCCTCTAACACCATGCGTCAGACGCAAAGGCCAAAATAGGGCGTTTTTCAACAGATCAGTGGCACTTATGTGATTGGAGACAAATGATATATATGGACTTGTTGTTATATGCATACATACATACATTTAGGGTCGATGCAAGGATTTTAAGATGCTGAGGTCATGAGTCTGTTTTCCATCAGTGCAATCCCAAAGCAAAAATAATAAAATTCTATCTTTCAGAATATGAATACCTTATATTTTGACTGTTGTGTAACTTTGATTCAACTATATGACTGTGTGAAAGCTGCTTCAAAAGGTTTTTCCACATATTAGAGAGTATAATGTCAGTTTAGAAGTATAACAATCAGACTTAAAGATACTGACTCTCCCGATACCCAGAAGAATGGATGACGTCCTGAAAGGGGCCCCTGGTTTGTTCTCTGCCGTCCCCCTGCCGCCCCCCAGTCTTGTACCATGGCAATGAAGCCTCTGAGTCGGTTGAGGTGGAGTCAGCCCCTCTCCACTCACCATGACCGAACGCTTTCCGGAAAAGAGACGCCGCCGTGACGCGCTAGCTCCCGTCCTCCGCTTTCGTTTCGGCATTGTTCCAAGAACCAAAACTGAGGAATCGCCAGGGCCTCGCTCCCTGAACTCTGAGGATAACTTCACAAGGTCTCACACATAGAACGGTTTCAAACTCCGCTCGAGAGCCCTCAGGGAGAGTGGAAGTCAAACACTCAATTAAACATTAGTAATGTCAAGAGCGAAATTTCACTGCGAGTTACAGATACTTTGATACCATCACTTAACATTTTATTAGGGATTAATTAGATACTAAGCACGAATTTATCAAGGACAAGATGATCTTGGTGAGACAAAAAAAAGGGGGGGGTCAGTCAGATGAAAAAAAAACAAACCCTTTGAAGCTTTGAAAAAAAAACCCCATTATTCTAATCACTAAGGAATTTTGTACGTTTTAACTGAGAACTCTATATAGTGAACTTGTGTTTACGAAACGTGACGAGACTCCAATGGCCTAATGCTTCCTAAATGCATGAGGGGAATAATTTAATCCAGGATAGTCAACTACTTCTGAACTAAGCACATAATAGGATTTTTTAAATACCTCTCTCTAGACAATAAACTCAGTTTCGACCAGGACATGCAAAAAAAAAAAAAAAAAAAAAAAAAGGAGCCGCCAAAGACCAGCAGCTCCACCTGTCTCTAACCGGACCAAAATCACATGCATATCGAAATGCCGCTTCCAAATTAAATTGCCCCCGACACACACACCCAACCTCACTGAATTAAACCGCGGGTCCATTACATGCATCCTCAATAGAACAGGATTTCACACACAGCCCCTCAGTCGACGCCTCACCTCACTAGCCTCGGGACGCAGATACGAGGTTTAGAAAGGGCCCCGCTTTCAGAAAGAGCCTGACACCGGCTGCTGTTCCAGCCCTGAATAAAAGCCCCCGTTGAGCGGGGGGCCACTGCTGCTGTGTGTCGCCCTATGTGCCGTCTCTGTTGTTTTTGATATTGCTGTTTTTATAAGTGTTGCTTGTAAATGTCCATGAAAGTGAGTTTCCCCACCGGGGATGATAAAATCTAAAAGTCTGAAAGTGTAAAAGAAACCCAGTCTCCTACGCATTAAGTTTGAATGCAGCTACCGCACATTGGCTTATTGTTTTTAGATACAACATGTGTATTGCTCCCCCTGTTACAGAAACATCACTTTGTAAGCGAGTGCTTTGAGTTGCCATAACTTAGTCATAAACCAGTTTTCATGGTCTTTTGTTTTTTATAGTAGGAAGTGGTTCAAGTTAAAGTGTTGACAGCGACGTTCCCTATCCAGGCTAACCGTGAAATTTTCTCCGGAGAGACTTGTTACCGTTTTTGAAATGTAATTCGTCGGTGCATCGAGAAGCGCGAGGCAAAAATTTCCCTCGTTGTCAGAAAACTCAGACGCGTGAAACCCAACCTCTCCGCATGGCGACATGGCACCGGAGGTGAATGGGAAAAACAGAGTCTTGCAAACAAGAATTTTACCCGTAATTAAGCAGCCGCGTCGGGGTATTTTTTTTTACCTTATCCCTGATGCCCTGTCGGATGTTTTCTCTCTCTGCCTCCATTCTTGCGTACTTGGCCTTCCTCTCCTCCTCCTGTTGCCTCAGCGCCTCTTGCCTCTCCTCCTCTTTCTTCTGGGCATCGGGATCCTTCTCCTCCTCCCCACCGAGCATCTTGCCCATGTCTTTGGTGGCTCCTGTGGTTGTCGATGACAAACAGTGAGGGAGGGAGAGAGAGAGACAGAGAGACAGAGAGAAAAGTGATAAATGATACAACTGTCGAGCAGAAATCTTTTCAACAGGCGACACCAGCAATTCACGGTAATTGCACATAATGGATCTGAGCTATTTGGCTGTTGCAGGGCATTTGATGTGCACGGTGATTGCGTCGAAGGTTTAGATAATTCAATAGACTTTGCTTTGTATCTCAAATCCTCTCTCAGACCAGAGAAAAGAGTGGTACGATCCGTCCTCGACTGAACCGAACCGAAGGCAAAAGTGTCTGACAATGGAGGGAACGAGAGGTGAGAGCCACAAACAAGAGCCCGAGATGAAAGACGCTGCGATAAATTATTAGCAATTCGCTCGATTGCCTCCGTGATGCTCACTTTGGCCTCCACTATCTCCGGCGGGAATTTACATCCTCATGCAAAGCGCCCACTTGGACCGGGGGTCAAGACCCGAGAACAAAAGGCTTGGAGTGCTGCTGAAAGGACCATGATAAACACACACTGGGGCTCAGGCTGCCACGATCTCCTCTCCCCTCTGTACTCGTTGGATACACAAGAGATCGGGAACCTGGTAAAATGATATTTGTTTTTAGGTCTTTGTTGTTCTGGATACAGTTGCTTTGACTTCGTGTTCTTTGTTTGATCATACTAATAATCTTTGGACATTACCATTGTACTAACTATTACTTGCTCTGCATTGGAGAATCATTTTATATTCAAAATGTATGGTTTTATGCAAAGATGCCTGTATGTCATTAGTGAATTTGAGGAGTTGTTAAAAAGAATCTTATTGAGCCTGTTTTCATCAATGAAAGGCCGACAGTCACTCCCAGAGGTGTGTCAGGCACCACCGACCTACTGTAGCTTGTATCTTGTATCTTGTATCATGTATCATGTATCATGTATCATGGCTGGCGTATCTTGCTCAACCCTAAACACTCCTAATCATGTTACGAAAATGGAAGAGCGTGAGGGCTGTGGCGGTGGATGGGATATCAGAGTTCATAGATTGAGAAGATCATGATCATAATCATGATCATTATCTCTTTCCTTAACCGAGTTACCACAGTCTCTCCCTAACAGGACCGTAGTGGAGCAACCAAACAAAATGATGTAAAAGGAAAAGAAAGGGTTTTTAAAAATGTTGGCACTGAACCGTCAGTGCTGTCGGAGCCGTCAGGGTTTTTGCTTTGCCAGTTCCTGTTCCGTTGCCATTTTGGTTTTGTACAAAGTGTTTTCACAGGTGTGACGCTTCCACATTGTACACACACACACACACACACACACACACACACACACACACACACACACACACACACACACACACACACAGGAAAGGATGCATGTCTCCCCAGGAGGCGGTACCTAAAAACATGCTCTCTCTTACTACCTTTATGGTGAAAATAATGCTTTATTCTAATTGGTAACAAATGTAAAGGCATATGGAGTCCGTTTGAATAATAAAAGGAAAATGTAAGCAATGAACAGGTATTCTCCTGCATACGGAGAGTTACATGGCCTTAAGAAACATAACCATCCTCTCAGCAGCAAGAACGTTGTGGGATTCACTAGTTAACCAACTCTTAAAATAACCAAATAGTTTAGCAGGATAAAACCAGTGCAAGAACTTGAAAGGCCATAGTTCAAATCAGGACTTGTCCCGAGTGTCAGCCTGCATGTTGAGCTGCTCCTGCAGGGCTCTTGCACATTGCTTTTACACAGGGCTCAGGCTGTGTGTTCTCACTCCACTGGCATTAGCTCTTCTTTCCGGCTCAGTGGCTGGAAACGGGCCGGCGCTCTAACAGTGGCCGGCACTCCCTGAACCCACGACTCCCTCCTCACGTCCAACTCAAAGAAAGGAAATTGATTTTAATGAGAGCCGGGCCTCCTGGTCCACACCAGGCAAATTTGAAAAATATGCCTGGGTCTCCTCTCTCCCCGCCCCGGGTTCAGAGAACTTCCTTTCACCATTAGCGCCTCTGCCCACACCCCCACTATCTGTGCTCAGATGCTGCGCTTCGCCTCGCGGGCTCTCTGGAGCAAAAAAAAAAAAACAACCTCAAAGACACAGACATCTGCTTCAGCCGTGAAATTGATGAGACAGCTTCGACCTTGAGGTTCTTGGCTGCGGTCCGAACTTGCCGCGCTGACCGGACCAGAACAAGCCTCAGTCCTCGGTCATATGGAGTAAGCGTGACTGCTAATTAATAAACAGACATGCGGAGGTTTCTTTGTTCTTTTTTTCCTTTCCCCGTTAACTCTTTAGCATTCCCTGTGCACGACGTGTCGGCATGTTGAGAACGCACAACGTTCATTATCCCCAGGCGTTTTTTTTCTCGAGTCAGTGAAACGTGTAGCGTATACAGTAACATGATAAGCATTAAGTGGCCATTAGCGCAGCGTTAGGAGTATATCTTTCTCCAAATGAAATGTGGCCAGTGACTTTATAACCGATCAAAAGAATATTTAGGCATCTTCTTTGAACAAGTTATATCCACAACCACGAATTGTTTAGATTCCATTTTTCCATCAACTTTATTTGTCTGTGCTTTCTTAGTATCTGGATGGCACAGAATCAATTTATATAAGACCCAAAGCCATCAGATGTATTGAACAGACATCCAAAATAGTGACCTCCTTGGCCTTAGGGTGTGCACAGAGTTTCCTTGCAGGAACCAAAGAACCTTTGGTTCCCATGCATTCTTTAAGAAGAACCTTTTAAAGTTACTTTCTTGCAGAGAATGCATCCTAAAGAAGCTCTGTGCTTTGCCGAAGGCTGAGGCAGAAATGCTGAATGGGAATGTAAACTTTCTTTCTGACTTTTTTGCCAGTAGCTCCAAGAGATTCCCCGGATCCTGTGCGAGTAGCAGTCTTCACGGAAGCTGAGGAGACTCTAGGGGGTGAATATCCATCACTGCGGGGATAATAGATAATAAATTCTTATTTGGCCAAGCTGAGCAGAGCATACTTTTGAAAACTTTAGAGTCCGCAGCTACAAATTAAAAATAGCACGATGGACTTGATGCCTTGTTTGAGCTCAGATGTCACTAGACGTATTTTCCTCGACTCGTCATCACCTATTCCCAACTTCTCGTTAGTACTGGCCACTGCTACTGCAGTGATAATTTATCCTAAAATTGAGTTACAATATAGAAATACTAGTTTATTTCTTCACCTTAGAGTAACTCAGTCTTGCAGTCTGATGCACCAAGTCATTAAAGGTGAAGAGGGCATTGAATTTTGTCTAGTTTTTTGTAGATTTGTCAAATTACACTGCAGTTAAATCGCAATCTTGCTAAAAAGAGATGGACTAATCAGAAGATTTAACGTTCTAGGTTTTTATGCTGTGGTTTTGGATTATTCAAAACTTATCTTCTGCAAGGAAAACCTGGCTTAGCAGTGATCAAACCTACTTAGTTTGTGTCTGTAGACCACAATGTTCTGGTTTATAAATGTCTGTGTGTGCAGGCTCCGTCTAGCTCCTAAATTTGGTAATATTGCTTTGTCCAGACACATGCACTTTATCCTTGGTCTACCAGAGCTATTTTTAGCTCCTTGCAACTGATGCCACTTCGTCTCTCACGTCCCACATGTTGCCGAGCCTCTCTCAAACCTTGACGTGACTTATCCTGATGCTTGGGGCTAATTAGCTTGTCTGACTGCGACAAAGTTGCCGTGTGGCAGCATCAGACAGTTGTCGTTCCCAAAAGCCTCGGTGTCATCAAACGCTTCCCCGAGTCTGGGAGCGATAAGCAAAAAAACAAAAAACAACAAAGCTCCAGAGGAGGAGGCTCGGCCACGGTTGGAAAAACACTGGAACAAGGTTTAATGCTCTAAAGTAGAAGACACAATGAATAAATCATTCCTTAACCCAATTTTGTTCTTTTATTGTCGTACAAAGCAACTGCAAATAAAAGGTTTTAACTGGAATAAAGGATTTAACTTTAGTTCCTGCCATGACTGCAGGTTAAGATTAAAGCCTCGAGACCGTTCATCGCAACTGAAAACTCCAAAAGCTGTTATCTGGACCTCATGCCTCTGATTGTCATAGTTGTACATTGGTAAAAATGGTTAATATGGTGATTCTTGTCTGCATTAATCTATAGGATCATCAAAGCTTGTATTCTGCCCACAATTCAATTGGTTTAAAATCACCTCTTCTAAAAAAAAAATTACAGCTCTACAAATGTAAAAAGATAAGATATGGCTACACGGGGGTGTGTCTGACTTGAAATGAGATAAAGAGCATAAAGTCACACTAGCCGCTGTCATGCTTATTGTAAAGGAAACCAAACTTTTAAATAGATAAAACCAAAGTATCGGAGAATAAGCGTCAGGGCATCGCCAAAGTTATGCAAAGACCATGCCTGCATCGAATTGCATGGTAATCCATTTATGAGCTGTTGAGATTTTTCACTCTGAACCACATTGCCGTCCTGCTGGTGGGGGCCGCAAAAGTCTGGGGATTGCTAGAGCCCAAAGACCATGGATATCTGTACCCAAGTACATGACCGACAGACTGACATTGCCATCGCTCTGTCGGTCAGTGTCGCTAGTGTTCAAAAGAATGGTTCTTTTAAGTCACCCCAGTTACACTATAGTATCAGTGAACTCCCTAATGTGTATAGGGACATCGCTGCCATGAGCATTGGAGAGCTGGCTATCCAATGCTAACTCATTACAGCTTTTTAGGTCAGCTCAGACCTGAGGGCTAGTGTTAAAGTAGGAGGAGGCTTCCTCTGCTTAGCACGAAGAAGAGCAGAAACTGAAAAGGACTCGGGGAGAAGTGTGGAAGTTGTAGGCGGTCGCGTCGCGTTCGACTGCAGGGTTACGTAAACGGCCGGCCTTAGATTCGGACGTTCGAAAACATGAGGAGAGAGTGTTTTGGAGGTATCTGTAGTGCTTTGTGTGTGTGTGTGTGTGTGTGTGTGTGTGTGTGTGTGTGTGCATGCATGAGTTACGGTCGGCTTGTTTTAGCGCCGTGAATTGGCCCCCGTGGAGCCGAAAGGCAAGAGAAGAAGGACGGACAAAGACAAAAAGGAGGGAGAAATGGCTGGAAAAGGAGACAAAAATAAAAGCGACGACGGGGGATTAAGGTTAAGTAGAATCAGAGTGAGCAAGATTATTTCCACCACAACACAGCAAATTAGAGAGATTGATGGAGAAAATGAGAGTTCATTAGTAAATAAAAAGAGTGACGGAATGAAAAAGAAAATTCTGTGATAAGGACGGATTAAAGAGCCGAGGGTGATATGCAAAATTAGCAACAACGATGAAGAGCACTAGAGAGGAAAAGAGAACTGGGAGGGTATTTCAGAAGAGGAAAGAGGAGCAATGGCCAGAAAGAAAGGACAGTGAAGGGGAACTAAGTAAAGAGAGGGAACGATGACTGAATGACAATTGAGAAATCCATATGAGGGAGAAGTTAAAACAAAGAAAGGAGAGACAGAAGGGAGAGGAAACGAGCATTTAGGGAAGGAGACACGGAGATCGATGAAATAAAAGAAGGACAAGGTAACTGTGAGGACAAGAGAGAAAACCGGAGACGCTGCAGAGGGAAAAAAAAGCGATAGAGTAAGAGAGGGGAAACAGCGGGACCAGCTCAAGGACTCGGTGTTCCTGCTCTCCCATCTGTCACCCGTCCTCAGCAGTCCCACGGCTGCCGACCAACGGGTCTCTGCCCCCCCCCCCCTCACACCAGCCACGCTGGCCATCATCATCATCATCGGCCTCCTGCCCCCGGGGCCGGGCAAGAAGGTGGCCCCAAAACCCTGTGGAAAGACCACCGGGGGGGGCTTACTGCCTGGCTGGGTAGAGAGAGAGAGAGCAGACTGACTAATATCAGCCGTCTCCTTCGGACTTTCAACATCCTCCATGAGTTCTCAAGCCTTTTAGCAGCTTTGGCTCGTGCCCTCGCATCATGAGACCAGAGTGTAAAACAAAAAGCTGGTTTTAGCGAAGTGCTTTTAGTTTAACAGATCAGTCAGTCAGTCAGTCAGTCATTCATTCTCAGCCACTGATACAAATAAGTACGGACTTGATGGAAAATGGAACACGTAGCAGCTGAAGAGCAGTTGGCTGAGACCGAAACGGAGGTAAAAGAAGATGTATGTTGGCTAGAAGGCAGACAGAAACAACTCCAGTGGAAGCTAATGTTCCTCTGTGAAGCTTGAATATTTGAATAGATGACTGTTTGCTAAAATACCAACTTAATATTTAAAAAGGACATTAATATGCCTGAGCATGTGTCTGTTATCTTGGTTGGATGTTCTTGTGCCTTTAAGTGCCCTATGGGCCCACAGAGTCTCTCCAGTCAGGCCGGTTGTTTCACAATGGCATAATATCTCTTATTCGTATGGTCCTTCAAAATTTGCTGGACATAATCGATCAAACCTGATAGTTCATTCTGGCTGTTTCGGTACTTTTGAAAAGCACCCAGGTGCATTGGAACGGTCACTCATGTTAAATCAGGTAAGTTTCGGATGTGAACGTTCCATTTATTTGGACTAAAGCGCGTAGTCACGGTTGCAAATCGGTGCTAGCGGCATAAATTTATGCATTATTATTCCTGCATTTTATGGCTTTTGGATTTCACTTCGCTGGGTGAGAAAACGGAGTCGCTGAAGCAGAGGAAAACCAATCGGGCGTCACGCGTGGGTGTGTCACGAAGTAACAAAAACTGGTTCATGCCCACATCTCGCCAACGTAATGAAGGTCATGCAGAGGTCAGGGTTGCATCGCGCGCTTTAAGAGATCTGTTGCTGTGTTTATACTCCACAAAGTCTTAGCACTGTCAGGCTTTAAAAGCATGAAAAGAGAAGAAGAAGAAAAAAAAAACTTTTGTAAAGGCAGCCCTGAGTCACTTTTCACATTGAGCTGCCTGTGATTGTCCCTGACAACTATCGACTCCATCAGTTTTTGGAACACAGCTGTCCTTGGAGAGCTCCAGCAGCTTTTTGTGCAGAGGCAGAGGAGAAAGCCCTCAGCACAGGCGTTTGGTTCTGTATTAGTGTGAGTACAAAGCTGACTGGGGTGGGTGGAATGATTATTTCATAGCTGAGTGGGAACTACAATGTCATCAAAAGTGTCCTCCAGCAAGACAAAGCCGTTCGCATGGAGAATTGTTGCCCCGAGTGACTTAAACGTCTCTTTTTTCCCCGATCTGCTCTGTTTATCTTCGGACAACAATAAATGAACAGAAACCTGATCGATTCAATAAGGAAACTCACTGGCTCAGTGTAGTTCAGTGTTTAACCTGGAGGAAACAGTGGAAAACACACCTGTATAGACTTATGTTGAAGCAGCTGAGGTGAGAGAGCTGCCTGTTGATTAGAAAGCGATGTGAAAATGTGCCCAAGACGAAACACATTCAAATCTTGTTGACCTCAGTCACGGACTTTCCAGCAATTTTCGCATCTCCCGACCAAACAGGTTCGGCAGTGTTACCCTCCTACTCTGCAGCGGAACCAATCCGAACCTCATTTTCATTTAGCCAAAGCCAAGACAGATGCCAGCGCATTTGCTGCGGACGCTTTTTCTGCCCAAGTGTAAATAAAAGTGTCTCAAATTGCATCTGGATTCAAGGGACAAGACAAATGATAGTGTCTTACTCTTCATCTGCGTGTATTCGAGCTTATGGGCCACCGTACTGCAACACTTAAGATGGTGACAGTAGTTAGGCGTGTTTCATACTTTGGCTCCAGATATTGAAAAAAGTGGCTGATGGGTAAAAACTGCAAACAACGCAGCCTCGATACCTGGAGGTTGTTTGTGATGTTTATGTTTTACTGCCCCATCAGGTTGCAGCATGTGATTTTAGATGAGATGCTGTAGAAATTTTGTCTGGTTTTCTGTGCAATTTTATGTGAATATAACTCAGTCTAAAAACCAATTAAGATCTATTCGGAGAAATGAACTGAAGGGAAGACACCAGTGGTCTAATGTGAACATGTGGGTCCGTTGGCAGGCGAGGACCCTGGGCAGCAGAGGGAGTGGAAAAGTGAAACGCGTCAGTGCTTGAAGGATTCGGAAAATCGGAGAGAAACGTGTACGATTTTTCATGTGCCGGAGGCAAAATTGGGGGAAGACTCTTGGGAGGTGCCCCCGACTCCCAACCACCCCACAACCCACCATTCACAGCACAGCTCAGTAAATCTCTGGGGGGTACCTGGGGAACGGCGGCTTGGGGTACATCATTCCAGTACTTTATCACCCGCTCGCAACCATTATCATTGGAAGACAGCCTCACAGAGTCTGACCTCGATGATGAGCGAGCGGGGATGGGCCACATTCATCACCCCTGAGGTTGGTACCAAGGACGAGGCCAACCACACACACACACATACACACACAAAGAATGCAGGTCACCAAAACATGGACTTACTGGAGGATTTTCTAGTTTATCTTTCTGAAAATGTGCAGCACATTCGAGTAGATAAGCAACACTACGGATCATGGAAATGAGTGAATAAATCAAAGAGAATGCCAGACTGGGAAAATACGAAAACAGGGTACGATCAGAGAACTTTAAAGGAGACCAAAAAAAAAAGGTTTATAATGTGTATAAAAGGCACAAATCCCAGTAAGCTTTGCAAAAGTCTCTTTTAGTCATAAACCTATCAAATTTCTTTTAAAAAATGAAAATGAAAAGCAAAAACTTTCCTGTTATAATAATAACAACCTCGACAGGATGTCATCACGGCGGCCCATGGGCTCATTATGTGCTAACCAGCTTCGCTTGGAATTTCCTACGGCCCTCCGGATGAGCGCCTCGCGTCGGAGCGCACTCAGAAAGCACCTCGATAGCCCTCGACAGCCCTCGACGGCTCGCGGCTTGGGACAAATGGTCGCGCGCCACAATTCAAGGGCAGCAAGGGCAGAACTTCATAAGCAATTACTCCAGAGTCACCGGAGGCAACGAGTCGCGAAGGTGACCCCCCTCCACCAGGAAACACCACGGACTCAGGAGTCACAGGGGCGTGAAACAATAGAAATACAGAGAAAAGTCTGCTTTTTAATAATAGTCTGCCTTTTAAGCTACATCGATCGAGCTACATCGACCGAGCTAAAATAATCCATACAACAGCATTAATGTCAGTAGTGAGGATCACTATTATAATGTCATTCATCCAGTACATACTGAAATGTGCATTGTTTTTATCAATTAATCACCGCTCTTATGTCTCCATTTGTATCATTTATAGGGGATGTGGTTAAGTGGTGGCACATTGACTACATTATGCATTGCTGCCCCATTTTCACTAATGAGTTAATGAGCTAACCGAACAGAAGCTTTATTTTTACAGTCTTTGAACTCACGTATGCTCTAGAAAGAAAGTTTGCATAGTTAAATGTTTACATTGTGAAATTAGCTAGATAAGCTTTTTGTATTAAATGTTATACGGTTTGTTTTTTTATGAAAAAACGACAGAAATAAAAGGATCTAGTTTATTTATGTTACTTCTCCTGAGACACTCAATTGACCAAGTGAACACAAATGAGCCAGAACATCATAACATCATAACAACTTGATAAATATTTCAGGGCTGAGTCTCTAACCAATGGATCAGAACAAAGGAAAAATCAAGGGGGTTATCTTGCGCCAAAAACTTTGAAATTTGATTGTAACGCAAATGTATTATTGCCCATTTCCGGTATAAATGCTAATTGCAGAAAAACTCGTTGGTCAAAGTGCAGATGAATTAAATTTTAAGAGGCTGAGTCTGACGCCTGAATTTGTCTGATTTCTAAAACCTTAAATAACAAAATAAATGAAATCGATTAAAAAAAAACACTTTAATTAATGTGTCAGTTTTTTCCCCCACTTAGTTCAGAAAATCCAAATGGACATTTTATGTGTGACTTTTATATAACATATTTCTTGTTTAAGTAATAGAAATTGATCCAGGCTTGTGGGGAAAAAAAGGTTGAGTCGAGGTCGTGTTATCAATTCTGAGGCCTTCAGCTGCCGACGGAGCCCCTGAAGTGTCCTTGAGCAAATCGCAGAATCTCTGTTCTGATCGAAGAGCCACTGCTCTTAAAATGAATAGATAAATAAAATAAACAAATAGATAAACTCTAAAAACAGATGCGCTGTGGCTGATCCTGCCCACCATGTCAACAAGAGATAGGAGATACATATATGCAAGGATCGATGAGGGTATCAGACGGTACTTTGAAGGCATAATCCTACACCAAGGCTTTGTTTTTAAAAGGCCGTGTCTGGTTTTCTGATCCCTGTGTCTGCATACCTTAAAATGAAATGTCCTGAAAATATCCCGACAGATGGCTCTTTAGATGCTTCTGTGAGACGAAGGCATTAACGCAGACACCCTCGATATAATCAAGAGCTCTGCAAAAGTCCTGGTACATTCAAGGACAATATCCAGGTCCAATTCTCATCAGTGAAAAAGAAACTTTGGGGTTTTTCCTGTAGAAATAACAACCAACAAAACAATAAAAACTGTTCATATGATAACGATCGTTTCCTGGCCAGAAACTCGATCCGTTGTAGTTCTGTCGTTTTCCGTCAGGGGTTGCGTCATGTGCACGTGTCTTGACAGGGCTGCCAGGGCTGACAGGGCTGCGCCGAGCCGCCGATCCCCGACGGTGAATAACCCCGGAGGAAAGTCGCCTGACGTCGGCGGGTAAGAAACCCGTCGGGAGGGGAGCAGCTTTAACGTTGTCCTCCGGGCGTCCGTTCTCGCTGCTGTGAAGCCTGTTAGGCTTGTGTTCAATCAAACCCCCCAGTGTCAAAATTAACGATGCAAATTTACTGCAGGAAACATTTAGCTGTGTGATAGTGTTGTTGAGCTCCAAACTGTTACTGCTTCCTCAATACTTTGGTCTGTTTGAGAATTCACTGGACATTTTCGATCAATATGTGGTAATGAAGTGTATCGCGAGACAGCATCTATTTCATCTGCTTCATTTGTAATTAAAAAAAAGAAAAACAAAACAACAACAACAACAACAACAAGGGCAGCTGGAAATGGCTTCAGCCCTCCAGAGGATAAGCAGCATAGCTAATGGATGGATGGAACATAATGCATAGTCCTTAATACTCCTTTCCAGGACACGTAATGCAATTCCTCAGGAGGAGTTTCTTTCACTGGCCATCCTGATAAAGTGAATCATGTTCCTATGTCTTTTTTTTTAATTAACATTTTAAGATAAAAGAGTATCTACTACAGTATTTGCTACTGGAATGAAAACCCTGTAGTTTTTAATCAAAAAAACTCCAACTCCAATAAATTTGAATGTTAATATGTCCCTGCGACTGTTGGTTCCAACCACACTTCACTCTCCAAGGTCACTTTTCTGACTTTATAGCTGCAGCCTTTCAACGCAAGTCGTGATCTCACCCCATTGCAGTTCAGATGCCAACGCCAACTAAGGCGCGCCGGCTGGTTTTGTGGAGATGCTGTTATACGACTGAGGAAGAGGAAAAACAAGTAGTTGGTTTCGGAGCCAAAGAGCTAGAATCATAATCAAAATAAACTGTTAATCAAAGGCAATTATTTCCCCCGGCAACGACTGAGCGGTGGAACTGCGGAAAGGTCAAGTTATCAGAGAGAAACAGAGCTACACCGGTAGGATACAGAAACTCTGTAAACGGAGGCTTTCTTGTCACAGCTTTTGTAAAAAAAAACACGCACGTCGATCAGTCCAATCGCCGAGGTTGGGTCACTTCGGTATCGGGTGAATTATTCAAAGACTAATTATAGATTAAAAACCACAACAACAACAACAACAACAACAACAACAACAACAATTCTGTCGAGTCCCACTGCTGTTTACTTTGTTCCACCAGGTGGGAGTTAGAGGCGGCAGAGATTTGTTAATCTCTCTGTAGCGCTGGATAATTGCTCCTGATAATTGCCTTGGGGGGAATCGACGTGAAGCTGACAAGTAAAAAATATAGATAATCAAACGATTGGACAGCAAACGCCTAGAAAGCCGTTCTCTTCGTGTATTAAATTGCTCCATTTGTCTTTTCAGTTTTCCCCGAAATTGGATCCTCTCGAGAGGACAAGTTAAAGCGTGAACAATTACACTACGAGTCAGTTTCAGCACGGAGCCACTCAAAAACATCCATCTAAAAAAAAAAACCAAAAACAAAAAGCCAAAACAAGGCCTGTGTCATCGGTTTCTTCGCTTTGTGATTTATTGCGTCGTTCGTTCACCTGAGAGTCTTCACCTTGTTTTCCTGTCCTATTTATACGCTTCCCCAAACACCCTGGATGTGACTTCTAACACATCTGAATTATTCTAACAGACCAGAGCCAATTAACAGGTTAACAAAGCAACCCCCCCCAGTTACTGCTAAGCATGCAAATGACCATAAAAATAAACATCAAACATGTCTGAAACTGAACTTCTTCTCATTTCTCCTCCTTGTTCACAGACGGTTGCACAGGACGTCTCGGTAGCTCGTGGAAAACCGAGCGGAGAAGACTAAGACTTGTAGTCAGTCCAGCTGGAACAAATTTTCCTGTAATATATGGAAAGATGCGAACTGTACATCTTCGTTCCAACAATGTTACAGTATGCATGAGACCAGCTTCTATCAGAAACATGGTATCGTGTCTTATTCTACATAGATTTAGCTCCTGCAAAGTTTTTAGATAAGAGCCCTGAAGCTTAAAAGACTCATTTCCGTGTTCGAATGGAGATGGGCTTTTGTACAGTCTGGCAACGAGGATCCATCAATCCTACATTTGCATTTCCAGTAATAGTGTTTCCCACATGAATACAGATGCTAACGTTGCACCCTCTCCAGCTACACAGTAAAAAAGAAAGTTCCCCGACATGGCTCTCATTTTACGCCCAGCTTTGGTGATGTTGATGAAGACATTCTGCATCTGAAAGGCTAAAAGCTCGGGCCAAACGTGTGTCGGTGTTGCCGTAAATATGCGTAACAATCCAGTGACTGGAAGTCATAAAGCAGAGAGAGGTTAAGGAGCCGAGCCTCCGGCTTTTCCGTCTCGTTTAGCTGTCGAAAAAGAGGGAGAAGGAACCGTGAGCCGCGGAGCTTTATGGGCGTAAGTATTTCAGTGCCTCGATCTTGGGGAGTTCTTCCAAGTGGGTCAGCAACTTTTCTTTTTTGCAGATTAGCCAAGTCGTTTACTTTATGGACAAAGAGGAATCGCGTGGATTTGGAAAAGGAGAAAATCGTTTGATATCTGACTTCGGATGAGCTTTTCGAGGTGTGATGCAAAATGAAACTAGGAATTTATTGGAAAAAGCAAATGGGAAATTGAAAAATCAAACCCAACAAATGGCAGAACCGCCGTTGGGGGAAGTCGTCTCCTCAGAGCCCTCCAGCTCCTTTGTGAGCAACGTGATGCCGCTGCCGCCAACTTCGAGATGAGGCGTCGCCATGAAAAGCCACACAGAGCTGAGCTGGTTCAGATCCTCCTCGAGTATGTATTTTCAGCATTATGCATGCACATTGATCCTTAAGACCCAAGGCTGTGTTGCCCCCCCCTCCAATTTTTGCCTCCTGCTTCCATGCTAATATCAGGAACTATGATTCAATCCCTCTGTGGCTCTTGATGGCTTCTGGAGAGCCTCAGTCTCCGAATTAGCCACGTTACGCATAATCGCTCGCGCCACTCAGCGTATACTCCTCAATCGCGTTCGGGGGGGGGGCTCTGATTCCAGTGATAACTAACGCCATTTCTCAGATGTGAGATCGTGCCGTTGCCCTGTGGCTTCGATTTATGTGTGGAGCTTTGGAGGGTCTGAGGTACGAAGATGCAGTCCATCCCCAGTTAATCCCCACCACCAACCCCCACCCTCACAACATGAGGGGTCACGCAGGAGCAAGGACTGCATACACATGGAGCTCAGCAGGGCTGGAGTTAGGCTGTAAAGAAAAGAAATGTAAAAAAAGCAAAACAAACAAAAAAACGTCTGCCGTCGGTTCAATTCCGTCCACGACTGTTAAAGGAGGATTGACTGGACACTGACTCTGGACGAGCTTCATACATCAACACTTCACTATCTAACAAGTGATGCCATCAATGCTTGAACCATCAATGAAGACAGAACTGCTAAATAGCAAGTAATAGTACTAGTAGTAGTAGCACTAGTAGTAGTAGCAGCAGTAGCAGCAATAGGAGAGATAGTTGTAGTAATACTCGTAGCAGTAGTGGTAGCAGCAGCAGTACTAGCAGTAGTGGTATCAGTAGTAGTAATAATACTCGTAGTAGCAGTAGTAGTATCAGTATTTTAGTGTAAAGACTCATAAAGAAGGCCACGAAGTAGCCTGGTTTTTATAGGATGTTATGGACCAGTCTATTGAGATGTATATAAAAACAAAACCCGATTTCACAAAATCACCAAGAAGATGTCGAACGATTGTTTTTCACTTTGTCTTTTCCTCCCGCGCTTATCATCACTTTGTGCACCACTGAGGGCCTCACATCATGAATCTCACTTGAATTATTCAATTATCTACCTTTTTCTTTTTTGGGGGAATTTCAGACCAAAACAAACACTCAACCTCTCAGGCTCGCACCTCCCTCCAAAAAACAACAGAAAAAGCAAAAAGGAAAAGGCCAGACTCCCACTTGTCAACCCCGCGCGAGCGGCACGTAGGTGTAGTTGAGAGGAGTCCAAGTGCGAACAAGCAGAAACGAGGTGAACCTTCCACACCGCACCGTTTCCCGGACGCATGAGTGGCGGCGGGAGGCCGGAGGCTTTTATTTATTTATTTATTTTTAATTTTTTAAAACAACTGCTGCTTCGCCGCTTTCAAACACTTAGGTGTGAAAAGTGTGACTGACTGCAGAAAAGAAAAAAAGAAAAGAATAAAGAAAAAATAAATCCCATCATGCCTCTCTCCTGGCGAATTGCTCCGTGATGCCGCGAGGCCCCAGCCAGGCCGTGGGCCCCCGCCAGGCCGTGGGCTTTTGACGGTGGGGTATTTCTAGATGTCCTCTGATGGTCACCGGGCGACCCGGACCCCCTGCCTCTCTCCCGCGGCTCTTTGAAGTTCTTCCCAGGCAAATAAAAAAAAGTGTGTGTGTCTGTGTGTGTGTTGGGGGGAGCAAAAGAACAAGCGAGCTGAAAATTGAGGTCAGCGTCGGATTCTCGGCGAGGTTTTCCGCGGCGGCCCGAACTGCCCCCGCCCTCTTCCTCTTCCCTCCACTATGATTATTATTCAGGGAATTTTGTCGAGAAATATATATAATCCCCCGGGCGACGGAGGAGGGAGAGTGGAAAAAAAAGGGTGAAATCGGAAAGACGGAGGGAAAGATTGAAGTGGTGGAGAATGGAAGGAAGAGAGAGAGAGAGAGAGAGAGAGAGGTGGGGGGGCGAAGGTGATGCTGACTCATCCGTGTCAGTGACCTCATCCGGCGGAGGCCAAGGGAAGCGGCGCGACACGTCAACGCCGAGACCGAGAGGCGAGGGACACGGTTCCTGACAGCGTCTGACAAAAAAAAAAAATCTGGCTTTGACGACATTTATAAAAGAATCCCAGGAGTTTTGGTTTTTTTTGGGGGGGGGTCAAAGCTTTGTAGACACACATCTACTGCTGGGTCCATTAGTGAGTCTCTCTACCCTTAAGAAAGAAGGTTCTAGATTAAGTTAGATCAATTAATTTAACCAGCTGATCCCTAATCATGGCGGCGCTGAGGCACTTTTTTGGGGGGGGGGGGGTCGCAACTTGGGAAAAGGGGTAAAAAACATATTTTTCGTCTCACAGTTGAAGGAATGTTAAAGTCTGATGTTTTATAAGCTCGTCCATCCACCATGAACTCATCCCAAATTAAAACCACACACACACACACACACCCCGAAGAGATGCCTCATCTACTTCGAGGAATTAATCACTGTATGAAAACAAGGAAGCAGCCAGATGGACGTTACTCACAAAACCTGATAAAGCTGCACACGAGGACCATGTGTGAGCAGAAGTGGTGAAAATAATGGAAAACAAGGACCTGGAATATGGCATATTTTTACTGTTTGATCCGTACTTGTAGATTTGTTTTGTGTTGTTTTGTTCTCCGATTAGTTTGACTCGCTCGATTTTTATTTCAATTCATTTCACGTCTTTTCGCCTCTGATTTATTTCACGTCGGGTTTGTTGCGCTTTCCTGAATAAATGAAGTGTCTGTGTCCGTCTGTCTGTCCTCAAATATAAACAAAACCCTCACCAAGCAGTGGACACAAAGATGATGGGACAAAGAAACACTTTCTATATTTACCCCCAAAAATTAACAATGTTAATAGCGTGTCAGTATGTAAAATGATCATGACGTCCGTCCTGCTAAAAGCGTCCTCCAGTGAGATACCGAAAAAATACATTTTAAAATAGTGAGAAAATATACAGAGGGCATCTTATTGTTGCTTCTATTGCCCCTGCTTCGTGAAGAGGGAGCCAGCGGGTCTGCCTCCACTTCTCTGACCCTTTAAAGACAAAACGGTATCAAAAGCACTTTCCAAAGCTCCTCTGCTATAAATGGATCTCTGCTGTATCATGGGAGGCCCTTGGAGGTGAGGTCAGCGAGTACGTCGAGAAGGTATTATTAGATGGAACGAAGATGGATGTTCTCCCCCGGAACCCCATTCCCCTGAGGGAGAGTCATTAATGCCGCTTTATAAAGGTCTTCATCAAGAACGTTGATAAAATAAGAAAAATAAAAAAATAGTAATTAAAAAAAGAGGTGTAAAAAGGGGGAGAATTTACGACCAAAGCGGCGGTTTACGTCAGTGAGAGAGAGAGAGAGAGAGAGAGAGTATGCGGGCAACGGTCTTAAGAAGAAACCGGTGGAAGCAAAAAAAGAAAAGGGAAACCGGAGTCGCGGAGACAGAGCAACGGCTGAGGCGAATAATACCTTCGCACTCGGTGTTTTCACCGGCGCCGACAGTTGATCCTTTTAACCAGCGCGGGGGATTAATCACAGGAGCACAAGGCTGCTCGAGGATTTGTTTGGCTGTGGAGGAACAATGGATGGAACCGCTCTGTGAGAGCAACTTGTCATATCTCCATCTGTTATCAGGGAAGCTTTGTCTCGCTCACGATTTAAGAAAAAAAAGGGCCCTCGAACGCGCCATTAGATTCTCGATGCAAAGCAAAATAGGACGAAGGAAGTGTTCCGCAATCTTTTGTCTGGATTTTCGGACGCGTGCCGACATTCAGCGTTCTCTAATTTTTTTCCTAACCCTGTTTTCTCCACCACATTACTGAACAAAAAAAAACCAAAACAAACAACCACCACCACCACCTCCACCTCCAGTAACCTAACAGAGACACTTTCCATCACGTTCTTATGAAATAGGCCACTTTTCCAGGAAATCCTTGGTGAGCATAGTTTAATTTTTTTTTTGAACTCCTTTGGTTCGCCGCCTCTGTGCACACGGCGGGTCGACACCTAGACAACCACCTGCTGCAGCCTTTATGGCGTGTTCGAGTGCGGCGTTTGATATAAGATCTGAGGCGACATGAAGCACCTTTGTCAGCCTTTGTCTGTGTCGGGGCTTGAGTCTCTCAGGTTGGTTCAGACTCTCAGAGCCTCAACCTCTGTTGTATCTGTCGCCTTGATTTTAAAAACGCCTAAAGCTGAACTGATTAACCCTTGTAACACTGGACCGTATGTGTATTGCGCAAGTGTGTTAGTGATGTTTGAGAGCGACGTTTGAGTGTAATATCGTCCAACCCGACCACGGTTATTAACCAACTTTGCAGTTAACCGGAGCTCTTTTTTGCCTCCTTCAGCTCTTCGTTTAGATTTTCAGGCCGGAAAGTTTTCGGATCTGTTTCGCTCCGGTCCAGCGGGTCTCATCAAGCTCGTTCTGAGCAGCAACAGGCAACTGTTTTCAGTTTAAAAGCTCAGATAAATTGGCTAATTTATGCTTCTCTATCAAACCTATGCTGTTGCCCAATGTGCACCTCAGATAAAATGTAAACTACGTTTAGCAGCGATGCAGACCTGCGATTGGTCGGCTTGGTGGCATCGCTTTTCCTGCTTCTCCCTCTTCGCCGCCGTCGTTCGTTTTCGTGTTGCAGTAAATTCAGGAAAACAAACCGCTGGTCAACATCTCTCAGCTCCGACTCCATCAGGGTCCGTTCGGTTTCAGCCGCCGTTGTTTCCAAGTGCGCCGAGAGACTCGTGGATAACAGTGACTAGGAAGCTCAACGCGGATGAAAGCTCACGACGGCGTAGGTCACTTGAAGTGGCTACGGCGCAGATATCAGATAGCAAACAAAACCGAAACTGTCAGAGTGAATATTGGACTTGAACGCAACTGCAAACAAAGCTGGTCGGCGGCGTCACCCCTGCCTCCCCCCGACAGGCCTCGATGTCTGAGAGCCGGCGGCCGCGCGTTACACATGGTGTGCGAGGCGCCCGCCGGGCGCTGCGTACCTACCAAGAACGCCACAGCCGCCGCAGCTTATGAGACGAAACATTAAATGTGTGTGACAGGAGCAGCTCGCTTGGAAAATCCCCCCCGGGGTTGGACATGGAACGCCGACCAGCGCTCACCCTGGCAGGAGGAGCACTCCCGCTTCTTTGCCGGGTTTTTGGGGGTAAACCGCCCTGGAAGGCGGCTGATGATACAAAGAAGAGCTATGGTCGTTAGCCTGGACGGCAGATTGTCACAACGGGACCATGACTGCTAACATCAAAGTTCAAGAGGGTAAAAGTCACTATTTTAAAATGACACCTTCAGCAATGTTTTAGTGTTAAACGCCTCCTTTGCTGTTCCTGTTGTCTGGAAAATTTATCCTATACACCAGCACATTGGATTTGAAATGAAAACCACTGGGGGTCTAAGTGCTGCACTTTAGCTCTACTTCGAGGGCGTTTATATCCGTATTTGAAAACGTGCAGAGCCGGAGGCCTCTTCTCTCGGACAGTGCAGCAGGAGACGGGACCAAAACCTCTGCTCCGTTGGCCCGGTGTGGATGTGTGTCGCCCTCCAATCGTAGAATCCTCTGAAATCATCGAACGTTGGCATTTTTTGCTCGTCAATCAATTATTATTTCAGCAGAAAGTTACTTAACCGACTTTGCTGGATCCTAAAAATTAAAATCCTGGTAGCTCCTTCCTGGTACACTGGAATTTTTTTTAGATTCTCCTGTTAATTATTTTCATCATTTTGAGAGCTGAACACTTACAATTAAGCAAAATAACTGCAAAAGTGCTCCTACCTAAAGAGCAGTTCTCCTCCTCGAATTTTTTTTTTTTAAGTAAAAAATATTTTTAAAAAATTGTGTTTGAAACCGGGTTTAAATATTACTGAAAGATTTGATTCTTAAGAAAAATAGATTTTAGGATGCAAGTTTAGAAAAATTACTTGATGAAAAAAGCGAATTTTAACTCATTTGACTGAACTGACACTACTCAAATGAACGAAGTCATCAGTGTTTGCACTGCAGAATTGGGATTGTTTATCAAAAATTAAATAAATAAATAAAAGAACCTTTACAGTAGTAGCTTGAATCATCTTTACACTGACACTCTGTTTGACCTCAGTTCTAAATAAAGCATAAGGGCTCAGAACCGGTCGAATCAAATATAAATCTCTTTGATGTGATGCCAGACTCAAGCTGCTCGAGCGGCAAAAAACACGAAACAAAACTAATCAACACTTCTCACGTCACTCAACGACTCCATATCATGCCCCCCCCCCACCCCCACCCGGCAGAACCATCAGCAATTAGCAGCTCTAGCGCTGGAAAACCGTCACCGCTGCCTCGTAAATCAGACTCATTTGCAACCTCATCACCACATCTCCTTGCTCTGGTTGGGTTTCCCCCCTGCAGACCCACCACTGTGGTCTCGGCCGGAGCGAGAACAAAAGTCAAGTTCATGTAAATATGTATTTCGTTAGTTTTTTGGTAATGTGACCTTTTGTCAGCCTCAAGCTTAACGACATATTTTGATTCAACTTTTTAAAAACACTGAATGCAGCTTGGGGAAGTGTTGGACTGTTTCGTGATTTCATATTTCTTTTTTTTTTTATATCATCCGTGGTTCACAGCTTTTCTTAATCCTTGATTTTACACAGCAGCATTGTCCTAATTGTTGGGGAAATTAATATTTAACACCTTATCTAAAGTCTCTGAACAGAATGCTATTGTTTAGCAGTAACTGAAGCCACTGTCTAGGCAGTAAAACTTTCAATAAAGGTAAGAAGAAGAAGTAGAGAGGAAGAAGAATGGGAACGCTGGAGACATTTAGTGGAGGCCATTTATCTCTCCATAGCAGACATTTTCCAGACTAATTTAAGACTAATCTTGGGTTGCTGCTATGTCTTCATTTGCTGGCTAATGAATAGCTCTAAAAAAGGAAACACTGTGGCTCCTGCCGACTTTGTGTGTTCAGCGAGTGCAGCTTGAATTTTGGAGACGAAAACCACCTCCAAGCAATGATGATTAATCCTTTAACATGAAATGTAAATAAATGTCTTCGGTCTGTAGTTGTGGTGGAGGTCACGGTGTTGGAAATCAACTTTTCGGAGTCTTTAAATTATACTTTCATCTGCAGCTTCGTGCGGTCCCTGGCTGCACAGACGAGGGGTCGATATTAGAAACAGACTGAAAATCTATTTACCGGTCACTGCTCACAGCGTGGACGTAGCTGTAGCGGGACTTTTGTTGGAATACTGAGTCGAAATCATTCTGAATATACAAACCAGAGGTTGAAATGTTCCGTTGCAACCAAAACAAAAATACTTGTCAACTCTAAATATTGCATTTAAAGCAGCATCCAAGCGTCAGGACTCATTATTTTGCCCAAGTACAGATCTGAATCTACAAAAATGTCAAAAAACCCCAAACAAAACCAAAAACAAAATCAAATATCCGAGTCAAATACAAACACTATGCATAATCAGCTCATTTGCATAGTCTCCCCGTCACTGTCTATTACACGAAGCGTTTTCCGAGCCGCCAGTGTCTCGGCGAGACCTTGTTTTATGTAAACTGATGATGATCAGCATCTTCTGACAAGATTTTGGAGGCATGGAAACATAACATTCGGAGGAAGATAGGTAAAAATAAATAAAATACATAAAATAAATAAACAAACAAATCAACACAGGATATGACAACATAAACAGTCTCTGCTCAAAGTGTTTTTACGAACTGGTTTGTGTGTTATGCTAAAAAACTATCTTATTTTAAATGTAGGTTTTGGGGCACTGTGAATCAGAAGTGACCCCTTGTTCATTGTTGGGTGTACATAAATGTTTATGATATTCATTTTTACCTAAAAGACGCTGCAGCATAAAAAGCGTTTACACTCTCCAGTGTCTGTCCGTACCCCCCCCCCATCTGCTCCATCAGCTGGGCTCTTGTGCTGCTCTCTCCCTGGCCTGTGGGGACATATCCCTTTTATAGTAGTAGTGGCAGCACCGTAGATATGGATTGAGAGGACGTTGTCTCCTCTCTTTTGTCTTGGCGAGACAAATACTGGCATCGATATCCGGACCGTGCATCACGGTGATAACAAGCTGCCATTTCGCTCTCATAATCTCTCTGGCAATACAGAGGGAGTAATTCTCCTCTCCAGCATGACTGCTATTGATTAGATCTTTTTTTTTTGCCTCTGGGGGGCGGGGGGGTTAGCGAGGTGACATGACATGACCTCAGCGGTGTCACACGAGCTGTAAGCGTCGACGGATGTGGGGTGTTAGCACTGACTCAGTGATGCAGCCTGGACGCCAGCGGAAGGACTGACCTTTACAGCAAAACGTTTGTCTCCACTTCCATTAACATCATATGAATACTATTCCTGCCTGTGTTTTTGTGAACATTTAGGGCAGCGAAAGGTCATATTGAATGTCTGGGAGAAAAAAAAGTCGAATTCCTCTCCCTCAATCCTGACAACGTTAGCCTCGCCCCGCACCATCTGCGTCGAGATACGTCCAACTGTTCAGCACCACGAGCCAATCAAGGGCCAAGATCCAGCACATAACATGCTACGGTCACACTGATAGTGTACAGTATGTATCGTGCATAATTTTCCAAGTTTTTGCAATTAGCCTACAAGAATTCAAAGTACATTCCTGTTCTTTCTACTGAGAGGAACAGGTGTAAAACCTTCAAAGGCCACTGACCATCTGCCAGCTTTTCTTTTGTGTTTATTTTTTACAGCTGTAAGTAGTTGCTCCATTTCCCATGTGCACTGAATCATGGGATAAACCTGCATGTTGACAGGATGTGCAGAGAAGCGGTTTGGAACATGCTTCGGTGGTTTTAGAGTCAGGGCGACACGGTGGTGCAGCGTTTAGCACGGCAGGAAGGTTCCGAGTTCAACGAGTTCAGAACCGACGCTTTGGCTTGTAGTACGAGGCACGGCCTGATGTACTTATACATTATAAAAAAAGGTGACAGTCCCAGTAAATCGTATAGAAAACTTAATGCTAAGCTAAGCATGGAGATTCATCACATAAACAGCTTCCGTTAAACCTCCGGTCTTCTTCCCCCTTTAATCCCTCACGACTTCTTTTCATTTGAAAAAAGCTCCCTGCATCTGAAAAAGGATGTTCTCAGCACACGTCAACACAATTCCTAACTCGTAGGGGGTTTGATTCTCTAGCCCTGTCGAGGTGTCTGGAAACGTGGGGGGGGTTACGTTAGATCTGCAACTTAACGAGTGACGCTCCTTCAGGAGGCGCCTGGTGATTCACCAACCCAGCACGCCTCCCCTCTTTTGCTGCCTGCAACATATTTAACCAGCTCCTGGAAAAAACAAAAAAAAACAAAAAAAAAGAAACAAGGAACTTGCCATCCAGTTCACCTCTGCAAACTAATTAGAGCACCCCCCCAGATTTGCTCTCTTTCCTTTGCTTGGTATCTTGCAAAGAATATATTCAGTAATTGAGTTTCCCCTTTCTTTTGTTTGTGGCTGTCACACAGTATTCAAACTCTATTTAAATAGGAAAGACTCAGGTCTATCAGTAAAGACTCAAGACTGTCACTGCCTCAGACTGTGGAGGAAAAAAGGTAGCTCGCATATATCGAAATATAAGCACGGCCCCTGTTCTTTGCTATTTTCCATATTTCACCATGTTCAATTATTTTCACTTGGATAAAAATAGAACAGGTGAAAATGCCCTTGAAGCCCCAGGAAGAGGTGCAGAGTTGGAGTCGGGGGCATCTCACCCGTGACCCGCTCTGTCAGCAATAACGGTCCGACCCCGTTTCCGGATGCCCCCGGCTGCTCGGGTGAACGTTACGGGAAGCTTCATAAAGCGCCCCCCCCCCCTTCCTAAGCAGTCAGCAGAAGTTTACAATCCCACTCGGCATGGCAGCTCTCTCTCTCTCTCTCTCTCTCTCAAAAGAAAACACAAAAAAAACACACATCTCCAAAGCCTGTGTGAGCCTTCATAAAAAAAACAAAAAACAAAAAGGCTCAGTCATCAGAGCAACCGCCGAAGCTTCCAGACCTTCAGCTCCTATTCGTGTTTGACATCGGAAGGAAGGCGGCTCGCATTTCAAACGACCCAGAGAGAGAAAGGCCAAATAGCCATGATCTATTACAAAGTTCCTCTCTTGTTGTGCAAATAGCCCTTTTCTTCTGCCGCAGGGTGCGGCCCCTCTGAGCACCGGCATGGCGGCGATAAATTGGAACGCCGTCAACGGTGCAAAGCGTCGGCGGCTTTACCTGCCCGATCCTCTCAGTTCTTTCTCCACTCTTTAACACACACACATACACCGCCACCACCATCATACCATCTTTTCCCATTGACAGGAGGAACTCATGTCTTTGTTAAGAGTTTGATTTGATGATCGGCTTCCAATGAACAAATTATTCTAAAAAATTGTCTGTGGTACTTAATTTTAGTATAGATGCAGCATTAGGGAAGGGAAGGGGAATTGTGGTGCTAATACAAGACTGAAATAACAGGAGTTTTAAGTTTTTCACTGGATTTTTTCAAAGTATTAAAAAAAATCCCACTATTCAAACAACTTTAAAGAGATAGAGGTTGTCGGCAAACTCTGGATGTGTGGGTGTCCACAAAAGAGCCTCACTACACACTAGAAGGTGTATGAAAGCCCAGACTGCTTTGACCAAAAGCCTCCAGCTACAGTAATCTCTCAACAATGAAATCTAAAAAATGTCTGGGGGGTGGGGGTCCACCCTAAACAGCAACCTGGCCAGGCTGTGAGGGTTGGAGTTACGAAAGCTGCGGATGCAAGCAGACTGTCCCGCAGGGATTTGGCCGCATCAGTCTGTCAGTGGTAATTTATACAATGCCAACTTACTTAATTTAATCGCAACCCTGCATAAAGACATCATGGTGGCAGGAAATATAGATCTGATCTGATTTCCTGCCATCGACATAAAACCTTTGTGCCCCCTTACAAATCGCGACTCATCAAGTTCCAGGTGGCCATCAGGCTCTCAACGCCTGCGTTTTGTGGCCAGGCGGAGGTCACCTTGCCACATCAAGTCCGATGAAGGTCGGCTGTGCAGCAGAATCAGACGGGTCGTTGCCCTCTCGGCAACGGGTGACGGCGCGCGGGAGTTCTGCACCTTCTTTGGCACAGCCGTTATCATCACCTGCACGTGTCTGCGCATTGGACAATATTCCATCTGGTTTTTCCAGTTATCCCGAGGGCTTTTGAGTTAGCCGAATAAATTTAGCTAGTTGGATTTGGTTTTATGGAAATGTTCCAACTTGGGGGGTAAGATTGTGCTTGTAAACCAGATCAAAAAAATCTCAAAAATTCACCCACCGGCACCATTTTATACTGTGGATGAAAGCACATCTGGATTGCACCAAGGGAAATTGGAAAATAAATAAATAAAAGATGTAGCACTTTTAGCCACAGGTCAAATCCGACGCCCTCTGCATGTGTTTACTTGTGAGTGTTTACCTTGCTAGCACACCTCCTGCCATAATTTCCGCCTCCCTGTGTGCACCTCTGTGGTCGTCTCTATATCCCGCTCCTGTTGCACCATTGACCAGAGCAGTAAAAAAAATTAAAAGGAGGAATGTCCCTGAGACAGATGGCCTCAATCTTATCAGCGGAGCCAGGGCGGTGTGTGCGCTCTCTACCCCCCACGTCAACCACCCTGCCATCGTCCACATGTCCCTCTCCCCTTGCGCCGCCCAGCGCTACCACGCCGAAGACCACGAGCTATTAATCCGCCGAAACCACGCAATATCGTGAGTGCATGCATTTTCAGCTTGGCTTGACCCAGTAGGAACCAAACCACGGAAACCTTGGCAGTGCTTGGGAGCAAGGACTGTTCAGAACACAGAGCATATGGTGACCAGCGGGACGTGAAGCTTGGCTTGAGCAGATTGGGAAAAGGAGTGTTTACGGTGAACCATGTGAAAAAGAAAAAAAAAAAGCATATAGAAACTGCCTGAATTTGTTAGGTAGCACAACGATTCAAAAAAGCAACAAAATCAGGAATAAAGAAGTGAATTTTCAGTTTTATTCAATCTGCCGATTTCCTGTGTTAATTCCATGCACATGAGCATCAGTTACCAACATGTGCTGAAGACACAGGCGGCAGAGGTTTGTGAGTTCAGTCCTCAGCAGCCACACTCCTGCTGGCTTTTATTCCTGCCAGCTAATCAGGGATTGATTTGCACCTGGGAAACCAGGTGAACGTTGTTAACACCAATTAACTGGCGAGATGGGCGACCAGCAGTGGCAGTATCTGCAGAATGAGGGGGAGAAGACGGACCATGAAATACTCAGGAGTAAAGATATCAAACTAGCATTGAGTTAATTTAGTTGTTAATGTATTTTGTCTCTAGCCAGCGAAAACCATGTACGTTGAAATATGATAACTTACATTTTCAGAGACATTAAAAGGGTCACATGTTTCACCATGGTTATCAAAAACTCTCCAAACTCCAAACGTACGGTCACATAAACAGCAGTTTATGAATAAACTCTCAGTTCACCTTAATTAATGCCTTTTATCACTGACGCATTCAAGGGCGCGCTATGCTGTTCTGGTGCAATCTTCAGCTGGCTTCAGACTTAAGAACTCATCCACTAAGGTACACATCCGAAGGATAATCACAGAAGTATGCTGCATTTGGTAATGAGAAGTCAATATGTTAACAGTGTGCCTTGCTTCAAACAACATTGAAGTACCAGAGTACAAATGGTAGCATCGCCCTCCTGCACTGAAAGCATTCAGTGTTTGTTTGACCGAAGGCCGACGTGGCCGCCACTCTTCCAAAACTCTTTGGTGTGGCTAACTGACCTTGACCACCGTATCAAGGCTCATAGGACCATTACCTGGGTCTAAGTAGGTAGCAAGATGGGGGGGTTACCTGCATATCAGCCTCCTGATCTTCCACACACACGGGTGAGGGAGGGGGCCAGCACTTCTCTACAGCTCTGCATTGCACTCAGTCTGAGCACTCAATCAAATTGCCCTAAAGAATTAGATCAGTTCCCTCTCGATGCCTTACCCTGCCCTCATCTCCCATTTCACTCGCAAATAAGCAAAGTATGGAAGCTAAAGATACTTGAAGTGTCATTTACTGGCTTTGACCATTTGTTCCGTCGACCGGATTCCATACTGTTGGAGTAACCAATGCTGTAACTGCTCTAGTTTCAGGGTAAGAATTAGTGGCAGCATGGACAAAAAGCGACAGCGTCGGCGTGGCCCCGAGCGGGAACCTCGGTGGGCACTCGCCGTCTAGCTTCGTCCTCAATCCACAAGGATTTCAGCTCGGCCTTGTGCTGTGTTTCAGACCGAGTCGACTCGCCGATGCCTCCCGACCCTCTCGGCCTTTCTGGCTCACATCAACACCTGTAACGTCTATCGATGATGAGTTTGCAGTAGATGCCGGAAGTGCATTGATTAACGATCCTGCAGACCAAATGGAACAACACGATATAACTGACCTTCAGCAACTCATCCTGCAGGAGACAAAGTTTTTTTTGTCCCTTTTCATTGAAAATGTGTGTCCACGGTGCAGCTTTAAGGGAATCACTCGTAACCCTCCAAGCGTTTGCTGATGATGGCATAAGATGTGCCAAGAGGTGAACGGTGGGTTCATGCCAATGTGACATATGGAAGAGGGCGGCCATTTCTGGATGCCGGACAAGGGGTGCGGTGAAGGTCAGCTGTTACCTTTTGGCCTCGCCAGAGAATTACCATGTTGCTTCAGAGAGCCAAGTGGAAAATTGGTGGTTATCTAAGCAGGGAAGACGTCACAGGAGTTATTTTAGGCAACAGTGGTTCCTTTACATAATCAGCTACAACTACAAAATTTTAACCTTTCCATTCATTCTAGTGAGGGTAAAATAAGACGATGAAAATAATCATTTGAAGTGCAAACATCTAGTTCAACTATTAAAGACCAGTGAACAATACGGCAACAGAGAATGACTTTTAATTTCTTTTAATTGTTACTAGGCTCGCTGTTTAGCCAGGCTGATGCTTCAAGGTCAAACTAGACAGGTAGCCTAACTAGCCTTTAGCTATCCAGGCATGCTAGTGCTTTGATCCAAAATGGGAAAACATTTACTACATTAATATATATTTTTAGGTTGAGATCTCTATTTGTCATAGAGTAGGATTATTTTTATTTCAGGCCTCCACAACTCCAGAGGTAAAAGCCCAGTTCATTTCCTGCACAGATAACGTTAAGGGGCTGGTTGAAATGCCTCCAAGGTTCGGATTAGATTAAACCTCTCCCGGCTGAATCATCAGTACAAAGGATCAGTGACTGTGTTGGAAAATAACAGGTTCCTTCATAAAAGGTCAGACTCTAAGCTTTAGTGAATAGAAACTTGAGTAGAAATTTTTTTAAGAAAAATGTTGCTTCGCTAATGCCGAGCTAAAGCTAAACACTTTTTTGTAGAAACCCTGATTAAACATTTAAATCAGTTGACTTTTGGTTTTAAATTAACTATTATGTTGCAGTTTTTTTATCAAAACTGCAACAACAAAGCGTCTCCATAGCGGTAGTGGCTAAAGTGTATGAGTACTGTAGCACTTAATGCCATTATTCCACACTAAACTAACAGAAAAACATTATGTCTTAGACTAAAAACTGGAATAATAAAAGCAATGGGTTCTTATAAAACAGCTTCTGTATTTTTATCTGTTCAACTCTCTTGACCCAAACTAAACAGTGTCGTTTGAGGTTAAATTGCCATAAACAGACGTTGGACGCCGGTGCGGCGATGTTGCGTAACATGGGTGCAGATGATGCTACGCTGCTGCAGAGGTGGAGCCGGGGCCCATCTGGGGTGTGCATGCGTGCGATTAATGCGCGCACGGGGGCGTTTATACGGACCAAAGTTTGTGTTCATGTTTGCAGCCTAACGTGTACATGTAAATGTGTGTTTTTTGTTTTTTTTTGGTCACTTGTTTGTTTATTTGTATTTCAACATTTTGTCTGTTTGTTTGTAATGAGAGCGTATGTTGGTGGGAATTGTGTTTCTGAGCCTTTTGGCGCTTACTCGCCAACACAAATCTCTGTGTCTTCTGTTTATGGGTCATTCCCGGTTGACAGACATATGCTTATGAGTCTATGTTGCTACGTGAGCGGAGCAATAATTAGAATTTTTTCCCAGTCCGGTTGCACAAACTGCCCCCAGCAAGTCTGCGGGGTTCGTTAAGGTCATTAAGCAACAACAGTGACTCAGTCATTTCTTGGCCAGCATGTGCTTTAAACAACACTCACTTTAACAACCCAACTTGTGTTAGGAAAAAAGAAAACCCAAACTCTGCAGCTTTCCAGCGCTCCTGCGGCGGTCGCCGCTAACTCGACGCCCCTCTCGTGTGTGTGGCGGCGGCGGGCGGCGTCGCCTCGCATCAGCGTCCTCCGGGCGGCTCGGCAAAGCCGCGACACATCGCTGATTCCTTCTGCCCTCAACTCGGCTCCCACAGCCCAGCAACTGCCAATGTGTGTGCGTACATGTGTGTGTGTGCCAACTGTGCAGCTGCTGACCCTTGCAGAAAGTTCTGGATGCTGCTGGGTCGACTGACCTTCCGCCCCCCCCAGTTCTTCTGCCTGTCCAACGCTTGTGCACTCGTGCAAAGTCAACACTTTGACTGAATTGCAAACTACAAATTCACTCATTTTAGATCACAAGAATCACGAAATTATACCTTAAATTTACAAGCACACGATCTATAATCGCTCAGTCTTTGAGGGAGAAGTTGTGACTGATTGGTCACTGTTCGTACCTGCAAGGTAGGAACCTGGGCATCACGTTGTCCGGTACATTACTGACTGTTGAACAGAGCTCAAAGAGTCACGCTACTGATGAGACCATTTGTGCCAGATATGATATCCAAAAAAGTTTTGAAAAGACTTTTTAATGGTTTGCAGAGAAAACCTCGCAGTGTTCCTTGGGAATTCAGCTGCAAAAGAGCCACGTTCTGATCCTATTTTCTGCTCAGACACATGAAAGAAACATAAAAGGACAATTGTTTCTCTCACTCTTTTTTAAACTTCTGTCCTACTTTCAGAGTTTTCTCCCTTTATTTTTACAACAACATAATGCTAAAATTAAAAAAAGCAAGGAACATGAGCAGCAAGTAACCTTGAAGTCTTGTAAAGAAACTTCCAGTTTTACCAAACTTAAAAGACTTAAACTAAGGGAGACGTCGAACTTAATGTGAAAGTCCATAGGAAACATTTTGCAAACCATCCGACCTTAGTTTATCTATGCAAAAAAAAAAAGCTGCTTCAAAAGAGACTCAAACTGATATTCTGGATGAGGTATTTTTCATTTTTAACTCTAAAAACGTGGCCAAAGTTTGTTTGTTTGCACCCGGCTAAATCCTCGGCATTCACTGTTGCCATGGACTCGTTCGTCCCCAGACCTCAGCAACTGACCATGTGGGTGACAACATATGTTAAAATAATGAATAAAATAACATTTGTAAAACAAAAAGAATTCCTTAATGTGTTTGCTTTTTTCCAGTGGGGTACAGGTTCTTTCAGTCCAAGTTGCTGAACCCCACCCCCCCCACCCCCATCCCACTTTGTCCCAGCTGGCTGGACGAGGCTGGAAGTTTGCCAGCCGGTGCTGTTATAGATCCTTGGCATCGATCACATACATGTGCAGGCTGTAAGTGTTTTGTAAAACCTGTAGGTTACAAAACCGTGTACTGTCCAAGATGTTTCAATTTGAAAAAGGCCCCATAAAAGTGTCGTCTGCAAAACTGAGAACGTTCGAAGTCACCGGTCAAACACAGTCACAGGCGTCAACACACACACACACACACACACACACAATGCAGAGAGAGAGTTCTCCATGACGCAAACGTTTGCCACCGAGTCGTCCCTCTCGCCGCGGCGTGTTGTTAGCGTACGCCAACGACCGGCTTCCGGGTTGCAGCGGGATCTGTGTGTGTGTGCATGTGTGTGTCAGCTCCCCGGTAATGGAAGTAGAGTTGTTTTTGATTCCCTGCCCCCCCCAAAACAAAGATTAAAAAAATAATAATAAAAATCCATTTGGAGAAGTAATTAGCGCGGAGAAGCAAAAGGACCGATGTGTTTGTGTGTTTAGGTTCAGAGACGCCCATTTGTCTGCACGGATGACTGAGCCGTGTGGGTTTCTTTTTTTTTTTTTAAGTTAAAGTGTGTGTGCGCCACGCGCGTGTCCCCGACTGCGTGTGTGTGTTTATTCGTCGCGCCGACGGAAGCCCGGCGGAGCCGTTTGCATTATTTAGCAAATGTGGATAAACCGACTTCCCCCGTTAATTAGCCGATGACATGGAATCGCTCGCTGGTTCACACGAGGTGAAGGACGCCATCATCGAAACCCAGTGAAAAAACAAAAAAAACAAACAACAAACAAAAAAGACACGGGAGCTTTGCATTGCTGAGGATTTTGCACTGACCCCAATTGATAAGAAAACATGAGCTCAGAAATGTTTATGGATCATAATAAATACATGTAATCCTAAGAGTTGTACCAAATATTATCAAGCAAAACAAAAAATAGACTCAGAATAGGAAATTTGAGTTTAGAGGAGGGTTTTTCTTTTCCGTTACGAAGTTCCCCTGGTTTTTCACTTCTTCGCTCGCACCGGCCAGAGGAAGACGTCCGCCTTCGTCTTCATAGCAGCTGCTGCGAATCACTTATCTGCATTGCATGGCGCCAATCTAGAAATACCGCTGTCATAGCTTGTTAGCTCATTTACCAAAGAAGCCGTCAAAAATTCTTTACCCGAGCTGCATTGGGTTGCCAATTTTTTCCATAAACCCTCAGTCAAATGTAGGTGAACTAAACACAGTAATGAGTATGTGCCATGTAATGGGGGGTAGCTTGAACATGCAACTGTGGCTCAGGAGGTGGAGCTCAGGTCGTCCACCATGCGTAAGGTCGGCGGTTCGATCCCCGGCTCCTCCGCTCTGCATGTCGAAGTTTCCTTGGGCAAGATTCTGAACCGATAAATTGCCCCCTGATGCCTCATCGGTGTGTGAATGTGTGAGTAGGTAGAAAACTGCTCCATGTGTGAATGTCTGGGTGTCGGGGCAGTAGCGTAAAGCGCTCTGAGTGGTCAGTAAGACTACAAAAGCGCTGTGTAAGTACAGTCCGTTAACTGTTTACCGTTTGTAGTGACCCCCCCAGCTCTGAGCACCGTTCTATCATCTTTCAGCTCACTCTTTCGGTGCCGCTTTCGCCACACTCATCTCCAACATCGGCAGCCAGCAGCCGTTTTCAGTGGAAAAAGATTCCTCTGATAGACCAGGATGAACAGTCTTAGCGTATCCTTAACTACTGGACGTGTGTGTGTGTGTGTGGTAAACTGATTGCTGATATTTTTAGGGTCGTCATGTTTCCGCTGCTCTTAAGTGGCCAAGAAAGAATAAAAAAAGAAAAAGGGGTCATGGGTAATAAACGCTTCGGACCCCGCGATCATTTTCGCCGTGATTGTTGTGGCCATCATTGTCCCAAGAGTCGTCACGACCTTCTCCTCCACGACTCGGCGAGTCGCGCTCGTCAGTGGGGGGCCGAGGGCCAGGAAGTGGAACCAGCGCGTCCCGGCCGAGTCGCAGGGGCCGCGTGGTCGGTAGCGGTAACCACCGCCAACCCGCCCCCACTTGGACAGCATGAAGCCCTACTGGAACTGAGAGCAGCCTAAGCTAGCTGTCGCTCAAACAACTGCTGTTTTACGTTTTCCTGAGTCCTGTGCAGGCATTTTACTCAGCGGTGTTATTCCTCTCATATCCCTGGAAACATTTCTGTTGAAAAACGAAAAGCTGTGATTGACAGCCACATCGGCAACATGGGGATTCCCTCTGAGGCTGCTGGACCCCCCCCCCCCCAACAGCAGGGCTGTTACATTGAAGAACCCCCCCCCAGAAAATGTCAATCTATTCTCATCATTATATAAGGGAGAAAAACAGCACAAAGGGCGTCCGGCTGTGCCTCATTAATGCAGAGCCGACCGGCGACAACGTCGCCGATATCGGGTGGAAAATAAACAACACGCGTCATTATGCTCCTGGGGTACGAAGCTGCAGGCTACAAAAATCTGACAACTTATGAAACCAAGATGTGTTTTTGCTTAACTTGCCGTGATAATCGGGTTGATTCTACGTTTGTGTTTTTACAGCCTCGGCAGTGAGCAGGCGCAAGCCACTCAGCTACTTACCTGCACTGCTTGGAGCTAAAATTCGTCACAGGGGACTCAAGCGGGTTTTTAACACTATTTAGGGTTTAATTCCTCCTTTCACGAGGCCCCCGGCAGCTGGTTCGGCGGCATACGGAGGCAGGTTTGGCGGGATCCTGAGATGCGTTCGCTCAACTCCTCCAAAGCGCTGCGGACAAATTATGCATAAGACTGGTGCTCAGTGTTGTGTGGAATTGGCTTTGGATGTTCTTATTCCCAATCTTCAATTAACTGGCTGTTGAAGTTTCAAGAACAGAGGTAGGACCACTCAGTAGATCCTTTTGATAATTATGTGCGAAACGTGCAAAAACGTATTCTTTTTACTACCTACTTTTGAACGGGACTTAATTAGTCCTTTGCACGGTCTCAACCCTCCTCGGACCTCATCCCAGAGTTTCCATGGGTTTATTATCCTGTGGGCGAACGAGCAATAAAACAGTTGCTGGGGAAAAAAAGGGCGCGAGGGTCCCGGAACAGAACCAGAACCAGATCGAGGTTAAAGGAAAAGGCTTTTTCTGTTTATTTACTGACCAGAGTCCTGACTGCCGCAGCCACCGGGGGCTTCATGGGCTACAGAACCGGACCTTTCCAATATGGCCGCAGTGGCCCGTGACTGGAATTATTAAGAAAAAAAATGCCCCCTGGTCGGTCGGGGTCGCGTCACCATGATTATAACACGAAAGCCACACACGGTGTGACACGAGGACCTTCAGGGTGAGTCGCTGGGCCGTATGACAAGTAAAATGTCAATGCATCAATCATCTCAGGCACATTTTTTTTTTCTTTTTATCGACTCCTTCAGTAGAGACGGGCGGAGGATTTGTGTTTGTGAAATAAATGAAGTCTGGCACATTGTAAGTCCGGCACACACGAGCATGCAGTTAGCTTTTAGCAGGGTGGACTGAATAGGCTAAAGAAGAATCCATTGAAAATGTTTATCTTTTTTATAATTTTGGTCTAATATCTGTGAGCAAGCGCAGTGAAAACTAGATGGATAAATGGAGGATGGATGAACTGGAGTTTTACTGGACAAGTTTGACATGTTATTTTTGGATCTATGTTTTTGTTTATCCATGTTAAAAATTGATTTTCCATTTAACTTTAGTGTTCAGGCATTGCCAACATCTTTTTATTTAAAATACTGTCATTATAGATAATCATTATTGATCCTTCCTCTGGAAAACATCCTGTAAAGTCAGAAATCGTATGTGATGAATACTTGTCAAAAACGTCTAAGCTATGTATTTATAAAAAGAAAAAGAAAATGAACATGAATATCCGCTGATATAACTTAATTTAAATGCTACTATTGTTTTTATTCATAAACAATGATAAAGGCATCAGCCTCGAAATGCTCCAGCTTTGGCTCCAACAGTAAAATCTGTTTATGGCTGTAATTTCAGATTGTCAACAGCAGTTCAGCTGTTACCCGGGTTGTAATAGAGCAGCTTTATATGGCTTTATGTTTTAGTTTGTTTTGTATTTATGTGAATGACCTAGCTGGGGGGGGCTTTACCCCCTTTACAGAGGTAAAAAGTCTGAACAGTGAACAAGAACCCCGAGAGGACACTAAAAGTTTATTTGACCATCCATCTGGAAAATTCAAAAGTTTTATCTGTTTTTGGTTTTCTTTGTTTTCTTTGTCTCCCCCCTAAAGATCCACCGGTCTCCACTTTCTTCCCCCTGAACTAATTAAAACGATTTGCCTGTGATAACATTGGGCACAAAAAACTGGTGGAAATCCACCTTTTGCGTAAAAATAACTAATGGTTGAAGAGATTTATCACCTGGCACACGAGGCTTTATTTAACTCGCATTAAAAAGATCCATAAACTCAAAGTTTAATTAAAAATGGAGTTCTTCTTTTCAGTTAAGTGTGAAAGGTGTTAAACCTTTTCTTGTTGGATGATAATGAACCACGTCTCCTGCTCATAAATTCCCACCTAGATTGTACGGCAGTACTGAGGGACTCTACTACCACATTACCATCGACTGGCATATCATCAACTTATCCAGAAAAACAGCGTGAACTTTACTTTATCCAGCCGACTCTGGCGGCTGTTAGCGGGTTGAACATTGTGAGAATTACTCATTTTAAAATGCTGCCAAAGCGTAATGAAGTGTGGCACCAGAGCAACGAACTGGAGAACATTTTCATTAAAAAATTAAAGACAGATTCAAACTCATGCATCATGGTCAACGTTTCAGCCCGGATTTGGGTTGAACTCTACGGGGTTTTTGTTTTTGCGGGCTCCACTAAAAGCCACCACAGTGGTGCACTGCAGTGGAGGTGGGGGCAGATATCATTACTGCACATCAATTTATCAGATTAAATACCCCCCCACCCCCACCCCACCCTTCTTGCCTCATTTCTCCGCATTTGCATTAAAACGGGGTTCGATATCCACCGTAAAACGTTATTTCTTACCATGCCAAGTCAGCCGAAAGCCGGTTAAGTGTGAAGAAAACTCATTTGAATTGCTCTCAGACACTGCCCACCCGTGTGCAAAGTTTTTTTTTTTTAATACATTGAATCCGGCGGGAAGTGTGTATGTGTGTGTGTGTTATAGAAATTACATGTCAAGTTATCTATGCTTGTGGTTAAATGTCTCAGCTCTTGTAAGGTATGTCACAACGCTGGGGGCCCTGATTGGAATGAATAGTGCACACAAATGGGCCATTTTGCAAAATATTAATATTTTAATAATATTTGAAAACACTAACAATTCATTCCTCCGTGCACAGAGCTGGAGGGCTTTAAAAAACATGTTGTAATGTCAGAGTCCTGCGGATGGGACAGCTGCTGCATAAAAAAAAATAAAAATCCCATTTTGGCTCCACTCTGCCACGTTTCCGTCGTTTAAATTGAAGCTTAATGCAAAAAGGAAAAAATTATTACCATCTCTCTAACTTGAAGCCACGTTAGCGGAGAGTGGACGGGGGGGGGGGGTGGAAAGGAAAAAGAGAGGGATGAACAAAGGTGCGTAGGCTTGACTACATACAGATTACATCGTCTATTATGTGGAAAATATCCATTATGAAAAGTTCAATTGGAAAAAATGGAAAAGGAATCCAGAGGCCGCATAAAAAAAGGGGGGTCTCTTTTTTTCTTCTCACTCTTTGAATGAGTAAACAAGAAACAGTCAATTGGGGGGGGGGCAGACAGGACTTATATATCTTCATATGTCCGTATTCTCCAGGGTTCTTCGGTTAATCCTAATTAATCCTTTGGAATAATTGCGTTTTATCTCCTATGGGGCCAAAGAACCAGAACACAGGGAATCACCTCATACGCTACAGTGGTTTCCTTAAGATAACGGGATATAATATTTTCTCGGCCGAGTCACCGGAGTGACCAGGATTTTTGCGGAAACGTGTGCATGTTTTCATTGTCACGATGATTCTGTTGATAACAAAATTAGTGCTTGATATAATTGATTATTACAAGCTGATTAATTCAATGAATCTAAGAGCAAGACATCAAGATTTCTGGTGGTAAAATAATCAAAATGGTACAAAGCTTCAAGCTGTTTTAGTCCTTGGAATCAAATGATCTCTGTTTGTACTTTAGTTATAGCTGAAATTAATCCTGGGCCAAAAAAAAACAACAACAAAAAAAACCCCAACAAAAACTGTTTTCCTCTGTTTTCTTTTTAAATGTAGTTCCACTCAAAGGGCAGCATTGGCCTCGAGGTTTCAAGAGAACGAGAGACCGTTCGTAACCGATACTGCAGGAGGCTCAGTTCCCCTGACCTTCGACCTGCCGCCGGGTAAACAAAGGTTAAAACTGTGTCAGAGTTGGCAGCAACTGGGTTTCCCGGCGATTTTGCTTAAAATATGCACCTAGAAAGGGGGAAATATCTAGTGTGAGGCTGAGATGTGGTGCAGAATTAACTTTTTAATCTCATATATATATATATATATATATATATATATATATATATATATATATATATTTTTTTTTTTTTTTTTAATTAAAAAATATAATTGGATCAAAAATTTCTTCCATCACGCTATTTTTCTACTTCTTCTTTGGGTGAGTCAGGTGAGTGAGTCAGGCAGGAAGTCAATAGCATTGCCACTTTATTTAAGCTCCTCAGATCCCTGACTCAGTGTGTGTATCTGTATATATGCATTCTGCCCATAGGCCCTGCAGTATATCCACTATTATTATCTGTTTAAACACAGAAGTACGTGTTTGTCCGGCAGAAACGTGTGTTAAAAGGCTCTCGCCACATTCCCCCACTGTGGTTTTCAACCGGGGGGGAGGTCTGTCGCATCCCACTGATTACAACCCCCCCCCCCTTCCTGTGTTTGTGTGTGTGTGAGCAGGTGTGCATGTGCATGTGCGTCTGTGTGTGTGTGTGTGTGTGTGTTTGTGCACTCAGGTTTGTTCATCAGTGTGTCAGTAGGTTTGTTTTTGATGTTTTCGTCCTTGGTCCAAGCGACTGTGTTCATGCAATCGTGAGTCGCTTGCCAATTTTGTGTGTGTTCCTTTGTGTGTGTGTGTGTGTGTGTGTGTGTGTTTGTGTGTTTGCGTGTTGTCTCTCAGCATCATCTCTCTCTCTCCGTCTTACTTGGGCACACACACACACACACACACACATACACACACACATACACACACACGCACGCGGACATTTTATCATCTAATGCCAGCTAAAGCCAACTACTAAGTCTCCTTTGTCTCGCACACACTTTGCTGTTCTCCCCTCTCTCTTTCTCTCTCTTGCCACACATAAGCAAACAGAATCACACACACAGAAACACACACACACACACACTTACACACACACACACGTCCCAGTTTCCCCTGTGGCTGCCTGATTGAGGTTTCCTTGCCTCGCCCTTTTAGATTTACAGTAATCGTGGAAGAAGGGAGGGGGGAAGAAAGGGAGAGAGAAAGTTAAATTGGAGGATGGAGGAGCAAAGAGGGGATGAAGAGATGGAGTAAAAGGAGAGAGGGTTCGGGGGCGTAGTGCAGGGTGGGAGGGGAGCGATGAGGAAGGGGGAGAGGTGGCAAAGGAGGGAGGAATAAAGGTAGGGGAGAGACGTGACCGAGAAGATAAGTAGCAGAGGAAGGTCAGAGGGAGGAGGGGAGTCGTTCGAGGGGGAGAGGAGTCGAGAAAAGAATGATGAATGAAGGAGTGATTAGAGGTAGGGGTCAGGAGGGGGCAGAGAGAGAGGGAGAGGGAGAGAGAGAGAGAGAGAGATAGAAACTCAGAGGCTGCCACGGACAGAAAACATCTCCCATTAAACAGAGATTACGCGACTTTACCACCTCTGCCACTGGCCGCTGATGATATAACGCCCGGTTTTAAAGATCAATTTGTCACTTTTCATCTCCTCCCACACCTCACTCTCCTCCTCCTCCTCCTCCTCCTCCGCCTCCTCCACTGGCATCTCTCCCCTCAGCCGCAGAGGAAGAAGAGGAGGAGGAGGGAGGAGCTGGAGCTTCGGCTTCATCGGGAGAAAGAGGTGAGAGAGCGGACTTCTGTTTATGAGCGCTTTTGATGATGTCATCTGCAATAACCCCCCCCCTCCCCTTGCGCTGCTTCCCGTTCGTGCAATAAGAGCTCTACACCACACACACTCACACACACACACACACGCACACACGGACGCAGAAACACACACTCATACAATACTCTAACTGTCCAGGCAGATTGGATCAATTCCTCATTTATCCTCATAAGCTACAGCCAGTGCTTCCAAAACCAAGGTCTGGGATCTCAGAGGGTCCTTTAGGCAGTTCCATCAGGGTCCAGGTCGAGAACATGAGAAGCTCCAACACACAGTTCCTAGGAAGAGGTCACCCTCGGGGGGGGGGGGGCTCACTGGTATCAAGAAGTTCGGGAACTTCTCATCTACAACCTGAATTTCAAAGCCTCTAAAGGTCATGTGTGAGACGACCTCGCTTCTCGCTGCGTAAAACAGAATACAAATCACAGGCCTGGACGGGAGCAGAGTGTGTGTGTCTCCTGAGAGCATTGAAAGAGAGAAAGAGAAAGTAGTGAGATAATAGCCCCTTGCTAATCCACTGAGCACTGAAAAACTCATTACTTTGTAAGTAGGAAATTAAAAAAAAAAAAAGGTGCTCCCCCAAGATGGAAAGTAATTCTCCACCTAAGGTGAAAGACCTCGTTGCAAACTGCCTGGTTCCCCTCGTGTGGGAAATTTCTTTTTGCACATGGTCCAGCGGATTTCGACTCGTCTTTATTGACGTGGATCTCCCCGGGAGTCCCGCTAAAACACTCACCGACAGCGAAAATGCATTTTTAAATGGCCTGGGAAATCGATGTGCTCCTTACGGGAAGTCCGATGGCTGGACAAACCGAAGAGGAGTCGGCAGTTCTGCCCTGTCCAGGGGAAATGTAAATAATGGGAAAAGAAAAACCGAAACAGTGAGAGAAACACCTGCCCGGATGTCATCATGCCGAGCTCAGTCGGCTTCATCGGAAGATCTCACCATGTCATCCGTTTACAAGGTGAGCGAGGTTGACACCTGAAGGCCCGCGTCGGGCGACCTTTTCATGAAATACCATTCACGTCAGAGCAGTAACGCCTCGCGCCGGGCACGTCGAGCGGGTGCAGATGAATCAGGATCCAAAAGAATGCCGACCGGCCGCGGGAAAAGCGGTGACGGCCTAGCGCCGCGCTGAGTCACGCAACGGAGAACAGTTGGTCGGGCTACGCACGCGTGGGGGCTGGGAATCAGGCGCTGAAATGGGGACGAATTCCATGCTACACCGGCGTTACTCCATCCAGGATTATCTTATCTCCCCATGACGACAACTCAACCTCATCTTCAAAACTATATTTACTCCTCAAGACTGGAGTTATACTTGCATTAGCACTTGAACTGTGCAATGACAATAAATCAAATCAAAATACTGAAATCTTAATACACTTGTACTAGTAATTACTAATATAATCCAAACTGAGGGAAATAGGAAATTGGCCAGAGTGACAAAAAATGCAGATGACTTTTGGCTAAACCCTGTTCAAACAGGACTATGAGCACTTCAGGACCTCACAAGTTCTCACTCTTCTCTTTGACCGCACATCTGGGTGCACGGCGCTAACGGTTCCTCTGCGGCGAGGCCGGATACGCCTCCGCGCCGCACCCACCGCCCTCCTCACGGCTCGACAGCTCCACTAGAAGCAGGGTACTTTTCCTTTTATGGCCCGCTGCTGCTTGTGTGGATCGACAGGGGAGAAGTGGATCACTGCTGCAGCGTTGGGTTGAGAGGCTTCTGTGAACAGTCGTCGTCCTCCGTGAAGGACAAAAAAAACCCCAAAACTGCCAAACTTCGGCGCCGCCTTCCAAGCCTTCGGGCAGCGGAAGTTTGACCCCCAGAGGTCAGCGGTGGTTTTTTTCCCTCACCTGCTCCATGTTTTAAAAGAACCCCAGTTTTTGCCGTCGACAGGAGACGGGATGCGGATGGTGCCCTCCGGTGCCGAGGTTTACATCATCCCGTTGCTCCAGTAACACAACAGTTGCTGCAGCCTTGTAGATTTTAATGGAACCGTGTCAGGAAAGTGAAGTGTGAAATAAATGTATTAAATGCCATTAAAAAAACATGTTTTCTCAATCAGCTTCTAACTTTGGGCTATGGGGTCTGAAATAAACTCAATTTTCTGCAGAAGTTAGAGCAGGTTTATCTGTTTTCAACAGGCAGATTTCCGTCCTTGGCAGTCTTGGCGGATTTTAAAGTGGGCGTGGCTCGGTTGGAAAAATCACGCTGTCACATGCCCTCGTGCTGCAATCTGGGTTCGGCAGCGGCTCAGGTTGCCTCGGATGTTTCCGATCAGATATGACAGAACCACAGCCGCACCGTCCTGACGGGGCAGGTTAGCTCAGTTTGGGACTTTAAACTCTTAATAAATAAAACCCGATGACGTTAACTCTGATCTGCTTCTCTGTTTCCGTGTGAGAAACCAGAGAAATCTCAGCGCAGACACGTCAGGGTCTGATCTCCTCAGGGCTTTTCGTTTCCACTCTGCTCCGTACACGATGACATGCCAAACACAAGCACTCCCTCTGAGGACAAACCACCGAGCTGCATCTCCTCCCCGTAAAAAAAACAACAAAAAAAACCCCACTCAGGTCCATTCACCTTCAACTACCCCCCCGCCCCATTCATACGCTACAACAAGTTCATATTCCTTCAAAATCCATTACTCTGTTATGGTAATCTCATGTCCAGGGAGTCGTTCTGCAGCACAAGCAATTAGGAAACCATTCACATGTCTGCATACTGGAATGAAATTACTGAAGATTAGATTCTGCCTTGATTACCCCCACACACACACACACACCCTCCTTCAGGTGGAATATGTGTACACAGCACTAGAGATAAGAGTCACTGCAGCCTCCAGCCAGGAGGCGCCAACAGCCTGATCAACACCTGGTGGAAAACATGAAACGCCCTTATGTGGCGTCCACCTTACAATCACTGGCTTGTTACAGTGTAAAAGCCCTGCTCAATGTGCTGGGGGGGGGGGGGGTAACTGCGCCATGTGTGCACGTAGCCAGTGCAACAAATAAAAAGAAGCAGGGGAGAGGAATAAAAAAAAAGAAGTAAAGCATTAACAGACTCTCACAGAAGTTTTGAAGAAGAAAACCACCAAGGAGATAAAAAGCAGCTCGAGCATCACAGATAGGAGGAAGGGTCAAACTTACCCCCCAACGCTTGTTTCATAACGAAATTCATGGTGATGGCTTTTAATTCCCCGCCTTCCTGGTCCGAGCGATGTCACATTCAGTAGCTGCGGAAAGAGTAGAAGTCCTTTGTTGCCAGATCTGGGGAGAAAAGACACACAAGAAATGACTTGTTTCTCCTAATTGTGATCAACCTGAACATTTATCGGGAAACTGCAAATAAAACAGAAAATCAGAGCCTGTACGGTTCATACATTACTGGAATACCGATGATCTTAAACGCAGTTCCGTGGGATAAATGTGCGAAGATAACGGAGACGTCAAAGGATCAATTCTTCAATTTGAAACGAGTCCGCGCTCGGGCGAACGGTCACACGCGAGCCTCTGGGATCTGCATTCGCGCGTGAGCACGTTTCTCCAATGCGCCAAGTGAAGGACACCGAGGTCAGTGGTTCACACACAACCCACAACCCACACACACTCACACACACACTCACGCACACCGGAAAGCGCAGGGAGAAGGAAGAAATACACCGCAAACGTCTAAGAATCGACCCAGCGAGTCAGCGGCTGCGGATCGGTCGGTCCGGATCGGTCCGGACCGGTCGGCCGCTCCGTGTCCCTCAGCGGGACCGTGAGTCACGGTGACCGGCGACCAACCCTCCGACGCGGCCGCGCTCCGCACGCGGCCGCCGGGCGAGTTTCGCGAGAAAGTGGCGCACGGCGCGCGGTCCTTCAGCCCCGCAGGACAATCCGCTGTCACGCATGCACGCGGGCACTGCCGGACATTTTTATTTCTTTTTTTAAATAATTTTCCTGATCATGTGGTGAAACTTTCCGTTCTCCGTCGGAGGGACACTGGACACAGCCATCCCGCCCCGGCATCAAAAAGAAGAAGAAGAAGAAGAAGAAGAAGAAGAAGAAGAAGAAGAAGAAGAGAGAGACGTTCGTGCGGTGCGTAAATTAAGCGGCGGCGCGGACTCGTGCGTTCCTGTTTATAGAGACATATGCAATAAATATGTGGAAAAAAATGGAAACAAAAGGGGAAAAGCAGAGACGCGCATGCACTTCCTCGTTCGGTCGGAGGGCTGGTTTCAGCACCACCGCGAGTGGACAGCTCCCCCTCTCCTCCCGAAAAAATACCCCCCCACACCCACCCCCCCACGCACCGTTCAATTCACACCGGAGGAGCCGCGGAAAACATCGGTTTACCTCCGCTCGGGCGACCGGCTGAAATCCTCCTCACACACTCGCACACACCGACCAAGGAATCGAGGGAGGGTGTGTGTGTGTGTGTGTGAGTGGGGAGGGGTGTGTGTGTGTGTGTGTGTGTGTATGTGTGTGTGTGTGGTTCTCCATAGTCTCCTGCAGTTATATTGTCCTCTATTATATTCATATCCCATTGTTACATTATGATACTCACAGACATCAGAGCGCGTCAGTGCTGTGCACCGACTCTGTTAGGGGCAGCGGCAAAACAGGCACCTTCTCCGGGTGAGTTTTTTTTTGTTTGTTTGTTTGATTGTTTTACCCCGTGGCACATCACAGGGGCATTTGGGGCATCACGAGTGGGCAGAAACATGTACGTGTGTCGTTTTTGACCACGACGTGGTCAAAAGGTTTCGGACATCGGGCCGTTTCGAGGCCCGTTCTGGAACACGTCCTCACATCTGGGCCCGAAAACCACTAAAACATTAAAGTGCTTCCCTCAGATACGCACACGTTGGCCAAAGACTCGCGCTTGGCGAGCTGCATCACGCCAACACAACACAGGAGACAAAAATTCAACACAACTCTTCCATCCACAAGCAGCAACATAAGTCAAATGTGCAGATTTTTCTGAAGCAAAACTTTGATTGAAGTGTTTTTTTTCTTTTTTTGTTTTGACCTGTGGTTTGATGTGTATTTCAGCCCCCAACAAGCTGCACGTGGGGTTACAGCCAATGGTGATCATCTAAGAGGCCACTTTACTATATATCTGTTGCTTTAATGGACCATATGATATGTCCTAGTCTGCCTACAATGCTCAGTAGTCAGTCAGTAATGTGTATACCACAAACAAGGAGGTTTTTTTTTTACTCTAAAAGAAGTGGAGGTCTGACTGGAGCCATAATCTAACTACAAACAAAACGATTTAAGATAAAAAATGAAGCAAAAGTAATTAAAGTGGCAGAGTTTTTATTATTCTGTAAAAAAGGAAAATTGGTTACCATCCTTAAAAACATATGGCAGCAAGATATAAAGATACTTATACACGATAATTATAGTTTTGAAAGTATAAAAAAAATTATATGTTTCTTCATTACCTTCTAGAACATTTTAAACAAGTTTCACCTTCACCGTATCTCACCACACACCCTGATTAATTAAGAATCTTTGACACCGATCATAATACTTTTTATTGTTTGTTTGGTTTTTTTTTAGGTATTTCGACAAATATGGACCAGACGTGCTCGTGCGTAGTGTTGAGAGGGCCGGTGATGTCGTCATTGTCGTGAGACTACTTTTAAACGTGTAACCCCACAACCCCAAATTAACATCATCGGTACGTCGCTTCATCTGTGAACAACCTTCATTCAACCTGTGAGCAGATCCATTGAGCTGTAATGAGTTTTGTTTTTTCTTTTTTTTTCTTCTTGTCATCGAGCTTGATAGAGAAATAATGAACCGTCACTGACTCGCGGAGCATGTTGTTCACGGTCTGGGTGTTGGAATCACTGGCGACGACGTTGTGACAAGCATCTTTAAAATTCTATTCTTCTCTCCAAGGTCCATTGCTAAGGCAAAGGCTCTGGACGTCTATGAAATCGGTGCCCAGGACACGTTTGGCTGCTGCTTTACACCCAATTGGGGAAAAACAAAATGGACATCTCGTGTATGAAATGTAATATTTGGTGTGTTTGGGACTGTAATATATACAGTATCTGTATGGAATAAAAAACTATATGTAAATGTTTGGAGTTTGAACAGCAAACAAAAGGAGCACAAGGCACAGGGAAAACCGGCGGTGTCTGGCTCTAGGGCAGACGTAATATGATTTTTATTGAGCTTGTTTTAGTCCATAATGCCACTTGAGCCCTTCTTGTTCCCAGTTCATAAAAATTTTTATTCCCCCCCCCCCCGCCCCCGGTCTGGATCTCGCTCGCAAAGGCCGAGCTTTCCAGTGACACCAATCATACAGCAGTATTAAACTTTATCCCGGGAGATGATGGCTGTGTAAATTCCTGCAGAGCAGTGACACTAACAAAAAGAAAAACAAAAACAAACATCTTACACCCCTTTTTCGGCTGCATCTCACTTAGCATCCCGCTCGGCGTTCGCGGACGCTTAGCATCCCGTCTCGGTTCTGCTGTATCGCAGGGGCTTGACATGCTTCCTGGAAGTCGGCCGCATGTAGGCAATCTTAATCCCCACTTTCTTTCTTTCTTTTTCTTTATCTCAACTGCTTTCTCCATTTGAGGAATCTCGATAACGAAAGGTTGAACAGTCTGGCAAAGCTCGGGTAATTAGGCTTCCTCGGGTTCGCCGCCAAGCCGAGTTCACACGAATCCCTGTTGGTACGAAATGATGAAATAAAAGCGAAGGGTATTACCTGCATACAGCTGTGTACAAGGCTCTTCTTCAAGTTAAAGCAGCACAGGGCAAGATTTTTGTATTGAATTACACCGTGTTATTCTTATAGTGAGAAAAGTGAAAACTTCAAATCATATATCTATTTGACCTCTTACCACCAATAATGAACCCAGAATTAAAAGGTTAGTGGGGTTTTTTTCAACCTTTTTTGATTGTAGTGTTGACCCAGGTCTCAGTTGAAATATGATACTTATACAGCCAAAAACTCAGAATGAGTCTAAGAGAATCTGAGCCAAAGTTAAAATAGGAAGAAATGTGGTAGAAGAAGTTGTTTGTTTGTTTTTGGGTTTTTTTTTTTTAAGAAAATCAAAAGCCTCTAGCAGAAGATTTTCTGTGGAAAACAGTTTAGAGCCACAAGTCTGAACCAATTCTGTGTCAACAGCTGCTGCAGTGATATGAGGATCCTAAAAATGCTTTTGCACAGATAGAATCAGGAGAGTTAGAGTTTTTCAAACAATATATAATTTGTCAAGGTTTAGCAAAGAATGGGTCTGAAACTGACCAAACACACCTAAAGTAGCGCTGCCCAGGCCTGGATTTACTGACGATAAATCTTTTCCTTTTGACATAAAGAGTCTAAGACCAGCCGTGCGGATCAGCTAGAGAACATTCTGTATTTTTTGCCCACGTCATGTGAAGGATTGTCAAAGGTCCTCAAACTTCAAAATGACTTTTCCCTTGGATTTTTGCACAAACGTGCTGAGTGGAACTTTCATACACAGGCATTGCAGTGGTTTTTCTGTCCAGTTCTTATTTCCTAATAAGCAACTTTGTTTAATTTGCATATTAGCATTGACTCTTGCATTCCTTACCACCAGTCACTTTAACTTTAACATAAAACAAATAAAGTTTATTTTATGCAACTAAAGCTCATATGTAAAGAAAATGTAAAACTTGATTTGATTTTTCTTGATTTATTGCATATTTTTTTTCACTTCAGCTTGTTTGTATGATGATCTGTTGGGGATCTGTGGATCAATTACTACTCAGTTTGAGTAGATATAAGAATCATGTCCTCTTGGATGACCAGCAACTTCTTACTGTTAAACTCAGACAAAACTGAAGTTGTTGTACTTGGCCGTCAACACCTCAGAAGCTCATTACCTAATGACATGCTGACTCCAGATGGCCTTGCTCTGGCCTCTAGCACCACCATTAGGAACCTCTGAGTTCTCTTTGATCAGGATATGTCTCGTAACTCCCACATAAAACTGCTCTTTTCCACCTACTTAAAATTGCAAAAAATTCAGGCACATCCTGTCTCGGAATGACACAGAAAAACTAGTATGTGCTTTCCTTATTTCTCGGCTCAATTATTGCAACTTCCTATTATCAGGCTGCCCCAACAAAACTTGAAATACTCCTTAGCTGAGTAGGAATACTGCAGCTCGAGTATTGACAGGAACTCAAAAAAGAGATCATATCTCTCCTGTATTAGCGCCTCAGCACTGGCTCCGTGTACAATGAAGAATAAAATTTACAATCCTCCTCCTCACCTACAATGCACTTACTGGCCAGGCACCATCCTATCTTACCTACTACCCCAGTAGAACACTTGGCTCCCAGTATGCAGGCATATTTGTGGTTCTTAGAGTCTCCAAAAGTAGAAAGGGAGGCAGAGCCTTCGGTTATCAGGTTCCTCTACCATGGAACCATCTTTCAAACACCCTCTCCACATTTAAGAGTAGGGTTAATTACTTAATTTTTGATAATGCATACTGTTAAGCTCATAGTTAGTTAGTTGCAACGTCCACTAGTTATGCCAGAAACTGTTCAGATCATATCAGCACTGACAAAGGAGAGGTGAGAAAGAGTTTATGGGCAGAGAAATGACAGAAGCATATACAAGACATTCGTCAGCATACACTTCAATTAGAATAAAACACTGTAGAATTTGAGCATCACTAATATGGACAAGAGAGTGGAGTTATCTTGCATACTTGCCTGAAATTGCTGGAACATAATATTACATAATATAACTTTATTTATGTCCTCACAGCACGTTATTCTATACAGTTTTCTTCGGAAATAATCTCATAAAGCCATTTTATATGGTTGTATTTTGAAGTTTAAGTCAATTAATTAATTAACCGTAGTCGACTCACATTAAGAGGGAGCCTTTAAAAAAAAAGAGAGAGAGAAGAGTGCTCAGTAAATGTCAGTACGATCCTGTATCTGCTCTCCATTCATTTCTGTTAGCTTCAGCTGTCAAACTGCAGTCAGGGCCTCACTGCAGGTTGCCTCCCAAGACGCCTATTGGCCAAAGCAGGGGTCATTTATGAGATGAGTATCGATCAGAGGTGAGGATCAATAAGAACTCCTTTTTTTTTTTTTTTTAAAGCTATTTCTGACACGGCAGCATCGCACACCCAGCGGGACTTGGAATTTATTTGATCTGCATTATGTCTCCTGATCAGTTTTACTGATCATCTACACTGCTGTGAAAATAAGCATAGAGCCTGTGGCAGGGTGGCAACAGGAGGTGACGCTGCAGACTTCGGACCGGACGACCTCTCTGACGTCGGTGGTCACTGGGTCGATGTTAGCGAGTATTTAGCCAAATGATGGTGAAAGTGATACACATGAACATGTGACATTTTCTTCTCCGCTTTGAAAATGAATGATCGTGAATCCAGCGACTGAAGTGACAAATGACTATGGAAGAAAATGTCACCCGGGCCGCCTCGGTTGCCTGACTTGCTGAAATCAATCACAGTTAAAACTGAGCTAATTGTTTCCTAATTACTCTTTTCGCCAGCTGAGGTCATTCTGTTGCCCATCGTGTATTGTAAATTAGATGGCCGAGGTTAGCTGACAATCTGGCAGGCAAATAGCGAATCGTTTCAGGATGTTAGGTTACTATTTTTACGTTTTGTTGTTTTTAAAGAAGTGAACACAGTCTAAAAACAAATCATTATCCAAAGGACAGAGTGTCTGCAGGTCCTTTATTTCTTAAATCTCCTTAAATTCAAACGTACAAATACCAGACTGTGTATCACACACATGAATGGTGTCCCGTTAAGAATACACTGTGTCCATTGGTGAAGATGAATCGTGTAATGGAGTCGACAGTTCCCGGTGCAGAAAGCTGCTTTGAACTTTACATAAAAATGCATTGACGAAGAGAATAAATATGTGCCATGGAGAGAACATGGAGGTAAAGAGTAAAAAACCCTTTTAAAATGAGAGTGAAGGGATTTTTATAGTTTACAGTTTTTCTTCTGTTATCCTTAGAGGTGGAATAGCTTTTTTTCTTCTTCTTCTTTTGTCAGGTTGGGTTAAGCAGGTGAACGACATCAGCTGACATCCCTCCCATGTCAGCAAGCAAAGCCTCCATGACAGTGGCGATGTGTGTGTGGTGTGTGTGTGTGTGTGTGTGTGTGTGTGTGGGGGGGGTGGGGGTGGGGGGGGTTCCATGTGCCTTTCTAAATACACCGTTTGGATAAAAATATCCTATTAGGAGTCATAGGTTTTATACTGTGGCTGCCGTTTATCATCCACATGAACAGGGTCCTATTACTGTAAGAACTGGATGCTGTCATATGATCAGGGTAGATTTAAAAGCCCCCACTAGTTACCCTCAGATGAAATGAATGAAAGTGAATGAAAAGAAAGGGTCTGAGTGGGTGAGGTGACCCTCCGCTGATTCCCCTAATCTAACTCTTATACCATAAACCATAGACCCAGGCTTTGCCTTAGAACCAAGCCTAATGCAAGAACCCTGGGAACTGGCTTTGGTGCCGGAGCACCAACACTTAGGCCTCTGTCACTGGGAGATGAGAGTCGACCGTAGATGTGGGTCGTATGTAAGGTCCGCCATCTTGGACAGCTGCTTTTCCCCGTATTTCACAGGTCGGCAAATCATTGCGTGTTGTAGATTATACAGCGAAGCTTATTAGGTTTTAATGTGAATGAGACACAGATGCTGGAGTCGAGCCAGTAAAGCAATCGAGCCAAACATGAATACGAGATTAGATATAAGAATTTGTTCATTCATTTTTTAATGGATTGCATATAATAGCATGGACCACCTTCTCACAGCCTGGAGTTTTGGAAATTTTTCCTTTAATTTTTCAAGAAAAACAGGACCTTCACATTCCATTACCATAACAGTCTTAAACCTAAAATAAGATATCAATCTCATGATGATCTTGTGAGGCCAGTTGGTGACCTTCAACCGTCGTCCGCCTCCGTCTGCGGTGTCTGCCTTCACGTGAAGGGTAGGCGTGACTCACATCCACGACCACGACGGGCTCAGATCGTGCAGCGACATTCTCACCTTCTCCCGGATGCACTTCCGTCGCGAGGGACGAGTACGGCGAAGCAAAAATCACACACGCCATCAAACACTCCCCCACTCTCTCTCTCTCTCTCTCTCTCTCTCACACAAACATACTCCCCTGACATCTTGTTAATGCAACTCGGGCCAACTCTAATGTACTCTACGCTCCTCTCTCCCTCTCTCTCTCTCTGTAGCCTCTCTTATGACACACACACACACACACATATGTACAGAAAGTGTGGCGATTCATCTCTGGGTTTCTAGAACAGCAGCAGGGCCTGCTCTGACTCAAAGACATCAGAGGATCCCCACCGACTCGCCGGAGCCTGATCTGTGCATTTAAGTGGCGAGGCCGGGCCGCTAGTCAACGCGGGGAGCCAGCGAGACGTCGACGCCGTGCGGCAATTATTCCCTTCAGTGCGGCTGGGCTGCGGATCGGCACCCGGCCGGCAGATTTCCCCGGGGGACGGGTCGTGTGGTGTGGACGTCGGAGGATAGTCGCAAATGCTAGTTGCGGTGGGTCACTGTTGTACGGTTACCAAATGCCCCCCCCCCCAACAACCCACCCAAGGAAAGAAAGATGCAATTTTATAATTTTTTTTTCATTCACAAACCCGATTATATTTATGGAAGTTCAATTACGTATAAAGTTTCCATCCCCTGGCTCGTCTATGCCAGCTGCTAATCAGGGCCCTTTGTTATCTTTTGTCGGCGACCTCTAGTGGCTGTAGTAATTACAACGGGAGCAAAGGAGGAAGTGGTGGTGACGTTGTACATAGAGAGAAAGAAGTCTGCGTCAGGAGGCGGTTGGGGAGGATGGTCGGTGTGTGGAGGTTATTTTCAGAAAGTGAGGCCATTTTGGCCAGTTCACACTGCTGCATCACCAGGGACGTGAATCCCAATAGTGATTCCTCCTCTGCTACGAATCCAAACCCTAAGAATTAAACTGTTAACCTTTCTGAGGATAAAATATTTGTCCCCACAACATGTGGTTAAACGCTGTTTATATACACATACATGCACACACGATAGATGAAAACAAAATTCCTGAATTCAATGGAGAGTAACAAACGGATGAGCTAAAGAGCCAATATCCAACACATAGAAGCTGACTCTTTACCATTGGTAATTACTGAGAAATAATCCCTGCGGTGTCGGTTCCCTTTGGTGCTGTTGCTTTCTACTGTGTGTGTACACCAGGAGGAATTAAAGGCATCATTAATATGCATTGGCGGTGACTGAGCTTGCATTATCAAATCGCTCACCATGAAGGGCCGCTTTGGAGTTGAGGGCCTGGTTTTTGTTTTTTCCTTTTTGTTTTTTTTCATAATAATAGCAAAGCAAATGGCTCGGCTGGGCCCCACAGATGTCGCCCACCGGCTTCGCCCGGATACAGACACCCCATGTTTGTTTGGGTTTTTTTTTAAATGTTTTATTTCAGAAAAAACAATCCAACGCTTGGTGGATTAATCCAGGCTGAGGATATCAATGGTCTTCTTTGTCTCAGAAGTCTTAAAAGTCTCTGAGTTCTTGCATTTATTGTGGAGGATAGATTAGATGAAATTTGAAAGCCCCGAGTATAAAAACCTGAAAAGGTTTTTTTAGAAACACTGTTACAGCGTCGTTCAGATTTGAGTTTTGGGTCAGTCCGCCGCAAGACAGCATCTCAACCTTTCACGACCTTGTCGCGCTGGAGCTAATAACTCAATCGACAGAGACCCCCATCGATTGGAGTCAGAGTCGATCAGATCGCCGTAGCCGAAGGCAAAGCTACGGAGAGAAACGGATAAACGCGCCCGTGGCTCTTCCGCGGTGAGCCTTCGTTTCCCTGGGATCGGATGACTGATCCACTGCAGGATAATTTTCAGAACGTTTAACGAGCTGGGACCGGAACTACACCTTGAGGCCTTTTACTATATTAAAAATCTGATCTTAAGTTATGACCATCTTACTCTGCACCATCTTTCTACAAAATGCACCCCTGTGTTTTCTAATGCTTCTATATAATGTAAAGCACAGAACACGCCACTAATGTTGTCATGCAACAAAAAAACATAGATTTCAGGTAATCTTGCTTAGCAACAAAATCCTGTGAGCTGGTTCTCTTTCTGATTGGAGCAGCTTTAATCAAAATCTGAGCAATTTCTCATTGACCATTTCCTCACATCCCCTTCATTCAGGTACGTTTTTTGAAGGTTCGGGTTGTGTTTTTACACCTGTGCTGAATGAAACCTCTCCAAAATCAGGATTTACACGGTTTAGTTCAGTAAGTTGCTCCCTGTTTCGCTATCAAACCGATTATCAGTCAATCTAAAACACAAGATAACACAATCTACCCGACTTTGTTATAGTGAGGTTAAAAATATAGTCTCTAATTAATTTTAAATGGCTTTTTTTGGGGATCCTGTGCACCTGCAGGTGTTTTCGGTTATTCCAGGTTGATTAGATCTCCACTTGGAAGAATGAGGAATGGATGGAGCTATGTTTGGGGATCGGGGTGACGTCTCCGAAAGAGACGACGTGACGTGGATCGCTGGGAGCCGAGATAAGCTACTGTGAGAGAAAGCGGCAGAAGAAACGGTAAGAAAGTCTGAAGATTTTGGTGCATTAACAGCGGACAAGGAGGGACTGGCTCAGAGGGCTTTTGTCTAAACCAGGCAGCCGCCGTCAGCCGTGCTTCTGTCTGAGCGTCGACAGGGTGTCTCTCATGACTCCCGCATATCGTACCCCGCTTACCTACACTCACAAATTTGCCCCGATGTGAACCCTCCTCCCGAGGTCCTGCGGGTTTGTCGCCGCGAGTTAACTTCCATTAAGTGCACTTCATCTATCATGTCCGGCGTTTGGCGAATCCATTTTCCCTCCCCCGATCGTCCCTCGGTTCTTATTTCTGGGTCAGGCGAGGGAGCGCGGCGTCGCACGTCGGCTAAATTATCGTTAATTGTACAATCAAATTCTTCACGCTCATGCTGTAATCCCTCTTCTACAGGGGGCTGTCGCAGTATCAGACAATCGTCTATTGACAGATTTGAATCAGGTAATCTCGGTCATATGTACTCGCCACGGTTTTTTTTTTTTTCCCATTATCATCTCATTTTCTATATTAAGCCATGTGGCTGCAGCTCTTAATGATGAGGAAATGAATCATGGGTAATAACATTTCGGTGGAAAGGAAATGAAAGCTGCTGAAATGAGCCGCGCTTATGATGATGTCGAATGGGTTCAGCGTTGAGAGGGCGCCTGTCTAATTCACATACGAATGCAAAGTTTCTATGAAAATTGTCGGTATTTTGAAAAAAAAAAAAAACAAAAACGCATGATTGTAGCTCCACAGGCCAAAATGACTCTACTAAAGGGGACATGAATTGAAAATCACGGTGGAACCTGACTTCATCTGGAGCCCATTGTATTTTTGAACAGTGCCTGTGGAAGATTAAGTATCATTTTTCCACTATAAAGTCCCCAATGACCCTGATAAATTACATTTTTAGAGATTCATAATCGCTTCTCAAACTCCAGTCAAACATTGTGTCATTTTGATGAGTGGATGGAAAGCAGAAGATATTTAAGCACTTAAAAAAAAAAGGTTCAGGTCTAAAACAGCTTCAGTTTAATGGTCCGTGAAGCTGTAGGAGGATGGAAAGTCAAAATAAAAAAAATAAAAGAAATTAAGAATAAAAAGACGCGCTACCTTTTCTGTGGTTACAAACTGAGAAACCTTTGGAATAATCTTAACCCAAGGTCAAATTTAAAGCTTCTGATGAGCCTTTAACCAAATTTCATGGTTAGGACAAAAATTATGTAGCACGCACAGACTCTAAAAAGATAAAGGTTTAGGATTAGGGGTCTATTTGGGGTTAATTAAGTCCAAATTTTGTACTAGACGGCTATTTTAGAAAAAAGAAGGGAACCTGAGACTCTGGGCAAAAGTCAAGCATTTACCTATTTCGTTAACGCTTAAATGAAGATTATTCAACCCCGGTCAGTACCCAGTGTTATCCATGGCTTCACCACTTCATCTACATCCACTGTATCACCAACTTCATCCTCTGGATTCAGCCTGACTTACCTGGTGTCTGCGAAAAACGCCTCCACTGGACTTGAAGGCAGGTCTGTGGGGTTTAAGAGGTTAAAAAAGGGGGGCGCTCGGACTCTCAGTGGAAAATGTCATTGGTCGTCCGTCTGTCAACGCCCCCCCCAAGCACTGTGATACCAGTCCTATTATATTTGCCACCTTTCTGTAGTGGTAAAATATTTCCCTGTTATATTAAGCCCTTATGCTTCATTTCACAAACTTCCTTGAGAGCAGGCTGGAACAAGAGAACATGATTATATTGAGATCTCTCTGGGCCACTGAAAGTACCCCCCCCCTCCCCGAGCTCTCCTCCTCCTCCTCCTCTTCACTTTTTCCACCACAACTGTTCTGCAGACTTGAGAGGCGTTTGATGGAACAACCAATTTTTTCGCCCTGGAGTGTTGAGCGTGGGGTGTGGCGCGTGGGGGGCGGCGTTTATTAGACGAGCACGAGGGCCGCGCAATTGGCTCCTTGTCTCCAAGTGAAAGAGAGAGTTTGCTAAAATCTCATTCTCCTGTGGGAGTCTGTGAATAGGCCCCTTTTGTTGGAGCGATGACGAGTCATCAGCCGTTGTGGGCTGCATAAGAATCACCGCGTCTCTGCAGGGAGCTCCTTCGGCGCGTACAATTAGAGGCTGAATAGAGTTGATTAACCAAAACTTGTTTATATCACTTCTCAGTTGACGATTCCATCCAACCGTCCAGATCAACGTCGGCAGCAGGCTGAGCAAGGGCGGCCAAAATATCCCCCTCCCCAGCTGCTTCGCCTCGTGCCTTCGAACAAAGAGACGGTGCCAACGTGAAGGACCAGAGGCAGCTCCTGGCCCGGGAGTACAGCTCACCACGGGGAGCCCTGGTTGGGTGGGGGGGGCTCTTTGAGCCCGGTCGGAGCTAAAGCCATGTGGGCCCAGCAGCCCCGAGGCTTGGGAATCTGGAGCGATGCCAACCGAGCAGAGGAAAGGGCCTCGAGGCGCTGCCAGCTGTCTAACCAGTGGTTTCCACTATATATTGGTCTAATGTCGTTTTTTTGGTCTGTATTTCATTGAGGTTACTCACTAAATGATAAAAGAAAACAAAAAAAACCCCCAAACGTTTCAACAATACCCAGGTAGCGTCCTCGCACATTCAGAATCAGTACATTGTTGTTGGGGGCGTGACGGGAAGTAATGAAGGACATCGAGGTGGTGTATCGTTGCCACATTGGTAACGACTGATTTCCTCCACCGCGAAACAAGTTCGCCGTGACCCCGCCGCCGAGACGCCGCCGCTGAGACGCCGCCGCCGAGACGCCGCCGCCGAGACGCCGCCGCCACGCCTTGGTGGAACTGACAGTTCGGCTTCTGAGGAGAAACACTTCGGGGACTGAGGCAAAGTTTGACAGACATAAGGGAACTAAATGAAAAAAATAAAAAATAAAAAATAAAAAAAATATATTAAAAAGTGGTGCATGATGCAGGAGTGAAGCTACAGCTTCTCACATTTATCTGACAAGCCACTGGGAAAAATAAGATGAAAGTCTTGCCAAGTTCTTACAAAAGTTCTGCAGATGCATCTCTTATTTTAAGAATGTTAGGAAACCTTATAGTGATTTACCCTATGTAACTTCTCCATGATCGTAACTACATTTAATTGCCTTTCTAGCTCTTTCTATGTATGCCTGAGAAACCGAAAGAAAATCGGGTTCTCCCCCTGTGACTCTCCCAAATGCAGACGGCAATTTTTAGGCAGCTGAATCAAAATGATAAAAGGATAATTGGAGGTTTTTTTGGTTCCTGTTTCAGGTTGTTTTTCTTTTCCTTTCACCTCTTTGATTGTAGGAGAACCACCTTCCTCCTTTTGTGAAACCACAGAAGCCATCTAGGCGCCGTGGTCTCCTCAGCGTGATAGGGAGCCACTAATGGTAAAGGTAACACATTTTATCAGGGCTGACTCACTTTGGCTGATTCCCAGAAAAACAGGAGTTGTCCCGCCATGCGTGGAAAGAAAAAAAAAAAAAGCCAAAGTAGTAAGCATCATAGGAACTTTTCGGATTTAAATCGCGCTTTCAGAGGGAAAAAAATGCGAACAGGACAAAGATAAAACACAAAACTAAATACGTAAAACCTCCCGGATTCGACTTCATGTGGTAAAGGGGGAAAGCTTTTGAAAAAGGCGATTGGTGTCCACACAGTGTGCAGTCTTTCCTTACTTAAGAAAAGGAAAAGAAAAAAGGACTCCTGCACGGATGAGGCCTCGAGAAAGCTTTCACCATGGATGAAAAATAATCGGTTACCCCAGCAGGTTTAATTAAAATGATTAATCTGGAACGCAGCGGAGGCTCGCATTTGTTTGCATGCCGTGTCCTAATACCGCCTTAATAGAAATCATTAATATTTGATGACAGCATGTGTGGCCTTTCAGGGAACTTGTGCGGGCCACAGGTACGTACAATGAAGTCGCAAGCACTGAATGTCTTAATTCAATACGTCAATACGTCGGAGGAAAGATTTCTAATAGGTCAACACTGTCTTCTGTTATTGCCATCGCTAAACCATGGACTTCAGGCGCTGTTTATGGACACGTACGCAGCCTAATCCAACGTTTGAAAAAAAATGTCAGTACAATTAATATAACCAAAGCTTAATTAGATTAGATTAGCAGTCGAATGCAGTAGCGATGACTTCCCCATGACCAAAAGTCACTGGGCTCTGGTGAGGACGTTGTTAACGGGAATAACGTAGTAGCACTGTGACAGAAAATGGTCCGTGCACTATGTGCACTATCTGCTTTCTTGCTCTGTGCTTTTTTTTTGTAAGGACTCTCTAAATGTCCAACACATCTGCGTCTGCTCGACAAGAGACTGGAAGACTGGACCAGGAACGCGACATGCAGGCAGCAGATGGGCCTTGGCTACATGTCATCAGTAAAAAGATTTCCAGAGCACTTGGACATGAGGTGATTAAAATTAAAATCCAAAAGACAAAAGCAAACAGTTACCTCGTCCTTTTTCAGGCTGCTATCGCCAGCCCTTTGCCAAGGAGCGCGCCAGTTACACGGTTTCTGTGAAATAAAGTGATTCCGTCTTTTAAAACTGCATTAATCCATTTTATTAATAATAATAATTACATGTAATGGATGCAAGGAGGGAAGCGGGAAAAGGTCAAAGCTCTTTGTCAAAACAGAACAGGACAGGAAATGGAAAGGGGGAACACAAGAAAGAACTACAAAGAACCCCAAACAAGGGGACAGCGGAGGGTAACTGGGTGAACCCTATTTGCAGATGAAGGCTGTGAGATGTGGCTGAAAGCTCCACGGAGGCTTTCCTGTTTTTTTTGTTTCTGCGGCACATAACCTGTACAGTTTGTCCCCAGCACTCGGCACTCTGTATCGACCCCGTTTCCCAGCAGCAGCGGCAGACAGCCGATTTCAGAAAAACAAGCTGTGATAAAGTCCAGTGTAAGCTACCCGCCCGGCGATGAACAAAAGACAGAAAAGGTAAGAGACTAGCCTGGTTGAGGAAGTGGAACATAGAGCCAGGGCTGAAAGTCCTTTCAGATTCCTGCCGGCAAAGTAAGAGGCGGCTGGTCTCCGTCCGGCAAGGATCAAAACACCGAGTGGACGGTTCAGAAGCAGGTCGGAGCGAATTAGAAGCAGTCGATAAGGAGAGGAAGTGCTGTTCAAGGTGACGTAACGTTAGCGGATGTGTTTCTTGGTTGGAACAACTGCATCCCGCCGCTCAGTCCTTTAGTGGCGAACCGGCCCAACTTCCCTCCCCCTGCATGTTGCAGCTAAATATCCCCAAAAATGCAGGAAATGTAATTTTTCAGCAACCAAGTAATTCCTGAAATGCGCAAAATAAAACTTATTCTATGACACTGTCAAACCTGTGATCGTGGCACCGTCCATGAAATGAAATCGTGATCGTGGCCTGCACAGTTGGCCGCGATCCGCCGGCTGTGGACGGGCTAGCGGCTTAGCCTGCGAGCCTTAGTCCTAGCTCGGCTACACGCCGTTTCTTAGGATTTCTTACGTCAACTAGCGGCCGATCCAATTAACGCCACATTAAAAAGTCAAGCAGCTGTTTCTTTCTACCGGCTGGGGCCCAATAAAGTGCAAAACTTCTTAGCATCGGGTTTGGCAAGATTCCCCGGGGTTTTTTTTTGTTTTTGTTTTTTCACTATTTTTAGTGCTTATTCACATCAGCAGGTCACTGGACATACATTCCAGGAAGCAGGAGCAGGACGTCCACCGAGACCAGACAAACGCTGTCAGACACACATGGGGGGGGTTGCTGTCCTGTCAGATTCATTAGGAGCCTTAGGGTCACCGAGGCTTTAGTCACACAGCCTCTGTTTGATTCGGGCAGAAGGGTGAAATCTCGCCATACCCCCCTAATGAGCAGGAAATATCGCTCGGGACCCATGGAGATGGCGAATGCCCGTCTGGCACCTTGCGTTGCTGACATTTTTCCATTTATTTATTTTTTCCGTCAAGGACAAGGCAGGGCGGCGGCGAACACATGCAGGGACACTCTGGCTCGAGCCTTCCTCTGAGGACGCCGTCTTCCCTGGCCGGCTTGTGGGTTGTTTTTTTTTTCCCCCCTCCCCTGGTGAGACGACTGGCAGACAGCGAGCGCAGGGCCGCTAATGAGGGCGAAGCCGGGCTCGCCGGCACCGCGACTCTCGGCTCGTCGCCGAGGTCGCCGTCGTTACCGGAGCATGCATTGAAATAAGCGAGAGGAATGTGGCATTAAGGGGAATGAAAATGATTTGTCATCGTGCTTGAACAGATGCCATCCATTTTTTCTTCATTCCTTTTTTCCTCACAAGACAGAAGCCAGAATGTGATAACCTATTTTCAACTTCTACTCATTAGCACAGTGGGGCTGATGCGGTGTCTGTGGGGCGGCAGAATTCCCTGTATCACACCAGCTTTGGGAACTTGCCCAGGCTCCCTTGTTTGTCAATAATTTACACTGCGGTGGTTTGTATGCAACCTTGACGTGTTTTTCATATCTTCTCATGGTGAAAAAAAAAAAGAAAAAAAGGGAGCAAAGGCTACAATATTCCATCTTTTAAGACTGAAATTGAAATAGATGTGTCGTTCAGTGCAAGAAACTGATCAGTTAACTCGACCATCTATAAAAAAAAATAGAATAAAACACTTAAAGGGATGTTGTCTTATAAATTTGGTTACTTTCTAAAATCACTTGGCGAAAATAAGGAACCATAAATATGTCAAATGCATTCAATATAAGAAATTGCATCAAGAATTATGTTGTACAACATGCACAGCAACATAATGAAACAATCCTTCACCTGTTTGTACCAAACCAACCAGGATGCATTATAGCACTGGATTACCATGAACTCACACACTGTAGTTTATTTTTATGCCACATCTTGATGCTTGATGCTGGACGTGGTCACCAGAGCACCAGATGTGTTTTGTTGAATCCGCCACTGAAAATAGTTTCCAACAAATGGTCCCATTTACTCTCCACTTGGGGATGTTGGCTAAAAACCACTGAACTTTTTACGAAATTGCTAACCTGACTCTGAAATAAAACTCTTTTACCTTGTTAAATACTTGAGAATGCAGTAGGAGTGGGTTTGTCCCGGGGGACCGAGGGGCGAAGTCACGAAGTGCAAAGTTGGTTCTGGGCTTTTCATTTGATTTGAACAAAGTTAAACCCAGACAAGTAAACAGCAGAAGTCAAATCAAAAACACACAAGCTTTATCTTTAAATAGTAGCACGGAAACCTCAAATCCAACCACTGATATTTTAACAACAACAAAAAAAAGGTATGGATTTAAGCTCTTAACATCTCCGATCCTGAATTGTGCAGCAGCGTTTTGACTGCATCGTCAAAAGACTGTCGGAGCCGCATTGCTGATTGCCCCCTCCCCCGAACCACCATGGTTTAGCACCCTTATCATCCTCTGTCAGCAAAACCCCCCCAGAGTCTGCAACCTGCAGTCACTCGCTTTCGGAAAAACTTCTGACCCTGATGCGGTTCCGCGTACGATGACGGGCGCGATAACGAGCCCTGACGATCCCGCCGCCGATGGGCGTAGTCCTGTTTGATCTCGGAGACACGGCAGAGTGAGCTCGTTATCCCGAGTCGTGTGGGAGGTCTCCGAGTGTCATCTCGTGAAAGAACCTGTGACTGATGAATTGGATGCTTTTTTTTTTGGAAATATAGAACAAAGGCGATGCTTCTGAAAATGATAAATCAAGCTCCAGCAGACACTATCGTGATCTATGTGAGAATAAGAGTGGCATAAATGAGATGGAGCTGGTGACGGTGCAGAAATCCGCCTGTGTTACCAACAGTGCTGATTCCACGTACTGTAAATAGCAGCTCGACCTCCAGCTTAAAGGAATAGTGACAACTGGAATCAGCTGGAGTTTGCATATCCAAGCGCTACATTGTAAAATCGCCTGTGCTGATATGGACGCCATCTCTCATTATGGCCGGACCACGCGCTGAAAAACTTTATTATTACATTCACAGAAAATCTGAGTACATTTAAACAAGCAAAGGAAAAAAAAATTTTATTATGGAGTGAAACGCATTTGTAGAAAAGGATTTTTAGTGTTGCCTCCACTAGAAAGTTCTACAGTATAAGCAGCAGTGGGTTTGTGCACAGTATATGTAGGAAAGACAAGGTTTACATAAAACGACTACTGGCCCATGGACCTGCTGCAAGATGAGAGAATAGTCGTCAAATTTTCATGTGACAGACTAAGATATAAGGAACAGTCCCCTCAAAATGCATAAATATGTGGTTGTCTCATCCTACGGGTCCGTGGCCAGCGTTGATCGCAAAAACCTGCACCTCGCCTGTGGCCGAGGTCGATTTCGTGACCCTGAATCCAAGCGGCAGACGCCAGGTGACACCGTGCGAAAACGCCAGCGGCCCATTTCAGATTGAACCGAATACACGAGAGTCGTCCTGCACGTTTTTTTTTTTTTAATACCCTTTCTGGATGGACCAATTTTTAAAAAAAGAAATTTGGGGCATAAATTGAGAGTACACCCATTTCTCCAGGCGCCGCTACGCCACCGATAAGTAGGTTCCCATGGTGATGAATACCCTCATAAAGTATCTTCTAAATATGATGAATATTTATAGCCTGTGTGTTACTTCCTCGAGAGGCTCTGCACCTCACTCTCTCTTTGCCGCCATGTGCTGTTGGAGCTTCATTTTGTGAGCAAGTGGTTTGTAAATTAAAATAAAGTAAACACGTCATGGAAGAATTAATGAAAGACATTTTTGAAGATGTTCATGTGTGAATCGGTGCAGCGAAGGAGGGAAAGGTGAGAAACCGAACCGCTGGAGCGGCGATGTTGAGTGAAGTAAGATGCGCCGGGTGTCACATCATCGTCGCTCGGCTCGCAGAGAGTCGATCCCGCTCGATTCTGCTGGAACATCGGAACGTCGCTTCACGGACGGCGAGCGCACGGGGCGTCCCCCAGGGGTCGTCGGGCCGCCATCCAGAGAATAACCTCCCGTCGCTCAGCGCCTCTTTTTGCCGTTCTCGCTGCCTGTGCCGGTCAACCTCTCACCGCTCCTCCCTGTGGGCCGGCCCTTTCGTTGCCCCGTCAGCCCCCGCTGTATGTAAAAAAGCCCGCCCGGCTGCTCCGGGCCCTCGCAAGGTCGCCTGTTTCCTCACGCCGGGCGTTCTGATGTTTCCCCTGCGTTTCTATCCCCTGCCTGACTTTTATTCAACCCTGGTTTGCTCCTGCCCTCTGGAGTCTAAAGTCTAAATTTGCGTGCTGACCTTGAACCTGAATTTTCCTGCGTCAGGGTCCCCCTCCGCAGTGCCTGACAACGTCTTCCTCTTCTAACGCTGCGCTTCCTTTAAACTCTGCTTCGCTGTAGAGTTACGGCGTCGCTGCCATAAATGATCAATTTGCATAATCACAAGAACAATGGAGATATTTGTACTTGGTGTGTGTGCGGAGTTTTAGCTCTGATGTTGTTTGCGTTCTCGTGTCTTAACGATCGTCCTGATCGATTCCTCCTCGTGAGGCAGGGGGCCAAAGACACATGTCCAGCTCTGTTTGGGTCAGAGTGCTCTCCGTTCCGTTCGTCTAGCTAATCCCACGGAATCGAGAACCTCCCGTGAACACGACTGACAATCGGGCCTGCACTGCATTAAGTCCCCTCGGCGTAGGTCAAGTAAAAGCTAAGCATTATCATCATCATTATCATTATTATTATGCGGCTACAACCTGCCTGCACAAGGCACAGGGGTCCGCAGCCTCAGTGACTGTTCCCAGGCTAATGTAACACTACGCAGTCAGTCTGCAGGCGTTGGAGTTTGATCCCGGCCCCCTAAAAAGCCTCAAATGGACTCAATTATGCTTTCATCAGGAAGAGATTATAAGAATGTATTTCCCTTATCTCCCTTTTCCCCAAAAGACATTAAATTCTCCAATGCAACCCCCCCCCCGAAGAGATTAGGTTCCTACAGGCCGGCCGCAGCTACACAGCCGGCGGCGGGAAAGTAATATCAGCCACCAGCTGGTCGATGGACGAATCAGGCCTCATGCTAAAGCAATGCTCTGATGATATGTTTGGTTTCCACATTAAACGGTTGTGTATCAGCCCGCCAGCGTCACACATCAGAGGGTTACATGTGTGATGTATTAACGAAGAAGAATGTGCTGCATATAATTCTCGCCGTCTTTCCACCTGCCGACTGGGGTTTTTTGGGTTTTTTCTTTTTCTTTCTGCGTCTCTGACTTCACAAAGGGTTTCGTGGACTCTCATCATTTCCTTTCAGAGAAGAGCTCGACTTTAATTGGAGGAGAATCAGAAGCTGCCCCAGTTTTCCCGAAAGTCGTCTGAACTTTCATTTTTGAGCTTTCATGGGGTCCTTTTGAACTTGCGACCCAAAAACGGGGGGTTCAAATATCGGTCCGATTATGAGGTTCCAAAATCATATTGTATTAACCAGGGGTCTGGTGGCGACGGTCTATTGGAAAACGAGACGTCACATCAACAGAGCGACTGGACCGTGACAATGATTTAAGGCTTTAGTACTCTCCAATTAAAGTGCTTGTCAGATTACATATCTGTCTTCAGTCCATCATGTGAGGAATTAAAACTCGTGCTCCGAACCAGAATCGCCATAACTCTGTAATTTCTTTGCCATTTTTAGTTAAATGACTAAGTGGATTTCAGATTTTTTTTTTTTTGACCTATTAAATGCCCTTTCTTATTAAACATTTCCATTTCATCTTGTCTAACGTATTTGGCACCGAGGTGGCAAGAAGCATCGTATTCCAGATTTATTTTCGCGATTCTGTAGCAAAAATATATATGATGATCGTGCTGAGAAACCACCAGACCGAACGCGGAACCCGAGCTCTGACGCTGTGCCGTGAGCGGAACGAGGAACGGGAAGGAATCAGGGCGCCGCGACGGTTGCGGAGAAAATCCTGTTATGTTTTCACATGAGCGACCGCTCCATCTGTTGCCTCCCCCTGCGCCCCCCCTCCACGGGGTGCCAGTCACACTCAGATGAATACGTATCATATTACCTCACGCACAACAGATGAGAAAACCCATTAAAAGAGGGCCCATGTCATCCGAAATGATAGAGAGAGAGAGAGAGAGAAAACCGGTAATCCATGTCCCCCTCGCTCTCCCTCTTCCTCTCTACTTCATTTTCCTTGCAGGTTTCTGCACAGCACACGAAACCAGAAAGCCGGCAGCCATATGTGCGTGTGTGAGTGTGTGTGCGTGTGCATATTGATGGCATCTCTTTTGGTCCGGCGCCGCCTCGTTGTGGCACTGAGCGGAGCCGGTTTCATTTCTAGAACGAATGGTTTTTGAGGAGTATCACCCCGGCGCAGTAAATCTCCACAATAAGAGGCGTCATCATTACCCCGCTCCTCTTACAGCAGTTTTTTCCGATGAGCCGCACCTCGTTCCGTTGCGAATTTCCCCGGACGTACGTTTCGGATGACTCACTCCGAAACGCTCGGAGTGTCACGCTGAATAGCGGCGACTCCGTTATGAAAAACGGCCGCAGCGTTTGAACGCGGCGCCGCGTTTCTGACGAAACGGAGGCGCCTTGGTGACTGTAACCAGGTCACTCTGGGGAAGCCACGATGGACGGCTAAAACAAAACAGACGCGGAAGAACCAGACATACATTGTCGTCGTGTTTTTTTTTATCCTACGCCATTCTTCTTCCTGACATCACCCGCGATGCAAACTGATCAGCCTCAGTTGGAGATTCAGGTTTGTTATGCTATTAGTATTATGCTAATTGAGTCGCTGGCCTCAAGCAGGGATGGGGGGGCACAGTGGTCTGGTGGGCTCATTTCTTTGGACCGCACACCCCAGTTCGAAATCTTCAAAACCTCGTGTCATGTTCGGACCGGGTTCATTTGACAGCGCGGATTTAACCTCTGACCTATAAATCAGACTTGGCGTGTAAAACCAGCGGCGTTCCCCTTTAACTCTTCAAACGACAGCGTATTCTTTTCCAGGCCGAGCGTGTCGGTTTGCATCGGGGAGACTTCTGCGTGGCCGTTTCTTTGCTTGAACATCCAACTTATGTAATATCTACAATGTTTTTCTTCTCTCCATTTTAACCCACTTCCTGACATGACTCGGAAAAGCCAATCGGTTTGCTTGACCCGCGAGTCCACACGATGCGATTTGGGGGATTTCGTAGGCCGTTCGTGTTGAGCTGTCGCAACTTATTTTTACCCATGAAACCTTTCTGTGCGTAGGTTTCGAAGAGGAGGAGTCCTTCTTGTGTTTTTTTTTGTAACCCTATTTATGAAGCTCCAAAAGTAAACTGGCGTCTCTGCAATGTCCCCAGGGAGAAAACTCAGGACAGCCGCTGTCTGCTGTCGGCTGGAGGACCCGGAGTTTCTTGAGTCGAGCGCGAGAGGAACACAGAGCTGAAGTGGCACAGGGGAGTCCAGTCCGACGGCTGCTCCAACGCCCCGATGTCTCGCTCTGCTTTGATGGACGACGGCGAACATTTCATCACTAAAAGGAAAGAGAGACTCAAAGACTGTGAAGACATTGGGGCTTGTTTCTCTCCAACTGAATTTACTTAAGCTGTTACCGAAATTGCATCAACTCACGTTGGAAAAGTGAAATAAACTTATACAGTTTTGTACCTTTTTTTTCATGCAACTGCAGAACTCCCATATCTCCATTTCTAGGCCTATTGGCCATGCTGATCGGTGGCTTCTTTTACCGTCGTTCATTTACATTTCAATCTTTCAAGGGCGCATTTAATAGCAGGACCACTGGGAAATTTAACATTCATTAGGTATTTACTAAAACCAGACTTGTAAATGGCCCGAAAACGACCCCAGGTTCTTTGGGAGTTAAAACATAAATACAATATTAAAAATCACCTGCAGTGCTCTGCAGGGAGCAGATAATGAGTCAGCAGTCGGTCATTATGTGCTTTGCTAATGGACTTTTCTTCTTTACTGATAAAAGAGACACTGGCAGTGATTACATATACACACACACAAAATACACACACACACTAACTTGCATTTGTTGTGACATATTGCATTCCCTAAGCCCCTTGATCTGACCTTAGCCATCAAAAATTAAATGCCTTATCCTAACCAGCCAAAATGTCCTCACAAGAATGGAAAGACATGTACAGACAGACAGACAGACACACACGCACACACACACACACACACACACACCCACACAAATCTTGCAGTCCACAGTATATCTTATATGTCATAGAATATTTTCATTTATTTTCAAAAATATGTAACATAATACAATTGATTTCTTTTTAAAATATATTTAACTGTACTGTATGTTTGCCATTATATCGCAGGATACTGTAATTATTGTGTGTAGATTTCCCTAATATATCATCTATATGGTTTCCATATTAACTATGCTGTAATCTGACTGTAAGAAAAACAGCCAGCAGGTACTTTTTTAATCACATCATCGGCGTATACAACAAAATATATTTCTAAAGCTAAATTACAAAGAATATCAGGCTTTAAATTGAATATGTATTGAAGGGTATGGCATCCATGAACTCAAAATAGTAATGCTGTGTAATACATTATACAATCCACTGCATTGGCCCTGTGATATACCTTATCACTGAAGCATCACATTCAATGTGTCCCAGAGGTATTAATTCAACGCTATGGTGCTTTTTGGGGCCGTATGTGCTATTGAATCGCATTCTATTGAGAAGTGACATATTTTGTCCAGTTGTTGGTCATTTTTATGGCTGAAGTTTATAATAAGTTAAAAACGACGCTCACGATGGCGTAGGACCCCTGCGTAGGCTATGGCGTAGACTCGACACAGAAGCAGTAATTGGCTTTAACACTGTTTATTTTTCAACATATACATCTGCTTTCTGACAGGTTGCATGGAAACATCCGTTCTTCCACTTTTTCTCTTTTTTTTTTCACCATCTGCACGACGTCAGGCTCGGACAGCATCGTACTGGAGTCGACAAACTATCGGCCTCTGCCGCGACCGCGAGGATCGTCGCTCTCTTCCCTCTGTGCTGGAAGTAATCTCAGTCAGAGGGGGCTGGGTGTCTGGCAGCCGAGCCCCTTTCTGCTGGCAGGCGTCCTTTTCGTCGCCAACGGGAACATTCTGTTAAGTGGCTTAATCACGGCGACGGGAAGAGTCAGCCTGCAGACTATCAGAGGTGGAAGCCTGAACACGAGCGTAAACAGAGCTCAGCTGCTGTTCATGCCTGTAAACACAAACACTGGCTGTCGGGCGGGGCGGCGGCCGGGGGGGGGGTGTAAATCCACGACCTTCAAGATAAAGGACAGGACGTCATCCCGACTCCAGCTCTGTCATCGTCACCGAGGTACGAGACTTGACGTCATGCCATCATCTAATGAGACGGAGTGGGACGAGATTAAAAGCTTCACGGCCGCTGTCGCCCTGACAATGACAGGAGGTCTGGTCCAATCCGAGCAAACAATTAGATTAGATCTCATTACATTACTCTTCATTGGATTACATTACCCAGATTTCTTTTTCAGTCGGTTCAAGTCATTTTAGAGCGATGAAAAAGTCCAAGATAGAACAGTAAAAACCTTTAAATTTGAAAGTTGCTGCAAGAAAAAAACAAAAAAACAACAACATTATTTTGAAGGGAGTGGAGCTGAAAGCGTACGCGGCCCGTCATTTATCTTCCCTATTAATCAACTGTCAGTCCTCATCTCGTTATTCGATCTTCAGCCCCGAGTGCAATTTCAATCCCAAAAACTCCTTTCACTTTCTCTTTTTTCAGATATCTCTGGGTCCCGATTGTCCCGGAATCAATATCCATTTGACCCCGGGGCCTCTGTAAATAGCACAGAAACTCTTGAGACACGGTGACTGAAAGCGCCACTCGCCCTCGGCCACAGACCTCTGCTTGTTTTCGTTTTTCTTTTCTTTCTGGACAGGATTGACTAAGCACACTTTTTTCCCCCTCTTTTCTTATTTACAGCAGAGGCCAGTGGCAGAGCTTCATGCTGAGGGAAGGTCACGGGGATGAAGGAGAAAGACCTGAAAACTTTAAAATTTCCACTTTCAGAGGACACATTTCTGCATGAAGTCTAGCTTTATTTAATCAATATCAACTTTTAACCATCATTTATATGATTTTCAGCTAAAATCTTCCAACTGGGTGCTTATTTGCTGCCATTGACAAATGGTCAAAGTAGACTTTCCCTTCATACATGAAAAATTTCTAATTAACAAGTTTAAATTCCCAAGGAGAGGGTTAACATCAATATTTGGCAGAATAACCCTAATGCTTTATAAAAACTGCGATGTCCCTATTAAATTGAATTGGGTTTGCTGCTAGCGGGACAGCTGCAGAGCTGAAGACACTCAACGGGTACAAAATATGCATATAATCATAAAGAAGGGTATCACAAAGCACTAGTAATGCAAGTAATAAATCTCAATTAAGAGAGCGTTCAACGCCAAATGACTTGAAGCAACACACAGTAGATATATGGAGTAAAAAGAGTCATATTGTTAAATGACACTTGTGTGTTGATTTAAAATGAGCCAGCATTAGTGGGAAAAAAAACATTCACACACACTCACACACACACACACACACACACGCACACACTCACACACACACAAAGCCTGGAGCAAAAGTCTAACTCTTCCTATCAGAACGCGTTTCCGCCCACGTCGCGTGTTAAAGAAACGCTTCCTCCCATTTGCATTCCAATCACGCTTCATTCCTTGTCAGCGCTTTGACCGATCAGAGCCGTAACGACTGGGGAAAAAAATAAATGAATAAATAAATACAGCGTAAGTGTATTTCTTTGTCTGCAGGATGCGGCGACAGAACATTTTGCTGGCAGAACATTCTCTGATTTGCATCCCAATTAGCCCTCTATCAAAACGGCGGAAGTAGTAAAAAAAAACAAAACGACACACACATTGGCGTTCGCCAGCTCTGCCTGCACACACACCTCCCTCTTAATGGGAAAACACATTTTGGAAAGCAAACTTTTTCGCTTCTGGCAAGTCTTGTTGGTTTTGGTTTTTGTTTTTCTCCCCCATGATAAGTGCAGCTTTTCACACTAAGTTGGCGTTTTGGCAAATGTAAACCTGTTTGAAAAAACAATGACAATATGTAATTTTCTTTTTATTGTTTACACCTCAAATTTAACGGCATTTGATTAGACAGTGGATAGACTGAATTCATACACAAAGTCAGAAATTTCCTCTTGGGCGCTGCAAGAATCTAAAACTTCATAGTCCCTAAAACGTGCTGTGACTGGACTGAAACACGATTAACTAACGTGGACATCTGATTTCTTTTGCCATTTCATGTAGATTGGGAATAACTACAGCCAACAAAAAGATTATGGTAAGTTTTTACATTTCAGGTCTGTACTGGCCCCTTGGCTACAGAAACTAGTTTCTGGTTTGGTGGCCAGTGATGGTCCAGTTCTGGTCAACGGTTCAACCACTAATGAGGTGTTTACTGCTTGTATGTCTGTATGACTACACCATCTTTGCAAATTTTCTTATGCGTTCAATGCCAATGTTTTCACAACTTGTCAAAAAGGTAAGTTAACGTCTCCTCATACTTGCGTTTCCTACGAAACAGACTTCCTGTTGCGGTTGTGTAGAAATGTAATTTATAGGACACAGAGTTGGTGCTTTAGGTTTTATGGTAAATGGCAGGTCAACGCACAACAGTAAAAGCTGGTCAAAAGGCAAAAAAATGAACTGTTTTATTAATAACTGAACCAGCTACATATCACTTGAACCAATAAATTGATATGTTAAATGTGAAGTCACTGCAGAATTTGCTTGAAAATGCACCCAGGTGTTCTCCTAATCAGATTCTGGCTCCTTTGGATGTGAAGTAATGGTGGTTCTACTCCAGGTTCCTTCTCGATGTCCAAGATTTTCACACCGTCTCAGAGGGTTAACTCGCGGATGAAACCAATTTTGGCCACTTTTATCCCGAAATCTCATCCTTGAAGAGGTTGAAGGGGTTTAACCACCAAACCGACAGCTTCGCTTCCCTCTGCCTGTCGGCTCTGTGATCAATCTTTCGCTCACTTGGGATCCTGAGGTGCCGGAACCCTTTGACGTGGGTTAATGACCCACCCGAAAGGGGAGGCAGAGAACCGCGGCCTCAGGTTGGCGGGTGCTGACTGTTATCACCGCTGCTCCGTTAGTGGCAGCCGACCACCCGGCTCGAAGATAAAAAAAAACTGACCCTCTGGAGGTTTCCGTTCTTTTAGTGATACGACCTCCCCCTTCTTTAAAGACCTGTTTAACCACCTTCTCCAAGAATTGTGCTATTTTCTACCTGGGAAACACCGAATCCAAAAACAGCTGCATCGATATCTGGGATCCCGTCAAACCTTCATCCTATGTATAATCATCGTCGCCATTCGAAGTTTAAGAGCCTCCGGGTTTATTCGACTCCGGCTGCAACTGCAAAGTTATTTTTTATTCTCCTTTGGTGAGAGTCAACAACATATGGAATCCGAGCGGCCGATCAAGCTGCCTGGAAACTGGGGGATGCTTTAAAGTCGATCGCGCTCGATGCATGCCTGTCTTCCCCAGGCGCCCCCACCCACCACCACCCGCCACCACCCCCCCAGCTACATCATTACAAACACAGACACCACTACAGCTGAAGCCTGGGTTCCACATGTCAGTGCTGAATAAATCAAGTGATTCATATCGTCCATATGTTACGGCTCAGGACACAGGAAGCTGCCTTTATTTTTATCATAGTCTAAAATAATGTGAACGTGGTTTGTCTTTTGCAGCCTGGTCTCAAGAAATTTTGAGAAAAGATTGTGCCATAGCTTACTTGAAAAAAAAAACCCCCATCGAGTTCACCGCAGCAAACGAAGGACTCACGACCTGCTTCCTGTAGGTTCTATCTTTTTGTTCCGGTTGAAAAAAGAAACAAAAACAATCAGCAGAATAAACAATAAGGTCAACGCAGCGTTTGACATGAGCTACAATACGTGATCAGGTCCGACTCTACCTGATCTGTATCGAATGGCCCTGCTTGTCTTTCCTGCACCGTCATTGTCATATTGCTCATATTGCTCCAACAGTTATACCCCCCCCCCCCGCGCTGCTGCTCGAAGCGAAGCGGCCTTCTCCGTCCCATTTGCTCGACGGTAACGAGTCGATGCGCCGACCAATGATTCGTCATAATCCCTGATGTGTTTTGAAGACTCGGGTCGGCCCGGACCTCCTCGTTGGCAACGCTCAGCGCGTACACCTGGAGGACTCGGGAGGAAGTGACCTGTTGACTGAACTTACAATATATCCTCCTATATTTATTCATTTTTATCCTTTTTGTCACTAACCTAATCTCTGTTTTATCATATTTTTTATGAAACCCTGTCCAGCTCATTTTTTCTATTAGGTCCCCTCTTTTGGTTTTAATCTGATGTCAAGAAAAACCTTTGACTATACTTCAACGGAAGAAAAGTGAGATTTCTTACACTCTGAAGTATCAAAACTAGCAGTAGAGAAGTAGTGCAGCATTTTCACCGAAGCACCTTATATACACCTGTGCCTGTACACACCCATGTAATCAAGTCACCAAAGTGTGGAATGCCAGTCCCAACGTAAGGACATCTTCACCAGCTCCATTACAATGGCGTGAACTCCGTCGCTAATGATTGACCGTGAGATGGTTGAAGGTAATCAGGCCTGTGTGTGTGTGTGTGTGTGTGTGTGTGTGTGTGTGTTTGTGGAGGGCGTGGTTCACCTGTCCCGGCAGCACACCTGCCTCTCATTCCTCTGATTGTCACATCACCATAAAGCCTGGTCTGTCTGAGGAGCCGTTGCCAGATTGTTCCGAAATGCAAAAAACCTAAAATAAATCCAATGCTGAGTGACTTAGATATGAGGTGAAATAGACGGGATTAAGTTGAGTGAAGAAGTCAAACTACTCCATTGAAAACTTACTAAATAAAACAAATATACCGGTGTCAGGCAAGCAAGTCAATTTCCAGTGGTATTAAAAAGTGAAGTTCAAGTCTTTGTTTTTTGCTATTTTCACTATTTCTGCTCCATATGCAAACACCTTTTGAAAAAGTTCTGTGTTGGCTGTGTACATGGTCCTCGTGTGTTGTTTTAGCAAGTTTTTGAATAGTGTCCATCCGTCAGCTTTCTGGTTTTCATGAACTTTGATGGCAGTGCCAGTATGTCCTACCCTGATACCCTCTGCCTCTCCAAGGGCAGTTCATCCGGCCGCTCCACTCTCCTCTGCAGTTACAGCTTTTTGTCGTCCTGCCGAAACAATCCGACAAGTCTGTGGCGCAGTGGCCGAAATATCAGAGTCGATGCCATTTTCCGTTAGGGGCTGTCAGGAGAAAAAAAAAAAAAAAGTCACCAGACGATTCTGCGGGTTTGCTCGCCCATCGTGGAGGCTTAGGGCCTGTGTGCTGTAGTGAGGCGGCGGCTAATCTCTCTCCTGACAAAAGGAGCGGTTTGGCACTAGGAAAACACAGAGGAGGGACCCGGCATCGCACAACTCTGATTCCTAATTCTATGAAAATCGATATTTTACAAAAGGATGCAGATATGGGTCAGCAGTAAACAATTTCGGGTTGTTGAACAACTTAAAAGCTATTTTACATTTCATACCCGAGGGGGCTAAAGGACTCAACAATAGTACGATAAAACCAAAACTGTGAGTTAAAAGAGGCTTAAAAGCTCCACAGACCTGCAGCACTAAGTGGTAAATATGTTTCTTCGTTCAGGAAAAAAAAAAAAATTTATAGGAGCTTGCAACTGTTCCTCATTTGACTGGGGGCCCTCTGATTCGGGGGGGGGTTGCTGCTCCAGGGCTGCACTGCATCATTTGGTTTTACTTCTCATAAAGAAGAGAGAAGAACCATCCCACAAGACGCAGCAGGGGTGTAGTTCTACACCAGAAGGAAGGAAAGAAACTTAAAAGCTCCGCTTGGAAAAACACGAACCCTCCGAGGCCCCTGCTGCCACCGTCGAACAGAGCAGGAGCTCGACGACGGCGCCGCCGCCTGCCGCTCGCCGAGTACATCTGCAATGCGTCTACATCAGCGGGATATGGCTGTTTCGTGTCTGTGTGTTTGTTTGTGTATGTGTGTTTGTTTGTGTATGTGTATTTGTTTGTTTGCGTGTGTGTGTACTGGCCTGTCCCTGTTCCCTCCACTCAGTTTTGGCTCTTTGTGATTTACAAACACAAACACAATCAGTTTTACCAAAATACCCGTTACAATTGAAAGCCATCAAAAAGGATGTAAATCTGCTTTCCTCAATCTGGAGCCTGTGACACAAGAGTGTACTTGCAAAAGCTGAGCATGCTGTGTGTGTGTGTGTGTGTGTGTGTGTGTGCGTGTGCGTGTGCACTGTACAGTGTTTGTGTACACGTGTGATCTGCATTTTAATGTCCTCCATGTTCACTACAAGCCCAGATGGAGACTTAAAAGATTTCTGTGTGGGAGTTTGAAGCTCCCCACGTTTTTTTCGCGGGGAACAAAGCGATGATGGCGCCTCCCGTGTTCCCTGGCAATTGGATCTTAATATTTTTGGAAACTGGGGCAATGAGGCAGGTCCCTGATGAAAAAGTGAGGGTGGGGTAGGTGGAGTGGGGGGGGGGGTATAGTCTTTAGTTGCTCAGGGGTAACAGGTAGGGTGGCGGAGGTGATGGGGGGGGGGGGGGGTTGTTGATTTATTCAAAAATAAACCAAGAGCGATTTGTTGATGTGATGGTATTCAATACAATACAATACAATACAATACAATATTTACATCATGAAACATACTTAATCTATATATTGTGTATTAGATTTGGTAATCTCTAGATTAGAGATGACCTAAATTTGCAAGTTCCACTTTTTTTACCCAACCATTCATCAACTCAACAGGGAGAGTGGGAATCATATCATTCTAATAAGCCTGGGCGATAAATTATTTCTATCTGAACAGGTTTCTTGGTTGTATTATATATTATATATATATATTTATATATTATATATATTATTTTCCCTAATTGCACTTAAGCAAGTGACTCATTCTGCCCTGATGCAACATGCAGACCTTTGATTGTAAAGAGCTGAGGTGAAACCACTGCAATTTTATCCCCCTGATCATCCAAGCAACAAATTAAACAGCTTATTGAGACAAATGTGTTTTTGCGACGCGCATAAAAAGCCCAAACTCAAGTCCCCAGATGGAGTACCTGACGCCACGATCGATACCCGCTGCAGAGCTGTGTAATCATGAACGCCCCCCGCCGCCCCCCGGGAGAGTTTACGAGGCCCGCGGGCTCATAAGAGTGGACGCGCCTGAAACTCTGCACACTCACCGCCCGGCCCGGCCCAGGCGGCCCTGATGAGGTATTGATCGCTGGCCCGGCTCTGGCTAATGAAGAGAACTTTAAACGCCGGCTGAATACGGAAACAGAATCCTTTTTTGGAAAACTGTCCGATCTCGCCTCCTCCGAAGCAATTTTAACGGTCCCTGGTAAATAGAAATGTAAATGTAAACATGGCAAATTGCCCGAGGTGAGATCAGGAAAGCAGCGAGGAGAAAATAAATCAGTCTGGATCGCACAGCGCTGCACAGAATTAGTTTCCCTTGCGTCCAGTATGTCGACAGTTCAGGACACAGTAAAATGATATGAAGTACAACTATATGCATCATTATCCTTCCAAAACATGATCCGAGATGTTGGCCGCATTATTCTGATGACATATGAAATAAAGAACCATTTTCTTCTTAAATGACCACGTGGATGCTGCATGTGTACTTTTACAGCAAACCAAAAAAAATTAGAAAAAAAAACTGACTGAAATATGATTTTCCTTCACTTCCTAGTTCTGCCTGGTGTTACATTCATGTTTACCATTTTCTCGTTTTCTCTTCAACGTTGTTTCCTGTCTTTACGGAATCTGCAGTAGTGAATATGTAAAATTAATCCCAATTCAACCGTTGTCTGACACGCTTGTCAGGGTTTCTGTGGCAGTTTTTTATTTCGGTCACCATTTCCCCCGTTCTTGAGCTTGCAAATGCTCCGATTGTTTATTCATTTGTTTTGCCACAGATGAGCACAACATCTGGACTATTTGAATTTCTGAACGATCAGAGATGCCAGGCTGCCGGAGAAACCAGAGTTCGCATCGACAGAGCTGCCTTTGGTCCAGGCAGCGAAAGCACTTTGGTTAAACACAAACACAAACATTTTGTATCTGAACATCACTGTGGCCAGACCAGGATCCCTTTTCCGGAAAGCCAGCCAATTGCTGAGAGAGTCCAAACGGAACCGTAAAACTTTAAAAATGCCGTAGCCGATCCAAATGGGTATTACACTGCAAGATCAGATATTTTAGCAGGACGTTAAATGATTGTGTCCTGCCCAAGATATAGCGTCCGTGATTTTAGTATATTTGTTCCTTTAATGGCTTGTTCGGCCTCCACCTCAGCCCCACCACAGTTTTATGGTTTGGGGATGAAGAGAGAAGAAAACTTCTGAGATGAGGACATATGATAAAATGTTTATGGAAAGTTGCCCTGATGTTATCCTGTTGCCTCAGGATACGGCAAGGACAGATGGGAGATACCATAAATAACACAACATATACCCTTTGAAATATGTAATGACAGAGTATTGCACAAGTGCATCTTCAGAACCACTGGAAGGGCGGGAAAAAAAGCTCAGGCACTTCATCTTCATCCAGGAAATCACAGGAGTTTACAGGGGAGCAACAAACAGCAGAGGAGTCTTCTGAGGCTCGAGGGGGTGAGGGGGAGTCCGGGGTTTGTGGAGCTCGCCAGACCTCCATAGCCCCCCCCCGCTTGAGGCCGGTAACACGACAGACTCTCCGAGCGACCTGTTGGGTCATGGACAATTCCTGCACCAGGTTTCTGACGAGGAAGGAGAATGCATGGAATAAATGAGGCGGCGCTTCTGGTTCTGCATCGCCGATTTTAATCTCTTTTTTTTTTCTTAACTTTCCATCAAAGTCCGACCGTGCTCTTGGGGTTAAATTCTAAATCAGCGGAGAAATCTCCTATTGTTTTCCATCTTAGCCTGTTAACTCAACTGGAAAAGTTTATTTACGTCCAAGTACCGTGTATCAGCTCACGCTATCCCGGAGAGAGGGAGAGAGAGACGAGAGAGGGAGAGAGAGACGAGAGAGGGAGAGAGATTGGGGAGTGATGACAACGGACACCTTCCCCCTGGGATTAAAGTCGACAGATGTGCGATGTTGGGTTGAATGAAGCAACGCAGCAGACACTCGTGTTGCAACCAGCGGGGTTTGCAATCCACCGTATTTTGGGGCAGACCGGCAGCAGGTAATTAAAGTGCCCATTTTGCCGCTGTGCTTTCAACGCCGACCTTAAAGTTGTCAGCATTGACGGCAGGCCTCTTTTTGTGTGTGTGTGTGTGTGTGTGTGTGCAGTTGTGTGTGTGTGTGATGGATGCTGTAATTACAGACAGGGAAAACTGGCTGAAAATACAGTGCAGCTTTGCCCCGTTACGGGACCTTTTTTACCCAACGCCCACATCGCCGGACCAACAGATCCGAGTCATTTCAGACCTTCGTTGTTTGTCGACTCTCTTCAAACTTGAGGACGTGAGGAGCTCGCGATTGACTCTCACAGCTCCACCGCCGGAGTGACAGGCGGCTTCGAGGGCTGCAACTCTGCAGACGCCACAGACGTACAGCCTGCCTCTGAACCTGTCATTTTTAATTTATCTACATCAAACGGCAAAAGCCAGCGCTTCTGAATTATGCATCGCGCCGCGGGGAGGCAGGATACGACTCCTGACAGCTGCATTTTGGGAAACCTGGAGAGCGAGGCGAGGAGATAGCCAAAAAAAAAAATTCACAGACACCAGGAGATGGAGAGCTCGAGATCGAGCTGGGAGTTCCTGGCTTTAATTGCATTGTGTTTGCAGTACCACCCCCCCCACCCATTTCCTCAGTGAGCGAACTTGATCTGAAATTATAAATAGAAAAAACTTTATTTTCCGCCTGCGAGGCTGAAAATTGGTTAATTTTCTGCCGACGGAAAACGTTTCATTTTTTGCTTATTGTTGCTTAGTTGCTCACTGTTGCTCCAAGGCATTAGTTCAATTTGTGGGTGGGGAACACGTGACATCCATCAAAACACTGCAGTGGGTGTTGACCATCTCTTGTGCTGGTTTCCTTTTTTTTTTTTTTTGGACGCTTTAACTTGGCTTGAGGGAATTAAAATTGGCGAGAGTAGGAAAGTTCCCTGGACTCATCGAGAACTCCTTGCTTTTATTTAGAACCACAACAGCCCTGGAGGGACCACCAGGAAAGTTCTGCTGTCCCTGAACAAGCATTTTACATTTTGATTAAAGGAATAAACAGAGGGGAACTCATGTGGCGTTAATAGCTACACAGGCCTATACTGGGCAATGGTTGTAATAAAATGTTACAAAGGCTGAAGAGCTGGGCCGGGAACAAAAAATGAACGACAGATGGAATAAAACACCAGTGTTCTCTGTCTAAGCCGACATACTGATGTGAAGCTCCAGTTTTATGTTGCTACACTGTTGGAGGAGCTTTCTGGCACTGTGTGAAGCCTGAAGACATTTTTCAGGGAAGAAATTTTCTTTTTTATTTTCTCTTTGTTTTTTCAGATTAAAGAAAAAGACATCATCTAATTTATATCTTGTATCTAGTAACAGTTTATATTCTCCTAAACAGACATTTGAATAGAACATCTGTCAAAAACTTTGTAGTAGTAAAATGCAAATACATCATCTATCATCTATATTCAACTCTACTGAAAGCCCATCAAACATGGTTTTAAGTAAAGTTGGTGAGTTAGAAATACACATGTGCAGTTCCTAAGTTAGCCTCAAGGGAGCTAATGGGCAAATCCCCTCTTCGCAGAAAAAGTTTTGTTTTTTTATTCAGTGACAAACCAGAACTGCAGTTTTTTTAAAGGTAATTTTTTTCTAGCATGTTTGCCTTGTATCAGAGAGCTGTCAGAAGAGAGCATCAGGAAACATGGGACTCAAAGGACCCAGGGAAACTTACATGACAGACAACTGGCCCTTGAGGACGCCCCCCCCCCGACCATAAATTTCACACCTAGTAAGGACATTACTGACATTTCTCCAGTGTATATCGACCCTTAATAGTCCCATATCTGCCTTTTCAGTGGGTGATGAAGCCTAAAGAGAAACCAGAGGCTGAGGAAAAGCAAAAAAGGTTTGCTGAGCGTTTATTTACTGCAACTTCGCCGCGGAAAGGAAACCTTAATAAAAACAGTGTTTGGGTTGAAACTTTCCCTGTCGACCATCTCGGGGCCTGCAGAGGCATTATGGTTTGTTTTCTCCAATATAGGCAGAGCAAATGGAAATTTCCCCTCCACACAGCTTCCGCACAGCTTCCGAGTTCAGCTTACGGGGAGAAGAACAAGCCAGTTTGGATTTTTATTCACAGCGGATGAAAACCAGACTTTGCGGCAGCGTGAATTTGTCACTCTTTTGTGCATTTTGAGATTTTTAAATCGGGTCCATTTGACGTCTAACAGCCCAAAATACCAAACGTCGTTGTTAGAAGCGCTTCCCCCCGTGAACCTGTGACGCCGAGCAGCAGCGGCGGTTTCCAAGGCGCCTCGCCCGGCTTACCGGGCTTTACCGAGCGGCCCCAGCTGGAGCGACGTGACTAATGTGCAGCTTAATCAAAGGCGCTTGTTTGAAAGGTCATCTAATGAGCGAGAGTGAAGATCATATGTTCGCCTTTATCCCCCACTACTGGATACCGTGCGGGGGGGAACACCTGCCGCCCCGCTGTCAAAACACGAGCTCATCTTAATTGGCTCAAGTGATCTCCTGGCTCCACCAGTTCAACCCTGGGCCTCTAGAACAAGTAGAGACAGAACACAGGATGGGAACCGTGCACGCTCATGTGTTAAAGTGGAATTCAGAAGATCCCGAATCGACCCTTTTAATATTTTTAAAAGTAAAAAAACAAAATAAGGAGGAATTCTCGTGGTCGTCCGTGGTCGTATCCTGCATTTGTTTACATCGCCGAACCTGACCTGAGCACGATGGCAAAAAAAAGACGTGTCAAGCCAGATAAACAGGATCATTTGCTTTCATCTATCTTGAAGCCGAAGAAAGAAAAGCTGTTACAGGAGACCATGTTTTTTATCATAAAAAGAAACATTTTTTTCCAACTTATTTCCCATGTGTCATGTATTTTTATTCGCTGTCACAAGCGCTGTGTGCCGAGATGTCAAAACATTTAAAATGAAAACTGGGAACTGTGTTAGATCGGTTCGTTTCCTCTACGTTCACCGATTCAAATCCTCTACGTCAGTGTGAAAATAACATCTTGGACATTTTCAGCTGCGGTTTGATTAATAGTTTCTGCACTTTGACACTCAGCATACATTTACCTGCATGTACTGATTTATAGACGGATTCACTAAAATTCATCAAACACCGATAAGCTCCAAAACACACCAATGATTATTTGGAAATCCAGGGCCGCAGGTTCACAGGATATCGACAGTCATTGATGTGACGCCCCTCGGCTGAAAGGAACTGTATTTAATCTGCATTTAAGGATTTTTTTTCCCGGATGGATTTCATCTTTTCTAGTCACTAATCCCCTTGAACCTCACTGGCTTCGTGCACATTTTTGAATTGCCTTGTTATGTCAATGTTTCTCCTTGATTAGGACCTTTAACACAACGCGGGCGCCTCTGTAACCTAAAAGGGACGAGGAGGAGCCATGGATCTGGCCCAACATGGATCCACCTTTTTAGAAAGCCTGTCTTGAATAAATTTCCATTTGCAAGAGATGTGGTTCTAGCTCAGCGGGGAAAATTTCCTAATACATTACGGCGCTTGAACCCCGTCGACGTCACCTGGTTCCTTTAGTACGTGTTTGGTTAAAGCAGGTTCTTACAGAAAACACCTTGATAAACCTTTTATCCTTATTTCTGAGAAGTTTATTCACTTTTTCCTGATATTTCATTGCTTTAAACTGTCAGACCACTAAGCTTTGTACCACTTGATCAAACTGACGGTAACTTGAGAACCCAAAGGGCGATATTATCGGCACTAGCAACAGTTGCAGGAGCACCATCACAACCCCCTCTGACTCCTGCGTGAACCCGCATTGCAGGGGATTGCATTTCCGCGTCACCATGAATCATGATCCCAGTTCGCTGCAGCCGTTTCGTCAGATAAACCCTCAGTCTTCGCAGTCCCCACTCAGCGCTGTGGCACACTGCCAGTCTTTAAAACCCGAGGCCCTCCAAAATAAAAATGGAAAAAAAAAACTGCGCCACAACGTAATGTACAATAATACTACAGGATGCTAAGCAGAGATCAGCTTCAGGCCAAGGCAGGACTTGATTTTATTAGCCTGCAGCATAATCAGCTGGCCTGGGTGGGGGGGGGGGGTCAGGCTGTGCCTGTGTTACCTATAACTCATCTCCTTGTATTGAATTTCCATGTATTGATTTTTCTCGGTGGCTACCTTCTGAAGCCTCGCCGGATGATTTACTGTGATGATGTCTGAGGATGCAGTACCTCAGCTGGAGGACGGACGTCAGGGATTCAGAGTCGCTCATTTTATTATCCTTAAATATCATTGCCAAAATTGTTTTCTTTCAAGGCTACTTCCTCCCCAGGCTTCTCCTCCTCTCCTGTCCTCTTCCCTCCTCTTCGCTCCTCTCCTATACTCTCCTCTCCTGTCCTATTCCCTCCTCTCTTCCTCTCCTCTTCCCTCCTCTCCTCTGCAGACTCAGACAACCCCTGTGGATAGCAAAGGTCAGTAAATGTGGGACTATTAAATGTACACACACACACACACACACACACACACCTTCGCACATACATATATTTTAAGTACACACAGACACACAAACCCATCGGCGGTCCAGCAGTTCGGTATTGGACACTAACTAGAAACCAGCATGTAAAGGCTGACATGTTTTTTTGAAAGAAGAAAATCACAAGAGGTGTGCTTTGAAGGTTCTTTAACAGTTATGACACACACTCACACACTCACACACACTCACACACACACACACACACACACACACACACACACACACACACACACACACACACACACACACACACAAACAAACACACACACCATTGTACTGCTTACTCGGGCAGGCTCACAGTTTCACATCAACTTCACAAATTCATTTCACATCTAATGTCGTCCAGAGGCTGTGACATTTCATTCACACAGTTTGCAGCACAACTAGGAGAGAAATTGAAAGTAATTGCTTCATCTTTTTAGAGGAACGCATGACATTTAGTTGGAATGACAGGGTGGCAGTATGCTATGTGTCGCCTTTATTCACATGCAGGTAACAGCAAGCGATGAGAGAGATGCATCTATGGGGTTCTCTGTATAAAAATATACAAAGTCTATGCATCATTTTCTCCTTCTGTCAATGAGATGGAGCAGAGATTACTGAACATGGTAATAAATTCTACTTATTTCACCACTAAATTCACAGATTTCATCACTTACACTTATTTTAACAGATTTTTTTTTTAATTCACTAATTCATTCTAGTACCTTCCACTTTGCTGAACTTTCCCTAGTCTCAATAAGACTCAGCACTTCCTGCAATAGTTATGGGGATCAGTTTCAGTCCATTGAAACTATAGCTCCTCTCAAGTACACCGTGCTCTAGTCACTGTGTTTTGTCCAGCTTGTCTTCATCAGGGTTATCGGTAGGTTTCCAGTCTTTTAGGGACCCTGAAACAGCCACGGACATCATACTGGAGAAGAGTGTTTAAACTCAGATGAAAAGACTGCCGTGAAAAGGGAAGGATTATGGCCTTCGAGCTGCCAGGCAGTCTTTTCATGTGAAGCGTCTTAGCAGGTAGAGTTGGGTTTCGTTGACAGTAGCTTAAGGCACAACGAAAAAAAAACAGCCAAGCAGAATGAAAATCATCGTCGTCGTTATCCCTGTGCTGCAAAAACATCTGAGAGCCGGCTGAGCAAGTGTGCTGCACATCTGTATGGGACAGTGCATCAGGCACAACATCGGATAACCTCAGACCAGACATCATGAAAAACCCGGGGTAAACCCAACCTGGGGGAGTTTTAAAGCGAATGACTGTGAGGCCTATGCGTTTAGTTGACGCTACCGGTCCGGATCGGAGTAATGTCCGGTAACGGGTCAGTGCCGGTACAGAGCTCTGCACGTGCGGGGCTGGTTAGTCCTGTACATGTGCAACGGGGGGTGTACCTCAAACTTAAAGCATCTGAAATAAAAAAAGGCTTTAAGCCTGACAACGAGCCTTCTGCTCGACACAGAGCTATGATTTTTTATTCTTCCTTCAGCTCGCCCCTGTCAGGTTTTTCAGACGGTCCATCAGCGGATCGTGTTGCATGGCGTACGGTGGAGGTCGGCGGTGCTGTCTGGTTTGTTTTTTTTCTTGTTTGTTTTTTTTTTTTTCTTAGGTGCAGGATTTTCTCTCAGCAGTGACCAGAAAGTGTTACTGGCTTGAAGTGGGACATGGTGGCTGAATTTAGATGGAGATTTGAGGTCATATAATTCCTGCATGTGGGAAAACATTTATTAAATCATTATTTGCTACTTAATCATGAAACTGCAGCATAATTCATGAAACTTATGCATATTTCTTTATTACCTTCTCTTCTTGCTCTTGTTCTAAAAATATGCCCTTAGTAGGATTACCTGGTTTAATGAGAGTTAATTCTATTTTACCCAGTGGGCTTGTCTGGGTTTATTTTTTCCTCTTCTTTCCGCCCTGTTCCCATTAGACATAACTCTGCACGGAGTCTGTTTTCTCTCCCGCTCTCTGACGTAAAACTCCGGTCCTCCTGAGAGCCAAACATCTGGGCTCCACTCTGCCGTGACGTCCTGAAACAACCTGGACCTCAAATGCCCCTTCAAAGTTTTAAAATCACTTCTTCTAAAGTGAGCAGGAACAAGCCCCTTTAAAAAGCCTGTATGAAGGCCTAGATCTTGTTAATAAAAGAAAATTGATTTTTGTTTGTATTTTGAACATGTAGTTATGTTAGTATACCAGTACCTGGTGTTTTTAATTCCCAGAATACAAACACAATTGCAGATGTTCACAAAGATAGCTTGCTCATTAGCAAATTAGCTATTTAGTGTGTCCATTTCTAACATTTAAAGACAAAGTACAGCCTAAAGCAGTCTGGGTTTATAAATATTAAAGTTGCACTAATCTAATTAACAGTGGGTCACACGGTTACATGCATTGTGAAAGGGGTCAATTGTCAGGACAAACCTACAGCAGAGAAGGTGTGATTTTGTTTCTTCAATTCAATGTTTTTGGTTTTACAGCCTGCAACTTTACTGGTTTGGTTCAGTTTTACTGCTTTTAGATTAGTTTCTTGCATCAGCAGGCAGCAGTTTCCAGCAAAAGGCTTTGATAAACCCATCGTGCACTAGGTGCTTGGCACCAAATAGCACATAGAAAAAGTTAGCAACCAGCCTTCTAGCATTGCGAAGCAATTATCAGCTAAAGAGCAGGACATTTTCCATTTTTAGAGACCAAACAGAGCTAGAGCGAGAGCGAACATTAGACTTATTTTCATATGAAGGCAAAAAAGACAAAGCCAAATGCTTGTTAATGTTGCCTCTTGTCTGCTGGATGAGTAAATATGTTTGCTAACATATTTGCCATTTGAACCAGTAGGGTACGAGGAATGTGTTAGCAGGATATAAAAATAATAATATGACAGTGTTGTGTTTACAGCTTGTTCTTCTGGCTGCAATGTGTGTGTGTGTGTGTGTGTGTGTGGGGGGGGGGGGGGTCAGTTAACGCTGCTTCAAAGTTCAAGTTTTTAAAATCTTCAGCAACTTCTTGCAAAAGAAACTTTGCGCCGTACGTTGTCACGAAGGCACAACAGCCTTCAGGCCTCCGTGCCCCAGTGGACGCCACATTATGCTGTAGTATGTTGTTCCGTGTGTGTGTGTGTGTGTGTGTGTGCGCGCTTGTGTGTGAGTGTGTGTGACGGACACTCTGCCTTTGTCAGAGGCAAAATGTGATGATAGGAGGACCCGAGCTTTCGGCAGCTGCTGAGAGTGGGGGCCACTCTCAAGGCAAACAACTAGTCTTCTTTAATTCAAAGCCTGAAAGTTGGCTGAAAGTCAGAGGCCCCTAACAAGCTCTAAAACTTATCCCCAAGGCTTTCATGTCCGCGCTTATCATCTCCGCCACGTATACTGGTCGCCCGCTAATTAGATTTTGGGCTCCGCGCTGCGTTCCTGGCCGTTCCTCTTTGGTCCTCGGGTGACGCGTCGGACGGGCGAGATGCGGAAGATGCGGTACGGACAAAGTGGGTTTTTTTAAAAGCCTCATTTGCTGTTGTCTCGGCGGATGCGGAAGTCCGACCCTGTCTTTAGTCGCCTACAAACACATGCTGCTGCTGTGAACTGCGTTTTCACTTTCCATGTGTATGTTCTGGTGTTTTTGGGCTAGAGAGGGAGTGAAAAGGCAAAAACACACAAAAAGAGAAACTTTGTGTGTTTGTGTGCGTGTGTTTCTTTTTTAGAATTTCTACTTTTTTATATATAACTTTTCTTTCAAGTGCGGTCGTTTTTATTATTCTGTGTGGGTAATTAAGCATGGGGTTAAGGTATACTCAAAGAGTAAAACACAAGAAGTCAGCACTGACTTGAAGCATTAGACGAGATGGCAAGTCAAAGACTCTTTCAACGCAAAAACAATGATTTAACCACTGCACATGTGCTGTGTGAACATGATTCGGGGCAGACAGAGTTACATATTCACGGGTTGCACGCATGTGTACGTGCAGTGGCTCAGTGCTGGTGTGTACGTGCTCTACTCTTGGCGTTCATCACAGTGTGGGGACCGCAGTTGCTTCTCAAATTGTGGGGAATCACCTTCCATCTGGGGACAAACGAGAAGGTCCCCACAAGGTTAACCGTTTATTTCAGGGTCAAGACGTCTTGGTCTTAAAATGAGGCCCAGGTTAAGTTTAGAGGAAGCCTCCAGGATATAAATTTAAGTTAATACAATGTCTATTGACTTTTACCCTGCTTTTGTTTCAATTTGTCCTCCTATTGTAAATGCCTGATAAATCAGCTTTTAATGGGCAACACTGTTGCTCAAAATGACTGTTACTCAATAAACCTGCGAGCAGCTGATTGGGTTTTTTGATCAATACTAGCGACTCAGCATCTACGTGCTGCTGCCATCATTTCATCCCTGGAACAACAGACCTTTTTGTGCACAACTGACGTCAAAAATTATTTAATTTAAGAGATGAAAAAAACAAAAAAACGAAATGTCCAAAAGGCATCTTAATCCTACCTATAGCCACCGTGCTAACATAGTAGCGCTTCAGCAACAAAACCTTCTGCTCGCACCAAAAAAAAAAAAAAAAAAATCACGAAAAACTCGTCCGTCCCGCCGCAAACATCACGACGCTGTCGGGAAACCAGCCCTGAGCCGACTCAGCTCCACTGTGCTAACAGGTTCACGGGCAGGGTCTGAAGGCAAAGCTGAATTAATCACTGACTGAACCAAGCAGGATATTGGCTTCCACCTCTGAGATCTTATTTCTTCATTATCGACCGGTGCTGTTTCATTCCGCCGGCTGGAATATTGTGCTGAGGTTTTTTTTGGGGTTCTTTTTTCTGTCTCTGATGAAACAGGATGTCAGAAAGAAGCTATTAGATCTACTAAATCGCAAAAGAAGCTCTTTGTATTTTTTTTTGGGGGGGGTCTGCATCAGCAGCTTACTCCTCCGTGCTATTTGTTGAATATTAAATAAATTCATACATCCAGTTTTTAATTAACTCTCTCGCTGACCCATCCTTCTATTTAGCGATCCATTCATCTTTGAGACACGTTAACACCTTGTCTTTTTTTTTATCTTTTGCTCGTTATGTTTGCAGGGACTTGAGCCAGCCCTTAACTTGTGGATAAAAGACGACTGAAGATTTTAATGATGGAAGAGGTAAGTTGTCAGGTTTTCCAGCAACTTCAGTTCTGTCTGAATTGTAGTCTTGTAGGCGTTTCACCTTTAGGGAACCTCTGCATCAGCTTCACACAGCCTTAAACCACAGTGGTTTCTTCTTGGTGCCAAATTAGTAAAATACAAAGAGATAAAAAAAAAAGCAGTTTCAAGACCAACAGACAAAATTGCAAATCAAATGGGAAGAAAATTGCACAAATGTGAATCAGTGGTACAAGAAGTAATGTTTTTCTGCCTTGTAGCATAACAACCCTAATGTGTCTGTCAGGACTGGTGGGGTTGGAAGATTTTCCTGGTTTGCGGAACAAGTAATCCTCCTTCTGTTGAGGTTAATGCCAGTGCCAGTGTCCAAATGCTCACCTGCATGTTATCGAGCCAAAAAAAAAGCATATAACTATTCTGCAGATTTATATTTTAGCTCTTTGCAAAAAAGATTCTGTTGTGATTTGCCACAAACATCAGGTTTTTCTTGTTTTTTGTATCATTAATGTTAGTTTGTAGGTTGTTTGTAGCCAGTTAATACTGAGATGGATAGTTGTAATGAGCTATGGCTTCATTCTAATCCTCCTGTTCACTGCAATCTCTCCATAAATTCTTTATTTCTGATCAGCGTAGCCGACTCAACAAACAGCAAATCCCGGCGCACGCACAAATATCTGCAAGACAACCCGAGTCCTGATGAAAATTTGATCCCGGACCGAGCACCGGAGGCTGCGTCGCGGACGGGACTGCCACCGCGGATCGGGCCTCGGGCTTTGATGAACTGCGGTCACAGCAGTAGCAGCTGACTGCATCACTCTCATCTCTCCGTGACGTCTAATTAGGGATGAGATGTGGGACCGCTCGGCGAGATGAATGACATGCTTCTGCTTAACCCCGAAAGGCAATTTAGCCAACTGAGCTGCCTATAATAACAAGAGGAGAGAACGCGGGGGGGGGTTTATTGTCGTTGGCCGTACTGTGCGTGCAGTGTTTTTTCTGTAGGTGGAAATATAAAGTGAGGGCGATGGCGTGACTGGAAACACAGAGTCTATAGTGGTCGTGGTAAATTATTCAGGGCCTTTACCTCAGTGTTGACATTTCCACTGATGGCAGGGGAGAGCGATCCCGCCCAGCTGAAGCGACTGAGGCTGACTGACTGACTGAAGCTCATTACTAACACATACAAACACGCCTACGCACACACACACACACACACACACTCTGTAAATACCCCAATCGCAGGTCCTTCCTGTTCTTTCAACCCCAGCAAACTATGAGGGAGAAATTACAGGCTGTTAAATAAATCACAGGCTGTTGCGGCAGTAACAGGACTGACACATTCGTGATGTTCGGCGTCGCTCATTTCACGTCGTTTCTCATCGATGGGGCTCTCATGAAGCAGGCCGACGCTAAGTCGTTACATGAGCAGGAAAATGTCCATCGAGGCCGAGGGAAACATCTGGTGTGTCTGAGTAAAACGTTGGGGAAAAAAAGGGGAGGAGGGTAATGGTAAGCTGTGACTAAGACACTAGGTCTTGAATCACCTTGCAGCGGAGATTTGGCCACACGATATTATTAGGGGATCAGAGATTTGGTCGAGAGGACCCGTCTTCACCCATGTTTCCTGCTCCTTCAACCTGATTTCGGAAAACATGGCGGAAAGGTCTGACAGGCCGTTTCCAGGCCGGTGAGGATGACTTTCCCTGCCAGCTCCGACAACCTCAAGTTAAATTCCCGAAAGCTAAAGTTTTCTTGAAGGTTTGTTTTTCATTAACCCGAAGCTGGAACCACTGTGTGTGGCATTGTCGCGTGAGTATTCAAAATTTTTCTCATTGTGTAAAATGAGACAATGCGACAATCTTTGCAGAAAGAAATCTCCATAAATATTCCAATACAAATTGGTGCAGTCAGTGTGTTGCTTTTAGTTTGTGTCTTCGTATCAGATTCTCTCTGCCACAGGCTCTTTCTTGATTCTACCCCTGCGGGGAGGCACTGGAGTCTGAAGTTTTAGAATTTAAATAAGGCAGTTTTTCATGCCTTCAGCCAACTGTTCTTCAATTAATATCAATAAAACAGAAAAGGGCTCAAGCGTGGTTTTGTGTTGCGTTCACCTGAGAGGACGGTTTCACCACCAAGCTGCTTGAAACAGAATCTTGGAACTTTAACTTTTTTTTGTATTTGAGGTTGTATTGTCTTCTTTTCCCTTCAAACATTATAATATGTCATTAGCGTGAGGGTATACAAACCTTTGCATATAACCGTAGATGCAGACCAGCCATCTGCAACAAAAGAGGGGATGTAAAAAATATGTTGAAAAGTTTATTGTAGGCTTTAAGTTACTATGTACTGCAGTTTCTTTCTCTCATATTAAATGAATGACTCAACATCGCTCTGCAAAAATGTTATGGAAACACTCAGTTTCACTAAATTATTCTGTTAGTAAGTCTATGAGGAGGTATCTCCTGTGGAGAGCTTAGTGACGACTTAACAAGCAATCAGTCGGTATTCGACTTCACACTCAAACTTACAATCAAACCAGGGACTCCTGTGGAATAAGAGGGAGGGGATGGCAGAATCTCAAATGATAGTGACATGCCAATCGAAAACAAAAGAGCAGGTAAGTAACACATTGAGGAGCAAAACAAAAGTTTAGGTCTGGTTTGAGTAAAGGATCAGAAATGCTGCAAATTCTGGGCTCAAATCCTGAAACAGTGGGAGATATCTGACTGTAGAAAATGAACCCCACGCTGCTTTTGGAGAGCTCTCTATTAACCCCCCCCCAAAAAAAAAACCCTTCATTTGCTCCATAAGTTTCATCTAAACTTGTGTGAATGTGCAGCAACACGTTATTGGAGATGAATCACCTTATTTTTCTTTTTTTCCCCGCCGACTAACTAAAGGTTATAAAAACCTGACATTTGTTCCACCCACTTGCCGCCGCGGTAGCTCGCACGCGGTGACACTGAGAAATACCACGGCGAGCGGCGACAGCGTGTGAGCTCTTTGACACGAGATGCGAGCTCACACTGCTATTTGTGTGTGTGTGTGTGTGTGTGTGTGTGTGTGTATGTGTGTGTGTGTGAGACAGGTTTTTATGTTTTGTTTATTTCATTGTGGCTCAACATGTGACAGTGCTGGAAGATGACGGCCCATACGTTGGCTGCTTGAAAAATCTCTACGGGCAAAAAGAAGCAAAGAAGAAGAAAAACTGAGAAACTGCCTGAAAAAAAGCAGAAAAAACAAAAAGGGGTGGTTTTGATGAAAGGGCATAAATTCTCAAACAGCAAGAGAGAGGATGTCAGTATCTTGGTGACATGGAGTCTGAACACTGAAGGGATTCAGGCTGGAAGGGAGAAACTGGGTTTGTCTTCTGCCCGTCAATCAAAAGGGGGGGGGGGGTCAAAAGAGGCACAAGACTTAACTGACAGTATAATTCATACAGCTGCGGTGAAACTGATCATATCCAAGCCTGATCTACGCACTTCTCCCTCTGAATTTTCAATTCAAAATGTGTGAAGATATATGTTCATTTATTCTCCTTGTGTCTGGTTGCATTCCATAAAAAATGCAGGCTAAAATATTTGCATTATGCAATTCAAAAAAGCAAAGTGCGGAGAGGAGGGTTTTGAATTTTTCAGGTTTAGTTGCACATGAAAGGAATAAAAACTGAATAGAAAATGAAAAAGAAAAGGCAGCAAATTTAAGAAAAAAAACCCACAAACCTTGGGTAGAATAAAGAAACTCCAATGTTGGTGGTGGTGGGGGGGGGTTACAAAAATATGTCAAACGAAAGAAGAAGGGAGTTATTTTATGCGGAATTGGGTTTTACATCTGTGGCCTAAATAAGCAGGTTGAAACACCTTTATTTGGGGGGAATATTCTGGAAACGCTTGAAAAGTGCGTCGCAAAAATGTAAAATCGTCTCCCACCTGCACAGGTATGTTTTTTCCTCGGTTTGATGTAAAGTTATATTCGGCACCAGAGCGAACAAAGTGGAAATGGAATCAGGTAAATTGAACGGCGAGACCAAACAATGCCAACCTCTCAACGCGGGGTTATATAAAAATGATTGAGGAGCTTTGGCTCACATGGCAAAGAAACAAATCCCAGCCCTCCCAAGTGGCCTTGGGGGCTAAATAATTGTCTTGCAGTCCTGTGGTCAGGACTGGAAATTACACGCCGACGGTAGCCTCCGCTGCCTCACCCGGATCGCTGATGGGGGGAGATTGGACTGACAACACTGATAACGTTGATCGTTCCATCTTCCCCGGCGCTCCCATTCATCACTCCGCGCCACCTTGATATAAAAGGTTACACGTCTATCTGTCTCAATGGAGCTGCGACTGTCGCCCAGGACGAGGAATCGAGGCCTTTGTCAGCGGGTTGAGAGACGAAACCTTTTCATCCAACGACTGCCGTGGCTGCAGTGTTCTGATATATGTTCACAAAATACAACAGGGGTTTTATGGGATGGCGAAATAAGAGTCTTGGGTCCACGGTTTGATTTGATGTTGATGATTTGACACGAGTCCAGCAAGTCCTTCAGCCCAAACCTGTAGCAGGGCAGGTGTGGGTTAAAGGACAAACCCAAATCCAAACCCAATTCCAAACCTAAATCTAAACCCAAACCCAAACCTAAATCCAAACAAAACCAAACAAAACCAAATCTAAATCCAAATCCAAATCCAATCCCAAACCCAAACCTGCAACTCTGAAATTTCATTCATGGGCAGCTGTTTCATGACAAATACACACATCTTCTGCTGCTGGTATTAGGAGGTTCATGCCCCTAATAAACAGGATGGGGGCGGAGGTGCACCATGTTGGAATCCCCCCTTTGGACATCCTGCCAGTTGGCTGATGTGGTCGAGTCCTCCTTGGATGAGATCACGAGGGATTGACCCGTGGGCGTTACCGAGGTCCAACCAGAAAATTGTTAGGTCACCCTTCTTCTGCTCGGCCTCTCGGATCAGTTGGCTGATCACTGAAGTGTGTTCGAGACCCACCACAAAGCCTGGGAAAATAAGAACTCAGAAAAACATAGAATAAATTAAAAATTGAATCACCAAAGGAGACAACCAGTGAACATATTATAAGGAATCAAAGGTGCATGTAAAGTGGATAAACAGTCAAAATCTGTTATAGCTTGACCTGGTGGATTTATGATATGAAATAATACCTGTTTCATATCATACAAATGAGTGAACATATTAACCTGGTTCGATTAAATGCTAAGACTGAAAACCATCGTGTTAAAGCGATACATAATAAGCCCTCACAGATTTTTATCAGTATCCCCTTTCTGTTAGGCATAAACGCACCAGTTCCAGAGGACGTAGAAGCTCAAAATCTTAACCCTGAGGAACAGGTCAGGACAACACCTTGTGACTTGACATGTTAACAGAAGCAGAGGCGTAAAAATGAGGCTCAGAGTTTTGTCAGAGCGCCTGCTCACTTCCTGGTGTCACCCCATTTGTAAGCAAAATACCGATGTTGTTCTCTCAAATGAGGGTTGTAAGATTACAAACGCACAAGAAGTGTGTATAAATTCTTCAGATGGTGTGTTTGTGAGAGAAGAGAGAGAGAGAGAGAGAGAGCCCTCAGGCAGATAGTGGTTTTAGAGCGAGGACAGCCCCGAATCCTTTCAGACTACTCAGGAACACATGTCAAAAAGTGTGTTCCTTCTCCAGCTCTTCTGCACCAGGCGGACGAGGCTGATGAGTCGCTCGCTTCTTTTTCAGGTGCACAAATCTCACACACACAACAGCCCACTGCCCACCCACGTGACTGACAGGGGTGTCAACATCTGGATACAGCTGCAGGTGAGTTTCAAATAGAAACACTGAAAAACAAGAACGCCCCCCCCCCCAAAAAAAAAAAAACATATTGTAGCTAGCGAGACTGATTACCCAGCGTGATTGTAGGATAAAAACGATAACTAAGGAGAAAGATCTGATTTTGCAGCCCAGTCAATTTGGGACAGGTGACGTGATTTCTTACCACCTCACATAGTGCCCCCTCCACCACCACCACCACCGTGTTGGAGAGCCCGACAGTTGCTTGGAAACACAGACCTTCCAGCAACACTCCAGCGGCTCCGTGGTTTCGAACACCAAAGTGCACTCATAAGCTTGGAGAGTCGACTCCTCGCGTCTCACCGGGCGAACATTAACTCACCGACACGCACTAAGAGGACCGACGCCTGACAGCAAGCTGGTCAAAGCGCCAACGCCCGGTGTCATGCACATTTCATCTTCATGAGAGTGATTATCCGTGAGAGTGCTTTCATTCCTGGTCATGATCGAAACTGTACGTTTTCAGTTTCAAGTCAAACAAACCAACCAGTGATGACGGACTGCATTTTTTTTTTTTTTTTTACATAGCTTCCTCAAATGAACTTCAACTACATCAGGTTAGTGAAAGAAGATTTTCATCTTTAGTTAAGTTACTTTTTAAAAAAAAAAAAAAAACCCAAAGGATTTTTGGATTTTTTCAAATTCATGAAATATTATTCATACTCTGCATTTGTGTTCTGCAGTAGCCACCTAATGCTGGGATCAGCCTACTCTTCTGCTTCCGTGCCCCGTCCGCTCTTATGTGGGATTTTAATGCCTCATTGAAACGCAGGTGATTATCGGGAAGCAATAAATGCAATGTAATCCGGTGTTAAGTTACTGTAATGCTAAAAGTGGGTGGCTTTTATTGTGAAACAACCACAGGAAATTGAAAGCAGTTATCATAGAGGTTCTTATAAGGGAGAAATGAAACAATAAGAAACAGCTATAGTTAGTAGCTGAATGAAAACCTACAGACAGCAGACTTGTATGTATAGATGGAATCCGTCTGGGTAATTTGAACAACCTTCATAACTGTTTGCATATGAATTTCACTCATTTTGTTGTATGTTAAAGAAAGTAAAACTCCGTAATGGTCCTTTTAAAGGAATGGGATTTTTGTGATTTTGAAGCTAAAAGCACAAAAGCTGCATGTTAATTAAGTTAAATGGACATTAGCTCCACAGGAGACCTTTTTTTTGACTATGTAAGATCAGTTATTCACATAAAGATTTGAACATCTTTTTTAAAAAAAAAAACATGTTGTTTTGAAATGAAAGACCAATGACATGAAAAACAGATGTTTTTTGTTCACAGAGAAAACCTGAAAAGTGACCACCAACCCAAACGAGACTAAGATGGAGCCAACAAGCATTGGTTCGGACTTGGTTCTGAATGGAGCCACATTTCACTGTGAAATTCTGTATGCCCCGGATCCCCGAAAGAAGACATCGACATGACATTTCTAATCATCCGCGGGCGAGTCAGTAAATAAAAGTTTACCACGCGCGGCGTATACGAACTCGCCGCCTCCCTCGAACTCCCTCAGACTCCTTCCACACTGTGAAATCGTTTGATCGGCGCATGAGATCGGTGCTTTAAACCGCCGTGGAAGCTGAAAATTCATCGACTCTCAGTAAAAGCTGAGCGAATTTCACGGCCCGACTCTTCGGCCTGGGCTGCGAGATAAAGTGGAAACTCAGCAGGGGGGGTGAAAAAAAACCAACAATCAGCATCCCGGCGATTATTCTGAGAGGAGTACTTTCACTTATCTGCTGCTCTGACATGGCCACCAGAGACCAAGCCGCATGTTCGACATCCCGAGGCAACATGTGATTACGCTATCAACTAGCTACTCAACAGCCATTATTTTACTGTCATGGCGGATGAGAGGACGCGCAGACACGGGGGGGGGGCGAGGCCGACTGGTGATCCTCGGGGAACAACGTGCTGCCGGGAGGAAGCTGTCGGTCGAGGAAGCATCACAACAACTTCTCTCTCTGACAAGGCCTGTTTACCTGCTCCAGGAAGAGACGAGGACTTTATGCACAGTCACACACACATACAGACACACAGTCTGCTAACAGGAGCCTCTAATGGCCTAACGGATACACCGGAGAGCAACCGGGAAAAAAAACCCACTCTCATTAAGAGTGTTTGATAATGGATTGATGCACTCTGGAAAATCTCATTCCCTGCCAGTAATGTCATGGAAGTTTTTCCCAGATTTCAAACTAAAGAATTTTATGTTTCGGAGCCATAGTTTGTCTGATTAGCCAGATGTTGGATAAAAGGCAAATACAGTAGAATATCAAGCTTCGGCCTGTGGAAATATTTGTGAAAAGTTCAGCAGTCCAAATTTACCTTAAGGGAAAATACATGTTGGTATGTGATGAAAAAATATCTGCAATTCAGAGCTGAGTTATACATAATCTTAATGCCGGTAAGAAGCTTAACATCAATACTTAGCAATGCAAAAAAACACCCACACTGGGGACAATGGCACCAATTGTGCACATGAAATAATTGGCAGTTGGACTCATCCGCTCCTTATCATTGTACAACACATTAACACCAATGATGCGTAGGAACGAAGACAAGACTAGACTTATGGTTCACAGAAAAGTCTTGTATTGTCCTCACAAAGACTTTAACGATGTGATACGGGTCACTCATGGAGACGAACCTGCAGACAATTATCACCCCCCCCCCCCCCAAGGAGAATTTCGGCTCGCTGTTTACGTGTCCGGGGGCCCGGGGGTCATTTCAGACATCACAAGGCAGCTGCTCTGTGAGAAAAGTCTCCGAAAATACCCACCGTGTGCTACTTGCTCAGTAACTAACAGCAGACAGGCACCGTCAGAGACCAGCTGGTGAACACAGTGGAGCATTTAGCGGCTTAAGAGCCAGATATCTCCCTCAGGAGCAGGTGGAGACCAAAAACAGAGCCCTAAAAAAGAGAGTGAATGTTGCACTCAAGGCCAATTCATGCTACTGCATCGAACCTACACCACCAGTGTGGTGTCGCTGCGCAATGACACCGCCAAACTCCTAGTTGACGGTGGCGTCTACAAGCCACTGTGTTGAATTCCTTTGCCGCCGTTTTCTGGCAGTGAAACAACGGCAGCTGAAACCGAACAGCAGTCAGTTTTCCTGAATTTACCGCAACACAGAAACCAAGGAAGACATCAGAGGGGATGGTCTGTATGACGGCGGTGAAAAAGAAGGCGCCGGAAATGCGATGCTACCAGGCTGACCAATTACAGTTCTTTTGGTCTCGTGTAGTTGTTTTTTTTTGGGGAGGTGCACATCAGGCTACGCCGTAGGTTTGACGCAAAGGCATTACATGTCCTTCAGTCTGCTAGGTGGCCGAAAACATGACTCCAAGTGAAACGCTATCAAACGCACCATAATCTATCAGAAACTAAAGCACAGCCTTCAAAATACTGTGGATTTCTGTTTCAAGGGGCCAGTTTGGGTCTCACTGACTCCTCGATGCAAATTACACAGTGAAATTCATGCCTTCAATAAGATGGATATTAGGAGTCTATCATCAGGCATAATGGAGTGGAGGTAGTGAACTTACAGCCAGGACTGATTGCACTGGTCTTACAAGAGGGATTTCCTCTGCACATTTGCGCTGTGTTTGGAACTAAACTAATTCTGTTCCACGGTGGGGAAGGAGAAGGGTAATAAGCTATCACCTTAACATTTTTTCCGAGATTGGAGGGAAGAAATACAGACACATCCGACAGCTATACTCACTTGACGGGAGATGGATTAAAACTGTATGTGTGAGCGTATGACAGAGAGAGCACTCGCGGTGGAGGCGCGACGAAAAGATTTATTGCCCTGCAAGAGTATAAGAGACAAGAGAGTGAATTAATCAGAGCAGAAATGAGATGACCTTTAATACTGTGCCGGATCCGCCCCGAAATTCCCACCGAGCTTCCCTGATTCTGTTTGTCGTGTTTTCTGCAGCCTGGCGGCGGTGGCTGCAGCCGCCGCGGCAGTGGTAGCCGCGGCAGCGGAGAGGCTAACTTTGCAAGAACAAGTTTGATGGTTGATAAAAAAAAAAAGAGGAATCGGGAAGATGAGATCTCGTCCTTTCAGATAAGATCGGCTAGAGCCCAAGGAGGCGATTCGTCACCCATGTCTGAAGCCTTTTCTTGCTTCCCGGAGTGTCATCTAATAGACTGGCTTGTTCTTTTAATTCATGCCATATTTCACCCTCATCTCGGACCGAGTGACATGATGCAATCTGGTATAGATGTGTCCACTAGGAACCACAAAAATCCTTCAGAATCCTTTATTGAATCTCTTTAGGTTTAACGTTCTGCATATTTTTGCTTTTGTTGATGTTATTTATCAGTAACAGTGATACAGATATGGAGCTTTACTGGCTACTTTACATCCTTATATTTGGGGCTTATACACCCAGAAAGTTTCCTTTTCAAGTATTTCTCTGCTAACTTAACACATTTCAAGTACACAAAGTAAGATACTGTCATTACTATTCTTACTATACAACTCCTGCTCTGTACTAAATGAACAGGCATGAAAGTCTGTTCGATCTTCTCATCTATTTCAGCAGATAAGTTTCAAAAATTTTCCAAAAATCTGAACATAAAACTTTATAAACTTTATAAGTAAAACTGACTCTGGAAATAAGATTGGTTGGTTCACCATCGAGACATTTCACGAATCCTAAAGTCAACTCTACATCAGTCTATTAATTTAAAAAAAACAACCCAGGCTCATCCGACTTTAGTGTGTTTTGCCGTTAAGTCCTCAGTCAAGGGCCAAGTTCATTTATTTGAATTTGGCCCCAGATGCAAATCGTCATCTCCACCTATAAATTATTGATACAGTCTGAGCCACGAAAGAGCAGCTAACCCCAAAAAAGTCTAAATGTCAATGGTGTTAATGAGAAATGCACTTCTGAGTGTCTGGAGAAATGTCATACCAGGGCGGAGGCATGGGGGGGGTATCTAGGCTCGATCTCATTTGCACTGAAGAAAACGGAAAGTTTAGGTTGGTTGTGTGTGAGTGAGTGTGTGTGTGTGTGTGCCATTTCACCGGGTTTATTCTTGTCAATATATGTACATACATATATATGTATGTGTGTGTCTGTGTGTGAGTGTGTATATATATATCGTGCTTCATCCCTCTGATTTAGAGGCTATGCTGAGATTTGATTAAATCCCTCTCGATGGGTAGAGAAACAAATGGGATGAAAATCATGAATAAATTCATTTTTAAATAATTCAAAGGTCAGAGAAAATGTGCATTTTCTCAGTCTGATAAATGGGTATAACAAGTTTGGGTTGTCAAGTCGGGTGGCAAAAATGGCTCTCTCATAATGATTTATAATATCTAATGACGAGTATTTCTGATATATAAAAAGTTCCGAAACCACTGGGCCGACTTTCCTATGACTTTCTGGATGTGTCTCTCACAGAGAATCTCCCAAAGTCTCAGGGATTAGACACTGAACAGAGCGAGACTGAACTTTGCTGTGGTCGGACCCCAACCAGGTATAAAACCCACGAATGCTCACATCTTATTTACACAGGGAGGATTTCCAGGGTTGCAATTGAAAAATGCCTTGTTTAACCTTTTGGAGAAGAGGATAAATAGCAGCTGCTGAAAGCGATGTACACAAATGCACTTGTTCATTATGGTGCAGCAACATTGCCTGCATGTATCCAGGTCTATGAAGATCGAATTGGAGACCTCATGAGCAGTGACGGCTCAGCTGGGGGCTGCCGTTGTTTTCAACTCCCTCTAGTTGCTTTATGAAGTGTGACTCGTAGATCTAGTGTTAGGTGGTGATAACTATAGCTAATTTGCATTGGAAATTAGAAATAAAAATAAATAAATAAATGAGACTTGGGTGAGACGCACTGACGTCCCTCGGAGCTATATTTTTTTTGTCTGAACACCCTTGAGCAAGGCAGACAAGCGCCGAACGGCCTCTGGCCTCCGGCAGAGCTGCTCAGGCAGTGTTCGGCACACTGCGGCGTCATTAGGCAGCCTCCTGCCTCGAATTCATTTGTGACCAAGCCCGATCATATTAGTGATAAAAAGAAACGCATGTTCCAGTCAGGTTTCCACAGAGAAATAAGATAAGATAAAAATAAACTCTAGTGATCCCTGGGGGGGGCAGAGGCGGGTGAAGAAAAAAGATTGAGAGTTGGTTCATGAAAGAAAAGATCTAGAGATACCGAGAAATAAGAACGAAAAGGATATAAATAAAGACTGCAATAAAAGAGAAAATATATTAAAGATCGTCCTGATGTCTAATAACTAAATACAGTGGCATGATGTCATGATGCGGGGAATATGAACAGAAACAGAGCGAGTTAGTATGAGGAGACAGAGTAGCTCTACCACAAGCCGGACTTTGTTGTTCCCTCCGAGATACTGGGTCTGGATTTTTTTTTTTTCTGACACTAGTCACTAGACCCATTATTTAGCCCTGAGGCATCGACTTCTGCTCATATTCCCACTGCCAGCAGTGTCGTGGGAGCAGAATTTCACATCGGGCAAAATTTATTCCTCACTTTCTGAAGTCTCTTATTTTTTTCTTTTGGAGGTTGGACCACTCGGTTTCGAATAAGATGAAACAATCTGACTTCGACTGAAACGCAGCTCACAGAGAATAAAGGATGTCTTTTTCCAAGTCCTTCTCCCCTGCAACACCGAGAGGAATCTATCAATAAATGAGCAGAGTGTAAGGCAATGGTGGTGTAATAGACCATGGCACTGAGACACAACACACCCTCGGAGGACTCACTGTTTTGCGGTCATTGGATTTGAATAAGAATTTTTAAAAAAGGTTTAAGCATGCTTAATTAAACCTGCTTATCATGGAAAAACTATGTGACATAAATAGAAGATGCACATACATTAATAAATATTTTCATGATGCCCTGATTATGTGATACTGACCCGTCCCTGACATCTTCTTTACTTACTAGAATCTGAAACTGTGGGAAAAACTCAATATCCAAACCTTTGGCAGAAAAAATGAAAACTTCAAGGCCAGTAACATTTTCCGTTTGCCTGACGGGTGCATTGGGACGTCTAAAAGATCTCACTTATCTAAGATCTAAGTGTGCGGTATACATTACACAGCGTGTCTTTCCATTTGTGAAGACCATGTGAGAGGGCTGAAAGCTCTGAACACAGCGGGCTGGCTGACCCTGAGTGGCGACCGCTCTGTCAAACTATTTTCCAGGTCAAAACAATGAACCTCAGTGCTCCTAAAAGTTCCAGGAATGAAACTGCAACAGCAACTAAACCTGAGTGTCAACAGCTCCACAACTCAGCAAATTAATCCAAGGATGAAGACTGCTTGATATGCTTGAAAGCTCCAGAAAAAGTTAGTAAGGGGACCCTGAGTCTTGGGTTATTTTCTTGAAAAATAAGAGATATTTTAGGTCTCCAATTATATTAACAACATAATAAATTACAGTATTTATGTTGTATATAAATATGCATAAAAATCTAATTTGAAATGAGGAGCCGACCAGCTCCTATTGAGAGGCTCTGTCCTTTGCAAACAGGGTAGCTGCTTGATTTCATTAAATTTTTATTTATTTGTTTATCTATTTATTTATTTATTTATTAAACTATTTATTTATAGCGTTGGTTCACTCCTCCACAGACAAAATGCCATTTTCGCTCAGAACTAGAAGAGTAAGAGCGGAGCTTTAGGACAGAGAGGAGAGAAGCAGTGATATTTCTGAATATATTTTCCTTTAATCTCTGCAATCGTCCCCTTGAGAACCTACAAGTGCTTTTTTTTTTTTATTTCTCTTTCTCTATCTCAAAATGATATTTGGAAATAAACCACAGGGTTTGCGGCAACACTTAAAAAAAAATAAAAAACAAAAACACATCCCACTCGGATCCAGAACCAAGAACCTTAAAGTCACAAACTCGCCTCTCACGTCTTATTAATTCTGGACACGCTGGGGTATTTTTTATTTTTTCTCTCAGTCTGCGAGGAGGAACCAGCGCCGCCGCCCCACTGTTACTGGATTTGCCTTCAAGCCTTATCAGCTCTCCTGTGTTCGGGCTTGTGTGGGTTTTTTTCGTGTTGTATAAGCTTTTTTTTTTTTTACTACAGTGAATGGAGGCTTGCAAACACCTCTGCTCCCCGACATCGTTCATCGTCCATTCTCTCCGCAGCCACAAAAGAAACACGTTGCATAATCTCCCCCTTCAAGCAGGAGAAGCCTGCTGATTTTTTTTTCTTTTTTCCTGACGCCTCTTCTCAGAGGTGAATCAGGAAAATGGAATTGATAATGATTTTTCAGAATAAATATTGACTCAAAGGGATGATAGGGAGCCACTTGTAGCATCAGCCCATGGGGGCAGTCTTTCAGTGCCTGGCTGGAAAATCTCTGTGAGGCTTGTGTAGGGGGGGGCTGTGGACGCTAAGGGTATGATTCCCCCATTACCGGCTTGATAATATAACCAGCTACCAGAGAAGAACACACAGTTGCAGTACCTACTCAACATAGTGACATCAAAACATCCCAGGGGGCTTTGAAATTGGAATTTTTATTTCGTAGAAACTCTGTTAAAAAGAGAGATAAGAGCAGTATATACCGACTCTACAGACATTAGCTGTAAGCTAGCGAGCAGTGTGCGTGTGAAAAGCCCCCCAGGAGCATATGGGTTAAATGCAACTTTTGCATTCATGACATGACACACAGAGGCCCACAAAGGCTTTTCCCCATCACTGGAAAAGACATGACTGTAGAAAACCTTTTAAATGACTTTATTTATCAGGAGAATTTGATCAGTTGTGTCCTGTAGCGGTAAAATCAAGAGCGGCTGTATGATTCCATTTTTCATCCCATCCGTGTGCGCAGGAAGCCGGTGGTCCGGGTCTCATGCCCACCCGGCACCAGTTTGGTGAGCGTGCTCTGCTGGCCCCCCAAAAAACACAGAAGTGAGCGAGCAGCTTTCATAGCAATGAATGGGTCCAGTTCTCGTCAATACATCCATGTTGTGTAAGTGTGTGTCTGTGTTCGTGTGTGTGCGTGTGTTTGTGTGATTGTGTGTGTGTGTGTGTCTGTGTGTGCGTGTGTTTCAACTCAGCCTCTGACTGAACTTAAGACTCAGTTCTTTCTATTATCTCCTTCCAACCTTTTTTCCCTATCTCATCTCATCTTTTAACCCTGGGTTGTAAGTGCATATATTTCTCTCTAGTAACGTTGCGGTAGTGTTGTCGTTCCATTGTCTCCCTACGTGATCATGCATATTCTAAAATCCTTGCGTTCCATCTGAACAAACCTTCGAGGTCAACAGTTTGCTGCCGGTCGATAAATTCACCCGCGTTCACCAGAAGATCTCCAGGAGGGTTCAGTTTTCCGATGTGTGCAAATCCTCTGATTGGGATAATTCAATTCAAATAAAAAGAGCTTAAATTCAAATAAAACATTTTTGCAAAAAAATCAAGGTAGTGTGACCAGGCACTAAAACGTAATAGTTGTAACTATGATTACGAGTTATTTCCTTCATATATTACAAAATATTAAATATACTGGAAAACATCCTTTACTTAATGTAGCAACTAGAACTCAGTGTGAATTAGTTCCACTCTTCCACATGACCCTGAGCTTTACATAAAAGCAGACTGGTTCTAAAAACTGGTGTGTATCGAACCGCCAAGTGCATCACTTACAATGCATCCACGTAATAACTCGAAACAAAACGATAATTTAAACTTTCAGATATTTTCTGAAGCTTCCAGCCAGTTCCTGCTGCAAAAGCCTGAATCAACAGAGCGCAGTCCGTCCGTTCCGCCGGGAACCTGAAAGTTTATGTCAGAAACGCCCGGAAATGACGCACAGGCCTCCCATTACTTGGGCCCCGTTTTATACTCTCATAGATCAAACAGAGCAACGTGAACACGGCGTTATTAAATATGAATTAATGCACGTGAATAAAGAAATCTGCCACGCACAGTGCACATAGAGCACAGTAAAACCTCTAGTGCTAAATCTCCTAGAGTCCAAAATCCCCATTTCTGATGCGGTGTGAGATCACACCGAACCCATCGAAGGTCTGAGCCCCCCCCCGGCCGCCTCAGAGAGCCGTGGTAGATAGATACCACATGATGCGGCAGCGGGCGTGTTCTCTTTCTCCTCACGTCCTGCCACCCCCCACACACACACACACACACACACACAGTCCACCTGGGTGTGTGCGTATACGCCTACCAGGGGAAACAGATGTGCATCTGATCTGTGTGTGTGTGTGTGTGTGTGTGTGTGTGTGGGTGTGTGTGTGTGTGTGTTTTTTTCATTTGTTTTTCACAGGGTGTTTTCCCTGCATCCGTGAGCATTCATTCTCATGAAGGCAGGGAAGAAAAAACTGTGTCCTCGTTTTTGGAGCTTTATTTTTTGCGATTGTGTTTTTATTCATGTGCTGATAATTAAGAAACACAAGAAAGATTCTTTTAAATTGTCACCAAATAACCTTTATGGATCGTTGACCCCCCATCAAAGACGGACTGAATGTGCAAAATCATTGGGCATTTATATTTTGATGGAGCATGGATAGACGTGGAACTTGATTGTTACTCTCTCAAGAAAAAAACCTGGTTTTATGAGAAAACATGTATTAAAACATGTTTTTTGGATTTTAATACAATACGTTTTACTGTTATTAATGGGTCACAAGATAAATATGAGGAGTCAGGAGAGGATTGATAGGATGAGTGAGTAGAAAAAGCTTAACGTTTACAGGGAATAGGAAAGAAAAAGTAAGTCTAAACCATCTAAAGACTCACTAGCGCCCCCTACACACCGTGGTGTGCAGTATGCCCCGCAAAAGTAAAGTGTGCAAACCATTCCTTGAGCATTAGCATTAGCTTCGAGAAATCATTATCAAAATCAAAAGGGTTATTTCTGATGATACTGATAAGCCATGCGATCCAGGATACAGCCCTCCTCTCGCCAAATGTGCGCTAGAAATGTTCAAAACACCATCCAAGCTCCACCGATGGTAAAGAAAGACACAAAACAAAACACAACATAATAATTAAAACGTAAGTAAGACGAAGAAGAAAATGCTCGTCGTCCCTTTTTGTTGATGGAAAAATACCAAATTATTCAAACTGTGGGCCAACATGATGTTGGTTATGGAAATGTGGATGTAATACTTCATTATAGATAATGAAATGATTGTCCTTTAATACTTCATAAACAAATACTTCCAATTTTGTTTTGACGTCATTGTTATCAATGAGTTTCAGAGCCGGTAGATGAATGTTTGATGGTTCCCGCCATTTTTATGCTAAGAGGAAAAACTTAACTTTCTATCTCTAATTATGTAAACAGGATTTATGGATTTGCATTTGCTTTCACAAAGCAAACACAAAAAGTAATTTCACCTTGACCAGCCGTAATTATATCAGATCATACATCATAAAATTTAAAATGCAAATATGAAAAAATGCCATCTGGCTCCCATTATCCAGCTGTGACCTTTGCAAATGGGTTATTCCCTTACTTTCAATCAACTGTGACATTCAGGCACATTCCTGTGGAGACAAAATGCCACCAAAAAAGTAATGTAACAGAGTGGTGCTATAAGCCAGATGAGGAGAGGCACTGACATTTCAGTTTTCTTGTTCCATTTCTGCAGTCACGCCCCCCACCCCTCACCAGGGACCTCCAGCCCAATCCAGTATCTTAAAAGGAACCATGCACACCGGTCCTGTCTCTATAGATGACAACTGCCATGGGGCACACTGACAGTCCACGGCCCATTATTTCAGCTTGAGACCGGCTCCATGCTGGGAAGTACCAATGTGGACCGGCGAAAAAAATAGCCTCAATCAGCGAGGAATGAAATGTCAAGGGCTTCCTTTCAGAACCACCGGGGTCTTGGAGGCCAAGTGGACAGCTGACATGTACGCTAACATGCTACAAAAAAAAAACAAAAACAACTATATATACTTTAGGAAGGAAGCATGGGATATGAAAAATAAACCCCTTTCACACTGGATAAAAAAACAATTACACCCACTTACCTCTCATTGTTGTCGTTGGTGGGAAAAAGTACAATCGGCATCCACTCCCTGGTCAAATGACTCTGCAGCGTTCCTGCATATTTAAAGGCTCCAATTCATATCAGCATGAACCCGGATGGACTCGCTAATTTTCACCCTTCACCTTATTCTTGGAATAAGTGAGCAAAACCTTCAAATAAGCTTAAAAAGCATGCATTCACCGACAGAGGCGTCCCAGGCGGAGGCTCCGGCCCTGTTAGGATCCCCCGTGAATGGACAATGAAAGATGCTAGTTATCCGTTTCAGCTAGCAGCTCATTCCTGTCCTGTTGGGTCGGGTTGGCCCACTGCTGTTGCAGTGAAACTGAAAACAACCAATTATTTCTCTCAGAAACTCATGCTTACCAGAAACTGTGATCCAACACAGCCTGTAGGATGATCGAATGACCCCCCCCCCTATTGTTGTAGTAGTAATCAGGCGTTGCCCCTGAGACAACTTTGTAATGGGAAAGAAGCCAACTGCCTTTTTTTTTTAACAAGTTTGCACGTGTTAAAAAAACCTGCAAAAAAATCTTATTTTGGTGTAAAGAAGGCATGAGGCTAAATTTCACCTGGAAAACATGTAATGCTTCAACATGTTTATATTTAGCTCATTTTCAAGGCTTTTACGTTAGTTTGGGATTGTCTATCCTGTGCAGTCTACTTGTGTCTTTGTTGGAGTGTTTATATCCCATCAACTAGCTTTGTTCCACTCCAGCAGCATACGTTAATTAAACCATCATGGATGAATTTATTCCATTATTGGATTCTCTGTGCCGGTGAATATGCCAAACGCATAACGGGTCCCCGTGCGCCCCATGCGTCAGTGCGGCTCAGTTTGGCACGACGGGGCTGTTCAGGAGAAGACAATACAACGGTAATCCTTGACAAAAGACCACAAGGAGGAAATCGGACCTGGATATGTTTGCCCTTTCCCCCCAAGGACCGCACTCCCTGCAGTGGGGACTGACAGAAGATGGATTTATTTGTTATCGTGCCCATGCATGCCAATGACTGAGGCGCGGGGAATCGATAGCTCCCTGGGAATAGTATGAGGGTCATACAAATGCACGGTCGGGCCGGGTTACAAATGACGCAGTCGCTCCGGCAAAAGTAAGCTTCTGCTGTGTAAATTATTAGACAGTTACCAAGGAAAATTACCACTTTAATTAGCTGTAAATAGCCTCCTTTGTCTTCCGCGTTTTCCATAATAACCTCATTTCAACCTGCTGGATCTGCCTACTGTTGAACTGCTGTTGAACTACTGAAAAACGGCTTCTGAGCACAATTACGTTTGTAATTGTGAGACTCAATAGAATGATCAGAGCCTGTTTTTGTGGGTCGGTACCTCGGAGGGTTTCACGGTGTCGTACGAGGAGTGCGCTCCTCTGAAGATTAGGGAAGGTTGTCGGGTTAAATCTTGAGACTGGGAGATTTGAGCAAGAAAGAGAACTGGGTCAAACTTCCACCAACACCGAAACTTCTCATTGAGTGCTTAGGATGTTTTCATGAGCCGTAAGGAATCCTTACCATGCAGTCTATGGGTAGAGCAGAAAACAAAAAGCATTATGTCTTTGTGTTAAGTTACAAAGCAGCCAACTAATATGCTACGGACTACGCCAGACTGTGGACGAACTAACTTTCTATCCTGATCCTCTGATTTTTTTCAACCAGACCTCAGACTTAGCACAAGATGACTTGTACATTCGGTGTGAAGGCCTGGTCAGATCCCAAAATGAATAGTGAAAACATTTAAACGATAGCGTACCGAGATGCAGACATTTTGCATCTAAAGGCTTCGACTTGCTTCAAAGTAAGTGCTTGTTGGAAAGCATAACAGCAGCTGAAACCCACTTTCTGCCATCTGGGTCGGAGAGGGCCATGTTCGAATACGTTTGCACCTCTCTGGAACCGACAGCCTGACAATCACGGCCAGGTTTGGTGTGAAATTTGCAGCGTTATACTTTCACTCTTATGCTCTCATTCTTCACACAATTATTTCACTTTCTGTGCACAACTGAGTGAACCACAACAAATGCATTCGGGGGGGCTTACCTAAAGATGGCACCCTATTCTCATTTTCACAATTCACCTAATTGACACTACACTACAAGAATGCACATTTATTGCTATCAGAGCCACTGAAGGCTAATGGCAGTTTGTTTTTTGTTTGTTTTTTAACCCTGAATATGAGTGCAGCCATTTGGAACAGGTATAAAGTCTTTTGCCTTCAGACATATTCAAATAAAATGTCATACGGCCTAGTTTGTTAGACGTAACAAAATAGTGATCGAATTTTCTTTTGCAGCTTTCAACAGATCAGGCTCAAAAGGGAGTCAGAAACCTTTGAAACTATTGTCATGTCTCCGGTAGTATTAAGTCCAGTTACTGCCTTTTTCTTTTCTTCTGACTCATAATGCCTGCAACTACAGATCTGTCAAGAAAGGTCTCGCTGCACCTTCAACAGCTGAGCACTGACTTATATTTCACACCTCAAAGCTCGACATAGGCCACCGCGACCTCCAAAAACATGCCTTTCATCCCCGCTCTGGCTGAAAAGGTCCTGGTATGTTGACCTGAATGTCCATTAAGCCTCTCAACGAATTTTAAATCATCCTGATAAAAAAAAGGGAAGAAAAAAAGAGGGGGCCTCGAGTCGTGGATGTCAGAGTTCAGGTGCTGGAACAAGCAGAGATAGACCGGTAAGTGAAAAGAGAGAGCTTAACCCAATCAAAACCAGTGACTCGTGTCGGCACTTTGTATTTTTTTTTTCCTAAATTTTCTGTAAATACAACATTTCCCCGGGAGCTTTTCAGCTGAGGAGAGGCGGCGGCATTCACCCGGTGAGTGGATGGCTTCTGTTTGCATTTCTCCCAGCTAGAAACGTGCCGTGCTGAGTATCTCTCTCATCCGGGCTGAACAGAGACCAACGCACATCCATTCGCGTGTGTGGTGCCCTGCGCGCCGCCTTACAGGCACAATCCCATTTCCGGCTCAGTGCATTATCACCTCGATGACCCGCGATTCATTGCGCTCGGCTGCGAGCCGCCGCGGCACGACAGAGCCGTGTCTTTGTCGGGGTTCGTGCGCCTCCTCTTCAATTAAAGTTCTTAAGCCACAGTGCTGGTCGTTATTCCTGGTTTATTTTTGTGTCAAGAAGATTGAGAATATCAATAAGGGTCTTTCAACGAGTCCCTCTTGGCTTTCTAATGCATCCATTGAGAATAATGGACATGCCAATTCGGACCGATGCTCAGACCCGAGCATACAGCCTGCAGGGGCAGGTCCATCAAGATTTACCGCCTGGACGATAACCTCGGCCTCACCACCGACGCCAGCAAACAGCCCTCCCCTCCCAATCGCCAATACCTCACACAAACACACACACTCACACACACCTTCCACCCACTGCCACTCCTTACTCGAGGGCTGACTGACTACAGGAAGAATCGACCATTAGCAAGAAGCTGTGAGTAGCTTTTCAGCAGCAAATTAATGGACCCTTGTTCGTCCCGTTTTCAGCCGCCAGGTGCACTCAAAGGCAAAGCTCTTAAAGAGACATAAACAAAGCCAAACAAAGCCATTGGGGCTTGATCTTTTCATGGCTTTATTTTTAATTCAGAGTTTTAGTTTGAAATCTCCTCTGCATCGGCTGTTTGCTGGAAATGTTGTGAAATGAGCAGTGCGTGAAAATGCAAATCACTTTCACCTTTTGTGCTCTGAGCAAGTTCACAAAGAAGAGTATGACAGATAGGTTCATTTGTTTTCAAGTCCAACAAATCAGACTTCAGCTTCCAGCTAATGCTAAGATTACACTGGTGATTATCCTCCTCCAGCAACTCGCCTATTATCAGGATTATAATTGTCATAATTATTATTGTATCTCTGAGACCGTCTCAGTAGCTAAGGCATAAGTAGCGTGATCGTAAACCATCACCAAAAGTCTTAAGGAGGGAGCACGGGGTCATAAAAAAGTGTCTTACTTTGAGACCAGTGACCAACATTTGAACCCCGTTTCCTGCCAACAGTCAACAACTCAACCATAATGGTGAGAATGCGAAGGTCATTTGAATAATTTTATTTATTTATTTATTTTTTGCATTTGGATTTGCTTCGTGAAAAACTGTCTATTTTTTCACGTAGGTTTTAGAACTTGTTGCTAGAAAGATCGTCCTCACAGACAGTTCTACCACGTACGTTGTAGAGCAGGACTTCAGAGCTTTTGGTCCGAAATCTATGTCAGTTTCTAACCAGATTTTAAAGTATGCACTGAAAATTGGCAAATTTGGTAAGTTTTTCTTTGGCAGTGACATGGTTTTGTTTGCAGATTTATTTTACATAATTGAATCTGAAGCAAATTTAATCCCAAAGGTATTTTAAAGGTGTCTTTTTCTAGTGCTCGACAGAAAAAATTTTCACATAAACTCAGCACTGTCAGGTTTCCAGCCACGGTTTTGTGTCCTCTCGCTTTCTCTCTCTCTCTTCCTCTTTCCTGTTTTTGCTTTCTCCTCCAGTGTGTGTGTGTGTGTGTGTGTGTGTGTGTGTGTGTGTGTGTGTGTGTGTGTGTGTGTGTGTGTGTGTGGAGGGCGTGGCTCACCTGTCCCAGCAGCTGCAGGGGAGCACACCTGCATCTCCTCTCCGCTACTCACAACTCTACCATAAAAACTTGGTCTGCCCAGCACTCCAGTGCCAGATTGTTCCGCCACAGGGGTAGCTACACTCTCTCTCTCTGCCCGCCCCTGAGTGTTCTCTGGAGTTCTCAAGTTTGATTTTTGTGTTCTCATATTTTTTATTTTTTGTCTCCTGTGTGTAGATCTCTGGCTCTCCCCAGTGTTTTCATCTCACCACCAGCAGAGCTCAACCTCCAGCCTCCTGTTTCCACTCTCCCTCCTCCAGACCAGCTCAACGCTCTCCCAAACCAACACCACCACCACCTGCCGTTTCTCATAAACCGTATCAAATCGCATTGCCTCTGCTTTTTTTTGGGTCCGTTAGTACAAAACCCTGACAACTACCATAGTGGCGGATTGAGAAAACATAAGATAATTTGTGCACAGGTTAGTGAAACAGGCTGCAAGACTTGAGGCTCAGCTGCGAGAGAAAAACCTCTGAGCAAAGAATGCAAAAGAGATAAATTCCCCTCTGTTAATCGATAGCCCTCCGCTTGTCGTTCGCAGCGTAGAGCTCAGTTCACGCTGTGTGTGGAAGTGTTGTAGTTCAGAGTTTTTTCTCACTTGCATCTGCCACAGTAGATCTGAGTATTAGCTGTCTAATCATTGCATTTGCAATGATTAGACAGCTAATATCTGGATCGTGACTTTGCATTTCGACTTCTTATCCTGAGTGGATTCCCTGACATGCGCATTTTGTCCCACCGCATCTGCACCACAGGGTGTTTGCGAAGATGTGAAGATCTTAGCTGAAGAAGAGCAGTGCACATGCAGAGTGCCTTTGCCGTTCAAATCTCGGAAAAGCCAGTGCATCCTACTCCAAACGTGCACCTGTAATCCCCTCCTTAGCTGACAAGGCATCGCAAAGATTAACCATCGCCTGTAACTTATTCTCATCTGGGTTTATCCTGATGGAACAGTAGAAGCGCTGAATCTCAGCCACGACATACAGCGAGTATTTATCAGGACCCATGTGACTTTGCAGTTGCCTCTGGATCCGCAGATCACCTTTTAACAGTGCTTCTGTCTCTCAATACATGTTAAATGGATTGGAGCAGAGAAATAAACTTCAAAACTCAAGGTAATCTTGAAAAGAAGGAAACATGGCATTCAAAGCCCTGTTAAGTCTTCTCATTGTGCTGAATTGAAAATGAAACAAAGTGCAAGTTAATGGAAAGTTGGACCACTGTCTGATGCCGGAACAAAACGTGTAATCCGGTCTGGCCTGTCATAACGCGCCCGGCCTTGGGTCGGTCGCTGGGCGCAGTTCTTCCTCTGTTTGCGCCGCCTCCTCGCCCTATTGTCTTCCCTTGATTCATTCATCCATTCATCTATTCATCCCTTTATCAGGCCTCCCTCGGCTCCGTGCTTTCGGTTTGTTGTTACAGTCGCAGCTAGCGAGCTTTCACCGTGGCCGAGCGGTCACTTCAGTTCAGCATTTTAAATGGTTTCCATGAGAACACAAGAGAGGCGGCGTTGTGAGGGTTGTGCCAGGAATGCGGAATTGTCCGTGGTGCTTTGAAAAAATGTGATTTCAAGGCGTTGAAATGCAGATACAGTTAGTTACAGAAGCATTTGGATAGTGAGACCATTTTTTGTAATTGTTTGCCTGTGCACCACAATAATGGATTTGAAACGAAGCCATCGAGACCTGACTGGAGCACAGACTTTCAGTTTTGCCTTGAGAAAACTCTCAAGTTGCTTTCACGGTACGTTCTGGCTCATTATGCATCTGTACTGTGAAGCACCATCCTATTAATTTTTACAGCATTTAACAGAGAGTAAAGCCCTGTACACTTCAGAGTTTATCCTGATGCTTCCATCAGCATTCACATCATCAATAAACAGCAGTGACCTAGTTCCACTGGCAGTCAGACATGCCCACGCCACAACACTGCCTCCACCATGTCTGACAGATGATGTGGTGGCTTTGGATCATCAGCTGTTCCTTTTCCTTCTCCAGACTCTTCTCTTCCCATCGTTCTATTACAAGTTAGTTTTGGTTTCAGCCAAAGAATCTTTTTCCAGAACTATTCAGGCTATTTTAGATGTTTTCTGGCAGATTCTAACCCGTCCTCTCTGTCCTTGAGTGTGACCAGTGGTTTGCATCTTGTGTTAAACCCTCTGTATTTATAATCATGAAGGTGTCTCTTGATTGTAGACTTTGACAGGGATACGCCTACCTTCCTCCTGGAGAGTTTTCTTGACCTGGGAATCAACTCAGGAACTTTTGTCTGCTTCATATGTCATGAAATAACAGGGGAACAGGCCACACCCGGGCATGAACCTGTCCAATTACTTTTGAGCCTCTGAAAATGAGGGAATATGTATAAAAATGGCTGTAAATCCTAAACAGTTAATGCAATGTCTTTTGCTAAACCCCTTGAACTAAAGCTTAAAGTCGTCACTTCAATCACATCTTGATTCATTCATTTCAAATCCCTTGTTGTTGTGTACAAAGGCAAAATTACCACAATTGCATCACTGTCCAGATACTTATGTACATAAGTGTAAGTGCCTTCTTTCTTTTGCGGAGTAGTTAGCAGGGTTTGGCTCATGAAAGTCAGGACGTGGTCGGTTTGCGAACACTGTGGGAAACATAACAGAGAAGGGATGTGATTCCATGCGATTTCACCAGAATAATTTTCAACCGCTAAACAGTTTGGAAACACAATGCATGTGGGTCTGTTTTCTCAAAATTGTCTGTTTCCAATCCTAACAGACCAAAGGAAGGCTATGTTTCTTTGTGCTGGTAATGTGCACTAATTATAATGGAAGGGTTACAGTCATTCTATCGCACACCACGACTGGCACCTCACATAAATTTAGAATTATCTTTGTTTTTTTGTGTTTTTTCTCAGAAAAGGATGCAGTGATCACATTACATCCCTTTTGTTTCGCTGTCACTCTTCCAGCATGGTGGTGTCTCCCTCATCGGTGGGCAGTTCTCCAGTCTCTGCTTTGTCATGCCAGGAGACGGGTGAAAATTTATATTGACATCTTTCCTCTGCTCTTATGTTAATATATTCAGAATGACTGCGGTGTTATGGTATTGTGTGAAAACGGCGCCCCTCCCCTCCCCTCCCCTCCCCTCCCTTCTCCTCCTCTCCCCATCCTCTCTGCTTCTATTCGCTGCTTCCAAATATAATTCTCCATCTGCAAAGGCAAATGAAACCAGGAGATGTCTGCTGTGCTCCAGGTGCCAAATTCACTTCCAATGTGGATGAGGCTCATGGTGGGATTATGCCGTGATTGCCCAAAAACAATCAAAATACCGGGCCGTGGGACCGCAGACTGAAGTGGTGCCGCACCGAGCATCATCATCATCATAACCTTGAAAGACCTTCACTGGCGGAGAGGAGGGAGTCAAGAGGGGCTCCTAGGCACAGCTGTGCAGACAGCGCCCCCTGTTGATCTGCTTGGGATAAAACACTGAGCGGGCACCCAGAGCTAAAGCGGATATCTGCTCACACACACACACACACACACACACACATGCCTTTGAAGGCTGACAACAGTTGCATTAATTACAGATCCGCTCGTCCAAAGGGGACACAAACATATCTGGTGCTTTCACTTCATATGAGAAAGCAGGGGGAAAAATAATTTCTACCACAAAAGCTCATCATTGTGGATGGATAAATGAATGGAATGCATGAGTTGAATCGATATTATTAATGAACAAAACAACAAACACGTATTGAGAGTCACATTTAATAGGATAAGTGAATAATGTACTAATTCCTTAAACTTAAAGAAAGTCATGTCCTATTATTAAACAAAAACCCTCCCGACGAAATAAAAAAAGAGAAAAAAAGATGAAGGCTTTACAGAAGTAATTTACAAATACATTGTGCTTTATTCTATCCCATTTTTAGGTCTAACCAAATACATTAACCATATGATATAAACCTGCCTCTGATCATTGTTGTGTCATTTTCACATCTCAGTCTCAAAGACCTGCAGGAAGAAAAGTGTTCAGATCCGATCGCTCATTTTGTTTGCACCATTTAGAACATGCTGATGTCTTGCGTCGACCCACAGGGTCTGAGCCCACAGGGTCTGAACCCCACAGGGTCTGAACCCCACAGGGTCTGAGCCCACAGGGTCTGAACCCACAGGGTCTGAACCCCACAGGGTCTGAAACCCACAGGGTCTGAACCCCACAGGGTCTGAGCCCACAGGGTCTGAACCCCACAGGGTCTGAACCCCACAGGGTCTGAACCCCACAGGGTCTGAACCCACAGGGTCCGGACCCACAGGGTCTGAACTCGAACCTGAGTCTTAATATCAATGCACGGCCTGAAATCCCGCCAAAATAATGCTCCACCTCCGCGAAGTGATGGTGAGTCGGGACTCTTATTTTGAAGAAGCCCCGGCTCCTCCCACTACTTCCGTGTTTGCGTCCCTCCTGCGTGTTCCTGGCTTTCGCTGCGGACCCCACAGTGTCTTCTGGCTGCTCTTTTAACATAAATAATCATGTCTCTGGAGGTGGAATCCGCGGAGTAAGTAGCCCAGTTAATTACTCTTTAAGCAGGGTATGTTTTTTAATAAACTGCCACCTTACTACACTATATTTCTTCACGATTTCTGTCAAGAGGCCTGCTTCATCCTCTGCTAAGCTAACCTCAGCTAAGCTAAGAGAAGCTAACTCACAGATCCCCCCGCAGTGATGCTCTGGGCTCTTTAGTGAAGCAGCGAAGTGAAATTAATTCCAGTTTGTCTAATTTAATGTAATAAATTCTCCGCCTCTTGTGTTTTCCGTGCAACACTGTGGGGAAAACGGAATTGAGAGATAGGAAAGTGGCAGTAAGTTAGCATCAGCTAAGGTTGTACTGTCAGTCGTTATAGATACTGCTCTGATTATGGAAGTAATTTGTTCAAACTTTTGCCGCGAGTGGCATAATTGGTTTTCGTACTAAATTTGCCTCATGGACTTTTTGTAGCTGCACCTTTTTTATCCAGGATTTCACACTGGTCTTAAGTGGCGTTCATCATTCTCTGTTTAAAGTTATTTACAACATAGGTTATTTCAACAGGGCGAATATATCTGCACATTAAACTGCATGAAAGTTATCCATCATGGCAGCAGGGTGGGATGGTAGTCAGAGATTTCTCAACCGAAAAAATACCGAGGTTAAAATGTATGTTGTCAAATATTCTCCGTGCTGATGCCCTACCCCCACCAGATGTAATAAACTTCATGAAGTCGGTAGCTCATTGTGACAATGTTTGCTAATCACAAACCTTCTCTATGTCATTTCTGCACTCAACGCAGTTTCTTGTAATTCTCGTTGTCATATAGCACTTTGCAGTTTTAAATGAAATAAATAAGTTTAAGATTAAAGTGAGGATGTTTTACAAAATCAGTATTTTCTGTGGGGACCAGACCATCTGCTGCTGGACTCTTCTTCTCATTTCTCATCTTTGAGGATAGTCCTTTATGACTCCAGCTGAGTGTCTGGGCTTGTTGTCTCGCTGCAGAATTAATTTAGGACTGATCAGATACTTCCCTGCTGGCTTTGCATGAATGATAAGAGTCTAAAGAATGATAAGAATCTAAAGTGTGAAGTGTGTGAAACTTTTGCAGAGTACTCTAGGTGCCAGTAAGGATTATCTGTAACAAGGTAATATTTGCCAATAATATTGGCTGGATGAGTAAACAGGTGGACGCTACCTCTCACTGGGGGGGCATGATCCTAGCCACTTATTTTACTTTTAGAGGAGGGATCAGATAAACAAATGTCCATATTAATAGGATTGTTTTGTTTTTATTATTATTAAATGATCTACTGTCTTGAACCGATCAACTATCTTACTGCGGCTCCCTTTTCAACACTTTTCAAGCTGAATTTGCTTTAAGCTTAACTCCCTTATTGCCTTACAATATTTGCTTATTCAAACAACTCACACCAATTGTGTTTTTCCACAGCGTGATCCGTCTGATTATGCAGTACTTAAAGGAAAATAATCTGCACCGGACTCTGGCCACCCTGCAGGAGGAGACCACAGTGTCCCTGAACACCGTGGACAGTATTGAGAGCTTTGTGGCAGATATAAACAGCGGCCACTGGGACACCGTCCTGCAAGCCATCCAGTCCCTCAAGCTGCCGGACAAGACCCTGATAGACCTTTATGAACAGGTAAGGTTTGGTTAAATCGTTGTCTAAGGTATATCTCCTTGTGTTTAATACTCTCATTGTTGCTGTCTTTTATTTTTCTAATTAGTCCACTGTTTCTTCCGCTTCAAAAAGTGAATTCACCAGGTGTTTGATAAGTTAAAATTTCAGTATTTTGTAGTCAGGGCACTCACTAGTTTTGTCATCAAGCTGTTCATTTCTGCTGATGTCTTTTCCTCAGTCTTTTGTGTAGTGTTGGTTGAGCATGATCGGTGTCCCATTTAGTTTCTGTACAGAAATCTGTAAACTCTGATTTAAAGTCTTAAATTTTATTAGTGTTTCTATGCAAGGAAGCAAGTTGTTTCAGTTTGTTGCTCTTGCTAATCTTTTATTTAAGTCATATGTTTTTAATTTATGGTCCCTGAGATAAGAAGACCTGCATTTGTTCTACTGTTGTCATGACTCGTGCCAACAGATCCTCAACTTTAAAGAAGCTGTACATCACAGGTGAAGTCTAGTTTCCTCAGAGTCAAGGAGTTTGTGTTGTTTTCCTGACCAGGTTGTGTTGGAGTTGATAGAGCTGAGAGAGTTGGGTGCGGCTCGCTCACTTCTCAGGCAGACCGACCCCATGATCATGCTCAAACAAACCCAGCCAGAGAGATACATCCACCTAGAGAACCTGCTGGCTCGCTCCTACTTTGATCCCCGAGAGGTGAGTCCAAACCAAACCGTGCAACAAAACAGTCTTTCTTCATCCATGTAGGATTGATTTTGGATCAGTATCTGTGGCCGGTCATTTTGCTTTTGGCACCTAAATACAATAGCCCCTGCAGATGGTTTGTCATCAAGGAAATGTGTTCTTTTCTCTCTTTCTCTCTTTATCTCTCCTGTTATTCAGGCATATCCAGATGGCAGCAGTAAGGAGAAGCGCCGGGCGGCCATCGCCCAGGCCCTGGCAGGGGAGGTCAGCGTGGTGCCACCGTCTCGTCTCATGGCTCTACTGGGTCAGGTAGGTTCTCTAGAGGGCACAGTGAGTGTGATTCCTCAAGAAAAGAGTCTTCATAAAATAACTGTTTTGCATCTTGAGTCTGACATATTTCCTACATTTTTACATAGTTGTGCGTCTTGATTAATATTTCCCAACAAACAAGTTATGCTACCACCCAGATAAAGTGTAAATGATGATTTCTTTTTCCACTTTTACTCTTCTTTCAGTCACTGAAGTGGCAGCAGCATCAGGGACTCCTTCCCCCTGGCATGACTATTGACTTGTTCAGGGGTAAAGCTGCCGTCAAAGACGTGGAGGAGGAGCGTTTCCCCACGCAGCTCAGCAGACACATCAAGGTACTCATGCTGTCCCAAAGTATGGAGGGTAGAGAGCAACATAGAAGGGCCGCTTCACTGTTTCAAACTGTGCTGTCAGCCAAGAATACTTTTGTTTTACTTTCACACTTCCATAAGTTTGTCGTTGTTGGTTTTGTGTCTTAAATATTTTGTAACAGCATCTTTTCCTCCCCTCCGCAGTTTGGACAGAAATCTCATGTGGAGTGTTCACGATTCTCCCCTGACGGTCAGTACCTGGTCACCGGCTCTGTGGATGGCTTCATTGAGGTCTGGAACTTCACCACCGGCAAAATCAGAAAGGTAAGATAGAGATGCATAAACGAGATTTACTGTCCTGTTGAATAACTCACTACATTAGAAGTCACTGTACGCACTGCCGGCCCGCAGGATCTGAAGTACCAGGCTCAAGACAACTTCATGATGATGGACGATGCCGTTTTGTGTATGTGCTTCAGTCGGGACACAGAGATGTTGGCCACCGGAGCTCAGGATGGAAAAATCAAGGTAGAAGGCAAACTTCGCTTTAATGCTCCTTTTCTCATTCCTCTTTGGTGCATTATTTATCTAAAACCTGAAATTATCATCAAAGTTGAATCTATTTTCAGTGTATTCTTCAAGTTTTTCTGTTGTTTAAAAAACATAAATGTTATTTCAGTAGTAAAATTAAAACAAGGTAGTAGAACATTTGGACCAGTGAGAGAATTCTCTTATTTACTACATACATGTATCAACAAGTAGAAACCAAGTTAAAACACCATTAAATCTGTGTCTGTCTGTGTGCGTGCCTGTGCGCGGGTGTTTGTGTGTGTGTTGGTCTTCAGGTGTGGAAGATCCAGAGCGGCCAGTGTCTGAGGAGATTCGAGCGTGCCCACAGCAAAGGAGTGACATGTGTCAGCTTCTGTAAAGACAGCAGCCAGCTCCTCAGTGCCTCCTTCGACCAGACGATCAGGTGAGCTCACATCTGACCAGTCACCTTCAACCTTCGTGTTTCCTACAGACTTCGTGTAAAATCAGCTGCAGGAATAACGAATAAGTCCTCTAGTTTATGGGGTTATTGTGCTCTTAAAAACTTGTTTGGATGATGTTTGTGAATGTTAATTGTGTGTGTTTGTGTGTGTGTGTATGTGTGTGTGTTTTTTTTTGTTTGTTTGCTTTTTTTGCTTTTATTGCTTTTTTTGTAAGAATCCACGGACTGAAGTCAGGTAAAACTCTGAAGGAGTTCCGCGGCCACTCATCATTTGTCAACGAGGCCACGTTCACCCCGGATGGCCACCACATCATCAGCGCTTCCTCTGACGGCACAGTGAAGGTGAGAGAAGCCGCCGCTGGGGGGAAAAAAAAATACCCATCATCGCTTTTCTCTTGTTTTCAACTCGCAGCATCACGTGTGCGCCTCAGAATAACCTGCTTCTTTTTCTGCTCGGGCTCGACCCACTCCAGGTGTGGAACGTGAAGACCACCGAGTGCTCCAACACCTTCAAGCCGCTGGGCACGTCGGCGGGCACTGACATCACCGTCAACAACGTCATCCTACTGCCCAAGAACCCGGAGCACTTTGTCGTGTGTAACCGCTCCAACACGGTGGTCATCATGAACATGCAGGGACAGGTCGGTTTAAGCCATCACAACAATACACATCCTAGCACTTTATTCATGAAGTGCTAGAGCCTGTTAATGAGCCACTACACACACTAGTTAAACTTATATTTATTTATGAGATCAGTTTTTTCTGTATATTCTTATTATTTCATCACCATCCCAGTGTTTGGTTGGAATCATTTTCTGTTTCTTTAAAGAGAGAATCATGACTTTTACCAATTACATAAATTGTACTCGTTTTGATCATATTATACATTTTTCAATGTAGTCAAGGTGCGACACCAAATATAAAGAAATAAGTAAAACAATTTGTAAATTACAGTTTATTCTGAGAAAATTGAACAAATCAGCAGGGACTTAGATGGATTTATACATATATATATACATTTTTTAAAATAAGCTATTTTCAGATCCCTTCTTAAGTAAGTGAGTTATGACTATATGCTTGAAACACCTTCATCTTTGCCAGATGGAAATTAAAGGCCATTTCAAGCTTGTTATATATTTAGTTAAATATATTTCCCTTGAATTACTGCACAGTAAACACCAGGTTCTTGTAAATTCCATATTAGATTTAGTTCAAACTTGAATAGTAGGATTTGTGAAAGTGTTTTCATTATATAACTGTGATTATAAAACTGCCTTCCTTCTCCCCCCGTGCAGATTGTGAGGAGCTTCAGCTCCGGTAAGAGGGAAGGCGGTGACTTCGTGTGCTGCACCCTGTCCCCCCGCGGCGAGTGGATCTACTGCGTGGGCGAGGACTTCGTGCTCTACTGCTTCAGCACAGTCACCGGCAAGCTGGAGAGAACGCTGACGGTAGGTAACGGCGCCCGGGGGCCCAAGATCAAAGTGTCCGGGAAATATCAGATCTTGTTCGCTTCTGTGCCTCTGCTGCAAAAAAAAAGAAATCTGAGTGCGAGGTTTTGATCTAAGTGTTGAAGGTTGGATGTGGAGCTCCTTCTGCCTTATGTGATAGAATAACTTGGCGATCAACCATGAGATAAATGATGAGCTGCATATAATAATATTAATAATAGAAAACCTGGGACTAAGCTGTGCAGGTTTTTCACATGTCTCAACCAAACCTTGTATCTTGTATTTTTACCAAAATTGTGCAGACGTCTTTCAATGTTTTGTAACCACACTGTTGGTTCACTTTTATATTTTTGTTAATATTTACATTAATACAATTGCTTGTTCTTGTAATTACTTGTTTTTTTTCTTTTTAAAATAGTTTACTTGTTCATACACTAATACTTGACTTTTTATCTGGTTTTTACTTGAATCTCATAACTAGTGTGCATATTAAGGCTTCTTTAAATGAACAATTAAAGTATGACACGCTGTGTTTTGAGTAAAAGTAATGACCATGACAAGAGTATTATATTGATTCATCAATTGCTTTGTTGTTTTGTTTTTTTGTTGATGCCTAGCACCATTTTCAGTATTATTTTTATTACGTCGATTGGTTTTAATCCTAAAATCCCTTCTTTTTTACACTGAATTCTGGGATCTGTAGCTTGTAATGTCTTTCATTGTTAAATACAGTACTTTAGAGATCAGATCAGCCTATTACTAACTTTAAATAGCTGTAAAATGGGCAATTTTCATACTGAGCTCCCCCTACACAACACCCTTCATTCTAAACCACAGGATCTTTCTAACGTCTTGCTCCTCCCCCCTCTCCAGGTCCACGAGAAGGATGTGATCGGCATCGCCCACCACCCCCACCAGAACCTCATCAGCACCTACAGTGAGGATGGCCTGCTGAAGCTCTGGAAGCCTTGAGGCCTAACGCCCCGAACGAACCAAGACCGGACGTTCTCTCTCTCTCTCTCTGGACTCAGCTCTCCTCATATTTTGTTTTGGTCTTGTGTTTTTGCAGCCTTGGTGAATCAATCCTGGGTCCACGTGGACTCAATGGTCTGGATCTTCAGGCGGATGATCTTGCTTAAACCATCACTTTCACACATTCAGCTGCATGTTTCAGTTTGAAATAGGTAATGTTCATCTTGTGAATAAAAACGCAGAGTGTCTACAGGAACTTTTTGTATTGTTGAAAACGTGCAGCTGAATGTTTGTGGGGGTATTTGGTGTTTTCACAGCAGAGCCTTATTTACCTCAGCTTTTGAGAGGAAAGGTTAATTTCTTAGATTATTCACTTCTTTTTCTACATAAAGTCAAGTCTCAATTCATTGGAAAACATGTCATTCAATCTTTAAAACATTACATTTTCAGTCTATAAAATACTTTCTCAGTTTGTTCACAAACGGACATCATATGTTTCCTCTTTCAAAGCAACATATGGGTTACTCTGATACTTTTTATGAATTTGTAAGAGCAGGTGTCCAGAAAGTGTGGGGGGGGCACATTGCAGTCATCCATTACACGTTTTCTGTTGCTGTTCAAATAGATAAAATTCTGCTGCTGAACACACCTGAGCCTTAGACATTTTTCCTCTTTCTTCAGAAAGAGGAGGGGAGTTGTCAGATGTTTGGGGGGGAGGGGGTCAGTGTAGATATTAGATTTAATTCTTTTGAAAATTCCAATTTTTTTGTAAATATATTTTTTAATAACTTTTTTCTTTCCAAGAAGACCTGGTTAAATAGAATGTAGTTGTGTGTTGGTGTGAATTTTTTTTTTTTTTAAAGTCATGGCAAGAAGTGGACAGCTTCACTGCAGGAAATGTGTTTCCTGGAATTATTCCCGTCTTTTTGTCATAAAGAGCTGACAATGTGACCTGTTACTTGAGGAATATAGAATAATACATTTCGGATTTATAATTCATCCTTTTGAATTTTTTCGTCGTGTTGAATACATGTGATGTCGAAAGAGATGTTGCATTTACCTTATATCTTTTTTTTCATCCCCAAGAAATCTTTTTTATTTTATTTTCTCTGAAGCTGATTGTCCCCAACTAGTTTTGGAAACTTCTCTCAAATCTTAAATGCATGAATGACCAGTAATTCGCACAAATTAAAGCTGCAATAACTTACTGGATTTTCAAATGTTCCATGTAATACCTCTTGTCTGTGTCATTAAAGCTATTTAACCAGAGCAGTGATATACGCATGTTAAAGTTATGTTGGCCTGTGTTGGTGAAAGTTAATCTGGAATAGTTTGAGATTATCTAAGAAATTCGGGACTTTTCAGAGGGTTTAAAGAAACAAGGACACCAGATGTCACCGTACAACCACCACTAAATGTCTGTTGTCAGAGTTTTGAGGAGAACTTCAAGAATGATCCAGTCGTTCATGCTTCCTTTGTTTAATAGAGGTTTCTGCAAACCCCGCTCCACGGTGAAGAGTTGTTGACCGAGTTTGATCTCTGGATAAACTCTGGTCGGACGTCTGTTGGTACAGCAGCTCTGCGGAGAGGCGGGTCAAGTCGGCCAGAAAGGGAGAATCCAGGGCTTTCAGTACACCTTCAAAATAAAAGCATGGATTTGTCACTTTTACCTTGCATGTCTTAAGAGTTTGAATGTGTTACTGATGTCTCATCTCAACATTTTTATACTTGAGACAGGAACATCCAATAATCAGAAGTGATGACAATGACCGTTAAGCCGTTCAGTCAATATGTTCAGTTTTGAGTCTTCAGCTTGGATGATTATCCTAAAATCCCTTAAAACGTATTTGTTAAAGTCACAGGTTTCCTGCTAACTTTTTCTTGATTTTCGTTCCTTTTTATGTGTATTTACGGTGTCGATATTTACATGATAAAAACAAAATCTTAATTTAAGAAACTAGAGGGTGGGTCATTTCTCCATCTTGCTAGACCCAACTGACATTGCAAGCTTTAAAATTTTTGAAGCAAAAAAACTAACAGTAAGCTTCATAGGTGGCTGACACAGCTCACGTGCAGCCTTCTGTATTGTGCTTTTGGGATGAATGTAATTGCACTTTTTACTTTGGCTGCAATCAATGTTTATTTTCATCATTGATTAATCTACTGATTATTTTCTTGAGCAATTCTTTTGTCTGTAAGATATCAAAAGAAAAATGTCAATTTCCAAGGACAGAGGATGATATTTTGAATTCCTCAAGTAATCTAACAATCTGTCTCAAAGCTCAGTGTAATAGGTGTGGTATCATACTGTACAGCGAGAAAAGCAATAGAGCTTCACATTTCGGAAGCTGGAACCTGAGACGTTTTGGCAAAAAAACAGAGGCGTTTAATCTCTAACTTAATCTCTAAGAGCTGCTGATTTATCTTCCACTCGTCATTCTGTGTTTTCATCTCTACTTTGAGTCTCGAGCACACTAGTCTCCCTCACTCCTATATATCACAGAAAAAACACGTCACCCCGGGTTTTATTTTCCAAACCTCTGAAGGGAAGTTGTTTCTGCAGCTTGGGAGCCTTGACGACGCAGGTCAGGGAGGTCGAATGACTGTTCAGTGTCAGTGGTGGTTTCTGCAGGAGAGAGTTTACTATGGCAGGAGTCCTGCGCCTCCTCCTGCTTTTGCATCTGCATCATGGATCATTCGTCCTCGCCTCAGCCGAACCGGCCGATGACGCGGCCGCACCGGGGTCTGCACCGGGCTTGGGTGCAGCCCTCAACACAACCGTGAGCCTCCTTTCCACAGGGGAGACTGCCAGCGCCCCAAACACCACTGATGCTCCCACCACGGGATTCACGGCCGGCTACGGTAAGTCAACCGCCAAAGCTCCTGAGACCACCACAACTGCCCAACATCTGCCTGAGGAAAGGGATGAAACAGCAGGGAGAGAGGTTCCCAGAAAAAAGGCTGAAGCAGAGGAGGAAGGTCCTCTGGAATTAGGTGAGTGGAATATTTTTATTAGTTGTTCTATATTTTGTATTTTTATTTCTCTTTGTTTGACCTTCAAAGGAAAGAAAAATCTGCTTTGAAGTATTTACAGTGGTAAAGTGGTAATTGATCACTAAAAATGCACTGAATATTCCTTTAAGGATTTAGAGTTTGATGGTAAAAGAAAAACAAAACCACCATTCTGAGTTGGACTGTGAGAGTTAAAGAAAAAACAAAAAAAAACTCCTGCGGGGAACAAAGCAACCAAGACTCCAGTTTGAGGAGAAACTGCGTCCAATGTGTGAGTTGGAGGCAACGAACCGTTGACAAACTCAGGCCTAAAGAATCCTCCCGGGATTCCTCAGAGCCTCGGAGATCGGAGGAGCTCCATTGGTCTCCACATATCTGCGGTCAGGGAGTCGTTGTCCAAAGGGCTGGGGGAGGATGTTCTACACCCAGGCCTGCAGCAGCAAGAGATCTCAGCCATGTGTGTTTTCTGCTGATGGAAACCAGATGCTCGGTGAGATGCCTTACACCCCCCCCCCTCCAAAAAGAAAAAAGAAAAGAGAAAAGCAAAGAACAACACTCCTCACACTCCTCCTCACACTCCTTGAAACCAGTCGTTCGGGATGTTGGAATGAAGGCATTAATTCAACCGTACGCTCGCTGTAGCTTTGACTGCTGCAGCCAAATGTCTAAATGTAAATGGATGCAAACATATGCAGCCAAAAAAAACCTCCAGCATTAAAACGGCAGCGTTTTAAGTGAGTGCAGTCTCAGATTGTAAAGCTGCAGCCCCTCCACCGTGTCCTCTGCTGGGCCAATAACTTCCCAGCCGATGGCGAAGAAAAGACGCTTATCCGAAGTCAGGGTCCATAAAACGCTTTGCCTTTTTTTTTTTTTTTAAATAGTCGGGAGGGCCACCAGGAGCCTTAATGTAGGGAAGAAGGCCCGGGCGGCCCCGAGGAGAACCCGCGTCGTCCCCGGGAGAACGGGGGTTGCCGGGAAAGTCAAACCGAAGGCCGAAAAGAGCGCGAGCCAATCGGTGGCCGGCGCGGCAACCGTCCCGCGTACGTATTGGGACCGGCCCCCGAGGTATACAGTATGTCGATCGGGACGAGGGTCGGACGCTGGCGGCCAACAGTTTTTTTTATTCCTTTTATTTTTTTTTTTAAGAGTTTCACAAAAAAGTGGGGTTTACCACAACTGGATAATTCAAGTGGTCTCAGGTCAATTTTTGGACTATTAATACGCCTACTTCAGGTTTAATGGGAGTTTTGAAGCCTGCTGGGAACCTGAATTGTCAGTTGAGACAAACCCATCCGAGGGAAAGCATGAAACAAATGTTAAAAAAAAAAAAAAATAGAAATAAAAAAAAATTATTAGCTGGTTTAACGCTTAGTCCAGACCCAGATCTGACTCATGCTGTCTCCATGCTGAGGCAGCACATACTGTATATCTGAACCAGTGCTCTATAAAGAAAAGAGGTCGATCTGAAGAGCCTCTCTCTCTCTCTCTCTCTCTGTAGCTGCTTGTAGTGACTTTCATTCTGACCCTAACACCAAAGTCGACCCCTCACCTTGGTTTTTATTAACTTCTTTTGGGGGTTTAATCTTTGCATACACCGTTTCAGCCAGGAACTGAGTGTATACGTCTTCAGTGGGAATCAAAAAAGTCTGAGGCCACTTTATCAGACTTGTTTATGTGTGTGTGTGTGTGTGTGTGTGTGTGTGCGCTGGACCGGGACCTGAGCCCACTGTGGGAACCCTGTGTTTGTGTGTGTGTGTGTGTGTGTGTGTGTATTTGATGGTGTACGCAGAGCGCAGGGGTCCGAGAGCAGAGATTAGCTCTCGGTCGTCGGCTGGAGATAAACGCTCAGTAAAAGCAGCTTGTCGCGTCGCGTCACGTCACATCGGGGCCGATCCTCGTTGGAAAAAAAATCCGGCCCGGGCCCCTTCAGCCGGCGCCGGAGTCAGACTGGCAAAGGGAGCGGTACGGCAGAGGAGAAAGGTTGCCTGGTTGGAGAAGACAGTACGAACTAATGATGTTACCTCCGCCTACTTGGCAGTCTCAGGAGAATCTTAGATTTCTGAGCAGTGAATGAAATCACAAAACACACTCGTTTGGCATGAGAGATGATCCGTAAACACCTTGTGGGCAACAGTCCACTAACAGGTGATATTTCCAGCTGTTTAGTGCACATCTGGGACTTTGTGTTAGATGTCACCTGTTTCTTTTCCTTTGGCCTGAAATCCTGAAATGAGGAAAGATAGAAAAGTGTTCACCACTACTTTGCAGGTATTGCAGGGAATTTGGATGTTGATGAGCTTTGACTAATTCTTGACCGTTCAACCCTCCTCAGGTTAATACTTGATAACGAGAGCTGAAATAAATTAGGGAATCACTGTCAACTCCATTGTATCCAACCACTATATATATATATATATATATATATATATATATGGGGGGCGATCGTGAGTGGGTGAAGCTGTAGGGTCACGTTGAGGACCACAGCGGGGATGAGCCTCAGGGTCGGCGCCAAACTCTTCGGTGGCTCCATCACCAACAACCCCCCAAGTCCCTTTTTAAAGGCTGGGGGGTGAAGGGTTTATGGGAAACAGAGGAAAAAAAGCCAGAGAAACAGAAGTTTAGGTACATGAAAGATGTGAGCAAAGGCTGGAACATTAGTCATGATCCAAGTTCCTTTTAACTTTGGAGGGAAAGGAAAATTCCTGGCATTTAGTCAATGAGACTAAATAATGCTATTTTCATGCACAAAACAATATTTCTTTTGTATTTCAAGGTCATAGACAAATGATCTTATTTTAGTTTTTCCCCAGATATTCAGCTGGGTTGAGAAAATAAAAAGAAATGGGACGTTCCCGTTCCTGAGCATCACCATCGCCAATTGTCTCTGGCCCAGGCTCGGTGGTCTCAGAGGAAGCTTCGCGGTCGGGCAGGGGTCCGGTGGTCGAGGGCGACAAAAGAGAGAGAGAGAGAGGCGTCGCCGCTCAGGGCCGAGTGACAGGCAGCTCGATGGGGGGGGGCTTTAGAGGAAAAACCAACCTACATTCAGTATTCATTTATGCTGCTTCTAGACCTCGGCCGGACACTTATTTTTTGCATCCAGTAAAGCCCCTGAAAGGAAGAGGCAGTTTGAACCGAACTGACCCCCCCCCCCCCCAAATCACCCCCAGACAATGAGAGTCTGTCCGAGGCTTTAACTCTGCAGCAGAGGACGTTGGACGGGTTTAAAGAAACATCACCAGCATCCTGTAACCCCCCCCCCCCCCCACACACACACACACACACTTCCCTTTCGATTTTTACTTCTTCGGCTTGATTTTGAAATGTATCAGTGGTGGGGGAAATGAAAGTGTTGAGATCTTTTACTTAAAGAAAAATTAATAATCCCTCAGCAAGAACGATAAAAATCTCAAACCAAAAACATAAAATAAACCCTCAAGCCACGTTTTTTTCTTTTTCTCCTGTCACCTGTAATTTTCCACTTCGACAAAATGTTATATAATTCGTTTGCGTTATATAACATTGAAACACCTAAACACGAAAACAAACTCTCTTCCGAGGGATTCACGTTTTTACTCACATGCCTCTGCAGTGTCTTAACTCTCAGCTATACACTCGCCAGGTCAAGTGGTTGTTCATATGGTGATGGATTATTTATGTACATACGAGTCTATGTATTTGAATAATTACGGCACTTACAGTGTGGGAATGCGCACGCTCTCCCTGGAGTGAACAGAGCGTTTAAGTGTGTGGGAAACCGGTTCTATGAGTTCTCTTTATCCCAGTGTGAGTTTACATTGGAAATTTGACTCTTTAGAATAAACTTGCGGCCCCTGGACGGAGACACAGGACTCCTCCAGGTTGACTTTGGCTCCAACTACTTTAATAAACTCTCTGAAATCATCTCTACCCTCAGTATTGTTTGTCCAATGGCACCAAACGTTCTCAATGGCCCCTTGCTACATCCAAAGGCCCAAATTTAGCAACGAAACACTGAACCAAAGTTGTCGAATTCACCCCGGACTGATCAGAAAATCCAACAGTGAATCCGTTCAAACAGGATTTATTCGGCACAGTCTACAACGTTTATATTTTTAAATCCGCACCGGCATTAAGGCGGAGCGCGATTATTCCCACCACGTTGCTCTCTGGAGCTTGTTGGGAGAGTCAGTCTTACCGCTTGCCCTCTTTTCAACACAGCGTTGCCATAGTTTGTGCCGGGGATTAAGTAGAGTTCAGTGCTCGTCTAAATGCCGGCGCTCCGCTAATCATCCACCGCCCTCGATGCAAAAAAACATTAACCAGACTCTCAGCTCTGGGACTCCGCCTCCCGCCTACTTTGCCGCTCTACCGTCGACGCGTGAATAACGCTGAAATGGTGACTGAGTGTGTGTTGCTTTGTTCCAGAATGTCCTCCGCTGGGCCTGGAGTCCCTGAGAGTCAGAGACACGCAGCTGAGAGCGTCGTCCTACAAGCGCAGAGGCCTGGGCCCTCACCGCGGCCGCCTCAACATCCAGGTAACCGCTGCAACCGCAAACCAAAGGCCTAGTCCAGTGCAACACCCTCAGTCCAGAGCGGCACTATCAGTGCGTATTTGTCACGTGTCTCCTGTGTGTGTGTGTGCATGTGTGTTTCAGTCAGGGATAGAGGACGGCGACATCTACGACGGCGCTTGGTGCGCTCAGTACAGAGACAAGGAGCAGTGGCTGGAGGTCGACGCTCTGCGGCCGACCCGCTTCACCGGCGTCATCCTGCAGGGTCGCAGCTCCATCTGGAGGTTGGTGCCGAGGGTCAAAGGCTTCATAGTATGGAAGGGGGGTGCTTTTCAGAGCAGGTTCTTCAAAGTGATATTACTCAAAATTAAAGGCTTCAGTTACCACACTGTTGAATCTGATGTAGATCTTAACACCTGCACATTAAAGTTTAAAGTCCCTGCTGCACCCACATACTATTTGTTTCACTACAAACTGAATATGAAACAATAACACAAAATGAATTTGTTTTACCTGAACCGTATAATTCGGTTGCAGCATCATTTTAAGACTTAAAATTGTTAAAATATTTCTCTGTCTTTCTTGTTTTCTCTCCTATTATATCGGGATATTTTCCTCTTATTATGAAACCTCCGCTCCCCTGCGGGGCCCTTTGTTGTGTGTCTGGTGTGATGTCTGATATGTGCTGTCCTGCTCACACTCAGTTGGGACATGGTTCACACCTACAAGGTGCAGTTCAGCAACGACTCGGTGGTGTGGAAGCCGTGCATGAACGGGACCGAAGAGGCTGTGAGTGAACGCATCGCTCTTTTCCATCTTTTAGGCTTTTTAGTACTCGTCTTTCTCCTCCTTCACACTTCTCTTCCACGAGGTGTTCAAACCATTGAAGACCTTGTCACAAGCTCTCTCATCTGATTGCCAAGGACTTTGTTGTAGCAGCCAGGGGGTGAATTACACTGGAATGATTTTCATTTCGTTTTCTTTCTAAAAAAAAATTTGGCAACTTATGCTTGAGTTGCAACATGAAGTATTTGGCAACAAATGTAAGTCAGAAAGTTTCAAGGCTGATTAAATTTACTTAAAGCCGGTAAAACATATGACTATCATATTGAATTAAGTTGAACGTGCTGAATTAGTTCATACAAATAAGTGTTGTCAACATAACAATGAGAAGACTGTTTGAAGTTTCTTCACTGAAAGTATTTTATAACTATTTTTAATATCTTATTTTAACAGCAGTAAGTTTCATGTGATGGTGTAGTTTGAAACTTTAATTCAAGGTGAAAGTTAGAGTATTGAGTTGGTTCCAGGAAGGAACCACAGGCAGCAGTTTCCAAGCTAAATGAAAACAGCTGGGATATTTAAAGCAAAAGCACCACAATATTTTTCTGGTACCAGCTTCTCAAACGTGAAAAGTTGCAACTTTTCCTTTTTTCTTCTTTTTTATGAGAATAAATAATTTTTTTTTTTTAGATTTGATTGTTTTAGAAAAAAAGAAAAGAAATTTGAATATGTTAAAGTTCGAGGGGATCACTATATTTATCCTATTAATACATCAGAAAAATTAGTTGTTTATTAAAGAAAACAATCAGACCTATTGATAATGAAAGTAACTGCTAGTTGCAGCCTTACAGTCCTACAATGGCATAATGCTTCCCTACCTGAGGTCTAATGTATAATGCATTTTATTTGATAAAACACAATTTTCCAAAAATGAACTTAACATAAACTAAAACAATAAGTGTGACATTTATAGAACATTTACATTTACTCATTTTGCAGATGCTTTTAGCTAAAGGGCCTTTAAAAATTCAGGACAGTAAGAGACTGTGAAGTAAGCACCAAGTACTCGCTGTGCTCACGGACGAGGCCAGTCTGGACCCACACTGCCCTTGAGGGCAGGGACGGCGATGCCGGATGGCGTTCCCCCAGAGGAACACGGCGGCCGAGAAGGAGCATTAGTCCAAGCAGATGGGTGTCAGACCCAGAGGTCACACTTTGGGCGAGCAGGTGAAGACTAGGGCCACGATAGGCCCGGGAGAGTTATAGTCACTAAGAAAAATGAAAAACAGATGGTTGTAGGCTTAAATTTTAAAGCCTCCATTGATAGAGCAAAATGTCTAATTATGATGACTGAGTCCTTACTAACTGCGACTACCAGTTAAACACCCTCTAATTTTCCCTAAACTTTAATAAGAAATCACATAGCTCTTTCTAGGAAACGTACTAAGAACTAACAACAACATGTCCACAAGTTATCAGGAAAACCTCCAGGAAACTGGAAAGAAATTTAAAGTTTTCAATAAAGTGAAGCGTTACTGAGAGATGTTAGGAGCCCTCAACACTGAGTGAATTCCCTGCAAACCATCTTATAGTTGCAGAGTCAGGACTTTATACATATGATCTAATACATGATGCTAGTCTCTGCTGCAGAGGGAGGATCACCAGGCTGCTCATATATGTTTTACTGCCTTTATTTGTAAATTTTAATTTGAGTCTATTAATTTTGAAATAGTCACATTTTAACCTTTTAAAAACGATTTTACATTTTTAAAACTCGTGCAGCAGATGCTAAACGTCGGGCTATGGAATGAAATAAGGAGCAGGGGGAAAGGTCACCAACGTGTAAATCTGCCACGAGCTGTTTCCACTGAAAAAAGCCTGCAGGGGAAAGATTTGTTTGATGGGGGGGGGGCTGCCATGTCAGGGACTGATAGAAGAAGAGATACTGTAGTTTTCTCACAATATGATGCTATGTTTACGTGTCCCACCTTTTCATATGCCCTCCTTTTTTGTCAGGACGGAATCAGTTTTAAAAATGCAACATGCTGTCTCATCATATCCAGGGTTGTATGGTTTTATCTGTCTTGAGGAACATGTGGTTCTGTGGGACGCTAACACGGGTTCTGGAACTTGCACAACCCTTGGTTTGGTTTGTTTATTTCACTGGTCTTTCTGGCACACGTGCCGCAGCCGCAGCCGCAGCCGCAGCCGCAGCCGCAGCCGCAGCCGCAGCCGCAGCCGCAGCCGCAGCCGCAGCTGACCATGAGATGCCCGTCAGGCTTTTTTTTTTTTTTTTTCCTAATTCAGTCTTTCCGTGTGCTGCGCAGCGCGTCCCGTCACCAAACTTTAACTATTAACTCGACACCATTGAGTAAAATTGTAAGATTTTTCTTATGAGTTTTTATGGAGGCAAATGGATAATAGAATATATTTTGAGCTTCACAGCCAGATGTATTTTCTCGAGGGCCTTCGCACATGAGTAGACAGTGGACTGGGAATTTTGAGAATAGTTTTTAATTCATTTTGCTTCCATTACATGGTCCATTGTCCATGGCTATAGACTCCAAACATTGAGGTTTCCTGTTTGCTCCACAAGAGGCTTACGATTGAAAAAAGGTTTGCCGGTTTTCCACCCTGTCTCCCTGCGTCAAAAGGTCTTTGATGGGAACCAGGACACGGAGACGCCCGTCCTCGCCCTGTTCAACACCTCCACCGTGGCCCGCTACATCAGGATAAACCCGCAGACCTGGTACCAGAACGGGACGGAGGGGGACATCTGCCTGAGGGCCGAGGTGCTGGGCTGCACGCTCCCTGGTACAGGCTGCCGACTGCTGACACAGTTTTAATCTGATATATATATGTATATGTATGTATTTATTTATTTTTAATTTTTTTTTAAGACTATGTTCACCTAGGAAACACACACCTTTCTCGTTTTCCTCAGACCCAAATAACATCTATGCGTGGCAGATGGAGCCAACGGAGTCCAGAGACAAACTGGACTTCAGACACCACAACTACAAGGAGATGAGGAAGGTAGGACAGAGGACTGTGCACAGGACATAGGATGGTTTTTATGATGGGAAGATGCCAGTAATGATTATCACAATACCTCAACAATGGCGTTGAAAAACAGCATTATGTCCTTTGAATTTAAAAATAAGATGTAATGCAACCAATAAGACAAGATTATTTGCATATTTATGTATATTTGGTCTCCAAAAATGTCAGAAGACATTGTTTTAATGACTGAAACTCGAGTCCCCGTGTTGACAGATGCACCGGTTTCAAGTTTTTCACAGTGACTCTAGAAAGCTCCCACAAATGTGTGTGTGTGTGTGGCCCGGCCTCAGTCTGACCACAGAGCAAACATCCCAAGGGTTTTCGCTCCGTCCTCACGGTGCTGCCACTACCTGCGGTCTCGTTACGAGAGACACCGTCCAAGGGCCCGGTGGTTCAGGAGACAGCCCACGGGGACAAACACGCCGGGGCCACATCACACAGGAGGAGACGCCACTGGCATCTTAACAGAACTTAGATCAGCAAGTGGGACTTTGACACGTCACATCCAATAAAAGCAATAATCAGTTAACTCATGTCAATAAAGCCTCAGCCTCTCATGAGATGTATTAGGTTTTCATTACAAGATTTTACACAATTAACTGTCCCTTCAATTAATTATTACAGTAACAACATGGGCAGAGGGTCTGTAGATAATTCGGCTATATTCAATTCAGTTTTATTTATATAGTTTCAAATCATTACTGAAGTGATCTCAGGCCACTTTTCATCTAGAGCAGGTCAAGACTGTGCTGTTTATAATGATATTTACGAAGACCCAACACAATAGAAAAGAGGGAAACCTGATAAGATCTTAAAATTGAATCTGAAAATATAATTTTTAGTTTTTGATTCTTTTTCCCAGAGTCTGTTTTTATCTTAAGTCTTAAGAGTTTTCCTGCTTTGCAGCTGGGGCCAACTTTGATTTCAGCTCCCACTGCATTCAACATGCATTTATGTAAATAAATAAATTAAAAAAAAATGTCACTCTGTTTAATCTATAAGATCAAACACCTTTTTTTTTCTCCCCCCCAGCTGATGAAGTCAGTGAACGATGCGTGTCCGGACATCACTCGCATCTACAGCATCGGGAAGAGCTACAAGGGCCTGAAGCTCTACGTCATGGAGATCTCGGACAACCCCGGACGGCACGAACTGGGTGAGACGTGACGACGAGGTCGGCGTGAGAGTGAGCGTTCGGACTTCGCCAGATCCGACCAATCTTTTACTCTTCATTATTTATTAATTCCCATCAGATTTTTCATCTGAGCTTCTCATCTGTTGTCAGTTCATAGGTCAAAGGTCATGAATTATAGAAGCTCATGGGATAATTTCTACCTGTGGAGCAGTCCAGCCTCCAAAAAATTCAGTCCTTGACTAAAACTGCCGTCTTCCATATGCTGCTTCTCCCTTCCAGTGAGGAGTCTCCTCATCCAATGAGGGACCAAGGGTCCAGCTCCGCATTCGCAGAGCAATCAGAGGAGGGTCAGAGGGTCGGAGGGGGGGCTCTACAGTGGCTGCCACTGTGTCCCAGAACTGAGGCCCGGACAGTCTGGCACTGTGCAAAACAGAAACCCTGCACAGACCAGGGTTCCTCCTCATTTGCTCTGAGGTTTGCAGGAATGTTTTCCTTGGCCTCGTCGGTTCAGCCCACATGGCAGCGGAGTGGGGGAGTGGATGGGATCGGAGGGAAGGGGGGGGGGGGGGCTGCTGCCAAAACACATGGCGGCAAAAGTAAAGGCAACACGGTGGAGCCAAGGGAGGATCATACTCCTCCATCCAGTCCTTTAAATTTACATTCTGTTATCAAATGTAAAAAAAAATGTAGTTACAGATATATATATATATAGAAAGATAGAGAGAGAGAGATAGAAAAGTCACCACGGTCGGCTTTGTCAGGTTTCCATGTCACGACTACCAATAATCGGCAGCCATCACAAAGGAAAAGATCCATTTTTTCCCTCCACTCTGCTCAGTCTATGACCTGATTTATTCCACTGACGGGGCTCCCTGTTTTTTTCCTGTCATCCTCCGTCTCGGTGGCTCCGATAGGACCAGTGTGGTCAGACGTCTCCCTCCGCCTCTTGGCTTTCTACAGATCGTGTGACTCCACTAATGTCTTCCTCTCAGCTGCAGCTGCAGCAGCTGCAGCATGTGGCTTGCTGTGTACAATGTTTTGCTCAAGGTTGTTCTCATTCTGCTGTATTTGGCTGTGACATCCGTTAAAAAAAGGAGAATTTCAGGTTTATTTGGCTTCAGATACACAACTGCCACTTTTTACTTCTTGGGATTAAAAACTTGGGATACTTTTACAAGATCAGATGAATTTTAAAGGACCCTTTGCTGGGTCCCAGTGTCAGTTTTCTGACTGCGATGGCGACCCAAGTTACTCTAGTTTCCATCATACATTGCTGGCCACTGCAAAACCAATAAAGAGACTTGGTAAAGTCATAAAATGATAAATGATGATAAATGACCAGAGCACGGATTCAAAATCTTCATTGGTGTTTTCAGCTGCGGTTATTGAAGCAAAACTAATCTATATTAGAATTTGTTGAAAAACCCCAAAGCATTCCCACGGTGCTGCTGTTTAAATCTCCTCCTTATAAACTGATGTCTAGTTTTCACTTCATTTATTTGAAATTTGCTAAAAAAAAAAATAGGCAGTGACTCCAGGTTCCTGCAGCCAGACTGAGGGAGCTCCTCCAAACCATTTACAAACTCAAAACTTCTAAGCAAAAAATGAATTTACTGAGGTGTGTCATTCTGTGCAGGCATGTTGATTGATTTATGCAAAAAAATGAAAAAAATCTGCACCTGGATCAGCCAGCTTTCAGGACCACAGTGTTAGAAACTCATCTCACAGTGTCGTACGAGATTCCTCCTCACAAACAGTTTTCAGGAGGACGTGTGAGATTTCAGAGCTCGTTGCTAGTGTAACATATGTGGACAGAAAACAGGAAACCGATCCAGGTCTTTCAACGGTCTCTCGTCGGTGAGAGGGGGTCGATCTGTACAGCGTACTAGAACCAATGTCTCTTTTCTGCCCCCTCCCCACAGGGGAACCGGAGTTCCGATACGTTGCCGGGATGCACGGGAACGAGGTGCTGGGCCGGGAGCTCCTGCTCAACCTGATGCAGTACATGTGCCAGGAGTACAAGCGGGGCGACCAGCGCGTCGTCCGCCTGGTCAAAGAGACCCGCATCCACCTCCTGCCCTCCATGAACCCCGATGGCTACGAGATGGCCTTTAAAAAGGTGCCTGGGAAGCCCCTTGGGTTTTTATGGACGAGTAGAAATGATCAGACACGAGGTGGAAGGAAGCTGAACTGAAACCGACCTCCGTCCCTCTCGCCCCTCTTTGATCCACAGGGCTCGGAGCTGGCGGGCTGGGCCCTGGGCCGGTACAGCTACGAGGGCATAGACATGAACCATAATTTCGCCGACCTCAACTCGGTAATGTGGACCGCCATCGAGCTGGAGACGGACCGGTCCAAACTCATCAACCACTACTTCCCCATCCCCGAGCGGTACACCTCTGAGGAAGCCTTCGTACGTTAATAATAATAATATAAAATCAACGACATTCCCCCAATTTCTAAAATTTCATATTTGACCTTAAGGGTTGTATGTTCGGATTCGACCTTACTATTTGTTACTGTTTGAGTTTCTAATCACAACTTTTTGCAAAATGAAGCAACAGGGCTTGTTGCAAAATTTCTCTTAACTTATCAGTTTTAATACAACCGCTATAGAAATGAGTGCACCTGTCATCTTATCATAATCTAATTTGCAGTTGATGATCCCACTGTAGCCTGACAATTAAACTGATAAATGTGGTTATATGATGCTACTATAAGTTACACTAAAGCCACTATATTTAGGATTTTAAAATTACGACTCTGGTGCCCCCTAGGTGGACGTCTCCATAAAGACACAATGACAAACAGCGTCCTCGGGACAGACGGACTTAAAGCAATACATCCACTAAGTCGATTTCCTCTGGGATCGTCAAACTAAATCTCATAACATGAGGATCATGTTAAACATCAAAACAACTAATATCTCCTCATACAGGATCTGAGTTGTCTAAGATTTGTTCATTCATCAAATGCCTAAACTATACATCAACCATCAACAGTAACATAAAAGATAATAAAACATAAACCCCTAAAAAAAGTTTTAGATTCTCAGAAAGACCAGTGAAAGACAAATTGGACCAGTTAAAGACACCTATAATAATAATAATAATAATAATAATAATAATAATAATAATAATAATAATAATGATAATAACAATAATAATGATAATAATAATAATATAGCATAATACATAGCACATAATACATAATACATACATAATAATATAGCACCATACATGAAAAGCTCAAAGTGCTTTTAAATAAATAGATGACAAAAGAACAGAAAAATTGAACATAAAAAACAGGGACAGAGTGCAGGTGATAATAAGAATGAATAAAATTAAAATGTAAAAGAATCAGAACAAGTATAAAATGGCATAGTTAAGTTGAAAAAGAAAATAATAAAACAATGATAATGAAAAATGATAAAACAGCATTGAAAACAAAAGTAAAAGCTATAATAAAAACAAGGAGGATGTGTCAGATAAAATACAGTGAGGATGAAATTATGCTGCGTTAAACAGCGCAGGAGAGAGAAAGTTTAAAACTGTTTAAATGCTCTGGTAAAGAGGTAAGTTTCGAGCTTTCTTTTGAAAATATCCATAGTACGAGAGTGAAATCTACATTTCAAAGTGTCTGTGCTCTGTGACCCAACCTCCACCTCTAGGTGGCGTCGGAGACCCGGGCCGTCATCAACTGGATGCAGAGCATCCCCTTCGTCCTCAGCGCCAACCTCCACGGGGGGGAGCTGGTGGTCACCTACCCGTACGACATGACCCGGGACTGGGCCCCCCGCGAGCACACGCCCACCGCCGACGAGAGCTTCTTCCGCTGGCTGGCCACGGCGTACGCCAGCACCAATCAGGTCCGTCCCCCACCCCCGCCTCCCCATTTTTAAAACATCTCCGGCAGAGGGTCCGAGCCCCCATTAGGCACTTAACATGCCATCCTGCCTCATTCTGTGAAACCAGGTGATGTCCAACCCGGACCGGCGGCCCTGCCACAACAAGGACTTCCTCAGATACAACAACATCATCAACGGAGCCGACTGGCACACCGTACCAGGAAGTAAGGATGTGTGTGTTTTCTGAAGTTGGTTTTAATCTATAGGGATTCAGCTGAAACCCATGAAGATTTGAAAGTATTATATGATTTTATATCCGTGTACATGGACAATATAGGGTTTCACTTTCTGTCTATATTCCGGTTAGGACTTGCCTTCACCTCTTTATTAACCCCGTCAGTCCCACGAGGTTAAGCCAAGTTTGTGCATGAGCCGGTTGGTGTATCCGGCTGTCAATCAACATGTCGATGGCCTTGTTCCTTGTGAGCAAATCGAACTGTAAACCAAGCTCAATCCTAACCCAGACTTCTAAGTGCTGATTCGACAATTTAAGCAACGCACGCACTTCAGAGTTTGGTCGAGTTTCAATGATTTTAAGTGGGAAAAGAGGCCGAAATGATTTCACTGAATTTCTGCCAATATGACTTGTTGACTACAACGCTTTTATAAAACAAAAAATGCAAATTTTAGGGGTTCACCTTTGACCTCTGTAAGGTCAGAAAGGTTAGGGGCAAAGTCTTACTGTAGCAAAAGCAAACTTCATTGAGGTTTAGTTTTAAGCTCACAGTTCCTGTCAGTTCCACCAAAAATCTCATAGATTCCTGCGATTACTTAGATTAGTCTGTTCTGTAATGATTTATCCTATTTGACACCCTCAGATTTTAAAAAATTCATCATGTAATTGGAACAGAAAATGTGAAATTCATCCATCCCTGAAGCTAATAAGGGACTTTAAGACGCAGATAAATAAAGTGGAGTTTTTAGACAGAGAACAAAAGGGTAAACACCATATTATCTGTTGAGCTGATGGCATTTCCACTGCGGACCAGAGCCTGAGATGGAACAACTTCACTAAATGAAGTTAGATGTTATTGTTAAAGTCCAAGAAGTGACAGATTACAGCTTTAAAATGGGTAAAACACCGAAAACAAATGTAGCCCAATGGGAATAAAAACCCCTAAATCAGAGCAGAACTACTGAGGCTTCATAAGGGAAAAAGAACAAAACTGCCCGTATTTCGTCTCCGTCGCAGGCATGAACGATTTCAGCTACCTCCACACCAACTGCTTCGAGGTGACGGTGGAGTTGTCCTGTGACAAGTTCCCTCACGCCAGCGAGCTTCCCGTCGAGTGGCAGAACAACAGGGAGTCGCTGCTGGTTTACATGGAGCAGGTCAGGCTCTCTCTCTCTCTTTTTAAAAAATATCTGCCTTTCTTTATTTTCTACAGTTCCTTTTCTTAATTGTGATAAGTTACAGTATCTCTGGTTTGTTGCTTATTACAGTGATTTCCAGTTTCATATCTAAAGCCCCGGTGAAACATGGACGTCTCATTCTCCTTTCTTTAACATTTTTTCATTATTATTATTTTTATTTTTATTTATATTTTTTTTATAGGTTCACCGTGGAATCAAAGGCGTGGTCCGGGACAAGGACACGGAGGCTGGTATTGCAGATGCCATAATAAAAGTCGATGACATCGATCATCATATTCGATCGGGTATAGTTTTACATCACACATCAGATATTGAATTAAGGTGTCTGGTAAAAAAGGTAGGAAAAAAAAGGAAGCTATAATTCATATCTTAAGCATCTTCTCAGTCCACTTCCATAGGAAACACATGTATGAATCTTGGGGATTGTAAAACAGTAACTCGGGCCATTGACATTACTGTTTTTCTCTGTGTAACGTTTCAATAAGCAGAATCAAGTGCTTTTACACTAGAGGGCCTCTGTATTTGATGGATAGCACCAATAAACTATCAATTAAAGCGCAGAAAATTTAAAAATGATATACTATTATATTCCACCACTGAAGTATTCAGAATTTCCATCTCCTGCCGTCTGTCATCCCGCAGTTGCCGATGGCGACTACTGGCGGCTGCTGAACCCCGGCGAGTACAGGGTGACGGCCAGCGCGGAGGGATACTCCCCCTCCTCCCGCACCTGCCGGGTGATGTACGACCACTACCCGACCATCTGCGACTTCCGCCTCACCAAGATGCCCAAGCAGAGGCTAAAAGACATCCTGGCCAAGGGCGGGAAGCTCCCCAAGGACCTGCAGCTCCGGCTGCGCCAGCTGCGTCTGCGGAAGCTCCGCGTCACCACCAAGGCCATCAATCAGAGGCGCGCCGCCGCCGCCAAACGGGCGAAGAGGGTGTGATGAGGACAACGATGAAGATGGAGGATGGTACGAGAACAAAGCAGGACTTGTTCGGCTCGCTATGGGTAAACCGGTCTTCACTGGAGTCATGTTAGTGTGTTTCTTTTTTCTATTTTTTTCACTTTTTTAAAAACACTTTTATTTATCAACGGCACCTGTTCAACTACACACCTGACACATGGACAGTTTACTATTCTGCTGTGGAGCAGCAGAGCAATCCATTACTTGAGGACACACACACACACACACACACACACACACACACACACACACGCACATTTATGGTCGCTGCTGTTAGGCACAGATGTCTCCAGAACTGCTGTGCTTGGTTTGGACTTGGTCAAGCATTAACGTGCTCTGACGGCGTGAAACAGTTAAAAACCAGAGGCCGCTTTGGGACGAAGCCTCACCTCACACAAGGAGTCGGGTCTGGTTTTCCCAGATAAGCTGCTGGTAAACGTGGGGGAGGAGGAGGTAGAGGAGGAGGAGGAGGGCAACCGTTGGTTGCTCAAATCCTCACAAATACGAAAGAAAAAAAAGAAAATCTGACCCCAACCTCACTTCGGTTCCAGATGAGCAGGAGCACCTCCTTTTTTTGTTTGTTTTTCTTAACGGGTGGTTGGATTGATAAAAATTCAGGATGGAACGGGCGACTCTTTCAAAATAAATGCATCATGTCCGAAAACCCAACAAGACTGTGAGAGGATTTTGTTTGACAGCTCAGAAAATTGTAAAGTCACACACATAAGTACGTTATTATGGTGAAATTTTAAGGTGTCGGAAAAAGTAAGAGAATGAAAATGTTCGGTACGAGGAGATATTAACTGAATCTTTTATTTGTTACATAATTAACACTTGACTTTACATTTAAAAACAGCAGAGATAAAACTGATTTACTTGAGGACCGCAAGCATCCACTTGATACCATTTCTCATCTTAGGCGGTGTCAGGACCTCAGCATCTAAAAATGAGAAAAAGATGATGAGAAACAATGTTGGACAAAAAAAAATTTACTGGAAATAGAGAAACGCATCGGTAAGACCAAGCCAGGTCTGAATGTTTGGTCACGTACGTTACAGATCAGCTTTGTGATAAAAGACCAAAATGTAGTTGTGCAACGGTGACCCATGAGTATGTATGTGACCAGGAAAGGTCAAGGCTGTGAGACTTTCATGTAAAGCTACAGAGGCTTCTGACCTGGTTGTGGAGCTGCAGGTCTCTGGTTCTGGTTCTGGTTCTGGTTCTGCTGCTGGAAAGAGGCCATGATGCTGTTTGCGGTCGAGTTCGGCCCAGTGAGCTACAGAGCAATTTGAAGATAAATAAATAAATTTAAAAAATCCCAAGATTACAAGATGATGTAAAAAAAACCCCCAAACCTTAAGACAAGTAAACACAATGCTGTTTTCTTGTTTGTCACAGATTCACAGAAGGTGTGAATGCATCTCAATATCCTTTGATTTTTATCATTGTTTCATTTTGTCCACGTGCAGGCTCTTATGCCAGATTAGTTCATAGAAAACAGTAGATTTCTGCATAAAAACCCCTTGTTAAAAATTAACTTATTTCATCCTGCTTTTCACCAACTAATTTAACTCTTTTTTTGCTGCTTGTCCAAACACATCTATCAACGTTAAACCAATCACAACAATTTAAAACGAACCGAACATTTCATAAAGACAAGTGTGAGGAAATCACATTACTGATATAAGGATAATTTCTGGTATTGCCGTTACCGGGGGCTGGATGTTCGGGAGGCCGTCCGGCCACACCTCGGGCACCGCGGCCTCCATCATCTGCAGAGCCTCGTCGTAGGCCAGCTGCAGCTTCTCAGCCTGCCTGTCAAACTGGAACAGCACCAGGGCTTTCAGCAGGCTGTGCACTTCCTCTGTGAGGGGGGGGGCAAAATGGTCCATCAGTCAAACTGGTTGAATCATACAGGAAACTGCCCTTAGAAATGGGGCTGAATAGCTCAGAACAGTTTACATTTCACGAGAGAAGATGTTTAAATGCAGACTGAATGCTTCTGCAAAGTGAAACCACATATCCCATCATCCCCCAGCTTCCTCCTACTGTCTCACAGCTACCTCATCACTTAACACTACAGAATTCTTTCCGCAGTCGTTTGCGGAAAGTCAACAAGCAGACACAACTTGAGCCTAGTTTTTGAGTGGAACTAATCAAATGCGGATTATTAGAAGTTATTAAAAAATATAAAGGGGGAGAAAACAGAAATAAATAAGAGCCGCTGGGTGTTCAGGTCTGCACCTCTCATCTTGTCCACAGTGGCGATGATCTCCCCCAGGGCGTACACCAGCGCCCTGTCCTCCATCGGGCTTCCCTCCTTCAGACTGAGCTTCTTCCGCTCGGCCTTCCGCCGGTTCTTCGACGACCTCCTGCAGGTGGGGCGAGAAAGTGAAAAAAAAAAAAAATTATTAAAAAATCCTTTACCGATGCTTAAAATCAGCAGAATGTGAGCGACAAGTTTATTTTCTTACGAGGAGATGCGGGAGTTGCTGTGGGAGTATTTGGAGCCGGTCATCACGCTGCTGGCTTCAGAGTAAAGCTCAGCGTCGGGACAGTCGGTACCGTCCTCATCTGGTGAGGCAAGGAAAGGCAGGTTTATTTTATACAGCACATTTCAGCAACAAGGTGACTCAAAGTGCTTCATGTGAAGCAGAAAGAAACACGCACAAAAAGGAACCCCAACTGAAAGGCAAATAAAAAAACAGCTAAAAAAAGGAGCAAAAACAATAAAAGTTGTTTAAAATAGCAGATTAAAAGTTACAGTGCAGTGGCGAGATAATAACTTCAGAAAAAGGCAGCGGCAACCATAAAAGTCTTCAGTCTTGATTTGAAAGCACCAAGGGTTTTTTAGCAGACTTGCAGTTTTCTGGGAGTTTGCTCCCATTATTTTATGGCGAGGAAACGGAGGGTTATCGAAAAAAAAAAAAAAGTAGGTCTGAATTTCGAAATTATAATCCCAATGAGAGGGTTTAAGTGTTGGGTTAAGTTTGACTTTAAGAGACAGATCTAACACGTTCGAATCGAACGCTTGACCGACTCAGGTTCTGAGTCGGTTCTGACATATTCTCACCCAGCATGTCCAGCCGGGCCTTCGCCTTCTGCTCTCGAACCACAGCCAGCCGGGTCCTGTGCCGCGTGAACGTCGCCACCTGAGCCTCCAGGAAGACGGTCTGGGTGCCAACGGCTGGTACAGGACGACGATGACAACATCAAATCAATAGAACATCACAGGACAAAGGTTCTTCCTGCTGCCTTTCAGTTTTGATTTTTCAGCAGTTATTTAACAAAACCCTCTTTTGTGGTTTAGCTTCCTCTTACTTTCCCCCCCCGTCAAAATGATTCAACCCAACTTACGCCAGCGCACTCACACCGCTCACCCTTAAGTTAGTGCCAGTCCAGGCTGTTCTTACCTTCTAACAGAGCAGGTTTCAGGTTGGTCTCAGTGATGTCTTGCCTGTTGTGCATGTAAATCTGAGGCAGACGGAGGAATAAACCGTCACAGAGGCAAGAACACATAAAAGGCTTGTGCTTAAGGCTGCATAATCTTAAAATGCTACTGTCAAAAGGGCTCTTAAATTTTTACAAAAAGGTAATGACACATTAAAAGAAACAAATAAATAAAAACAAGGAAGGGATGGTGATTTTGCTCACTGACCAATCGGAGCGCCTCCTCCCAGACTGCACCAGTGATCAGAGCCAAGATGGCTTCCTCACAGTCCTGTTGGGAACAAACGTACAGACCCTCAGACTTCAACCGGCAGCTGTGGACCAGGACTGGTCAGTTGCTGGGTGATTATAACTATTATACATATAAAATCTACTTTAGATAGTGTTTTTTTTTTTGTTTTGCTCAAGCAGAAAGCGGCTTCATCGGAAGCCATTTTGTGTGGCTGTTCATCGCAGCAGAGGTTCTTACTTTGGCGTACTGGTCAAGCAGCAGGGCAGCTTCTGAGTACCGCCGCTGTTCGGTCAGCTTCTCTGTAAGGGAAGGAGGCGGAAACCGCTTTAAATGTAAGGAAGAAACCTCACCATGTCTCACCAGCTACCTGTCGGTCCGTCAGCCTGACAGCCCGTTGTCGTGGTTACCTGCCAGGTCCCTGGCCAGCAGAGCCAGCTGGTCCGGCGGCAGCGGGATCTGCTGCGCCACACAGATGGCGTTTCTCCAGCTGGAGCCACTGGCGAACGCCTGCAGGGCGCGGACCGGCTCCCCACATCGCCACAGCAGCAGGCCGGCCTGCTCCGCCTGCTGCTGCTCCACCAGGTGCTCGGCGTAGGCGCAGCTCAGAGCCTGGAAGGTCAAGGGTCAAGGTTCAGAGGATGGAAAGCAGGTTTCACGTATAGCTTCATGAGCAAGGTTGTGATTTGTGACTGCTGATGCTCGAATCCTTGATATTCAGCAATGATGACTGGGTTTCTAACATACAGTATCAACTTCCTGCGGTGCGCTGGTCATGTGCTTTGTCATAACTTCATCTAATTGTTTCAATGCACATTACAAACTTGAGGCTGGACTTTGGGGGTGTTGGTGTGTGTCTGTACCTTGTACTGAGCACTGTTTGCTGTGAACAGTCTCAGGGCTTCACCGTAGAGTTTCTGCTCCTTGACCAGCTGCAGGGCTTCGGGGAAATGGTCCTCCCCTGCACATAAAAACGCAACAAGATCGTGTCATGCTCACCTTGGAATTTGAGAGAAACGAAGAAAAAGAACCCCAACAACCTGCAAATCACTAGAAGAGTTTTACTTCCTTTTATTCTGAAATTTGTATTTTTTAAATTAAAGTAAATTAAATTAAATTAAATTAAATTGTGGGAGATCCTCTCTACGAAAGTTCATTTTGGTCAACAAAGGACTTGGGGACAGTTTTCAGACACAAAGTGGAATAAATGACTCATCACCAAAATGATATGTGTAGCTGAGGCTGTGAGTCCTGTAACACGTGGCTTCAGGCTTCACTTACCACACTTGGTGAGGTGGAGCAGGGCCTTCCTGTAGCGCTTCAGGTGCTTGTCGATGGTGTAGCGTTGATAGTTTGGCTCCAGGCTCTTCAGCATGTTTAGGAAGGGGAGGTACTCTTTGGGGTCCTGTGGGGAATCCAGACAGGGTTTAATGAGCATCAGCGTAGAACGTGGGGCCCGATTCACCCTCTAGTTACAGCTCAGTCAAACTGTATATTTGATGTAGAGGGTAAAAATAATTAAAGGGTCACGTTGCTGTTTGGCTTCCTGGAATGAAGAAAATCAATTGGAAAAGTTGGAAATGAAAAAATAATGTATATGTGATTTTTTTTTCTTTCCCCACTAAGAACACTAAGCATCAGAACAGAATAGACTCCAAACTAATGCATTATAAAAAAAAATTATAATCCCTGATCAGAGCTGATTATCAGCTTAGATTTTGTGCATTTTGCAGTGGAATTTAACATATAAATGAGTAAATCTGTGTGATATTTTGCATCTCAAATGCCTCTTCTTTCATTTTTACTGTCATCTCGCGCTGTGGTCCAAACATCTGCATCTTAATGAGGGGGAAAACATTTGCCTTGAAACTTCCTAATGTGATAAGGAAGTCTAGATTATTACAGTTTGTCTGCAGAGAGAAATGGGGGTTATGTTCTAATTCTTTCAATTTAAGTCAACAAACAATAAACTGGTTTAATTAATGACCTCATTAGTATAAGTGATCATGTCTAATATATATGGTATTTAGGATTTCCATTTAGTTTTGGACTGCAGAGATCTCTTTGACCCTGTCATTCAGACGTTCCCTCCTCCTCCTCCGCCGCCTCATACCTTCTGGGATTTCTCGGCCACCATGAGCACGAGGTCGAAGTCGTACGTGCCCAGAGAGTGCTCGTACAGGTCGTTAACGTTGACGAGGAAGAGGAGGTACTTCAGCGCCTCTTCGGCGCTCACGGCACCCGGACCGTTGGGAGGGTTTTCTGGACGAATAAACACACACACAGCACTTAATGAGGTACTGATTAAACATCCTCTCCTCGCTGTCTGTTTGTTTGTGAGTGTGCGAGTGTGTTTGTCTTGCATTGAGTTTACGCTGCTGTGTTTCAGGCACGCTCACCTCGGAGCTCGTGGACTTTCTGCAGAGCGATTTCCAGCTCCGGAACCGTCTTCTTCACATAAGTCGTCAATATGGACAGGCAGAACCTGGATGGAGAACGCCACAACCATTTTATTCCCCACTAGAGCTCTCAAATGGTAATTCACACAAAAATTAAATAAATAAATAAATAAATAAATCACTATTTCCTCCTGGTTCTATCCTCTGCATAGACTAGAGGCAGTTTTTAAAACCGTTACATTCTATTGAAGGATCTGGATAAAATTTGCCGGATGTGCAACCTTTGTTCACCCAGACATTTAAAATAAATTACGCATCATGTTAAATGCATGTCAAAATACTTAAACAGAAATTCCACTGACTTGTTTGGATCCATTGATTCCATGGCGCCTCGCAAAGCGTCACAAACTACATCCACCTTCTTCTGGCCGCAGGCGGGCTGGGGCTGGACCGGGCTGCTCTCGGGATGGGGATACATGCTGCTGGTTGTGTCCTCCTCCCTGGTTACATTGAGAAAAGAAAAAGCATGTGAGAAAAGATATATTTTTGCTTGTTTTTTTTCTAAATGTGAGAATCCTCTCTCTCCCAGCTCTGAGAAAGTCTTACTTGAGCTCAGTGAGGAAGAGGTTGAGGTGGTTGATGGAGCTGAGTTGTGTGATGAAGGTCTCTATGTTCTCCAGGAAAACCTGCAGGAGTAAAAATAAACCATCTTTATTCTTTATTAATGAGACACCTTTTACATAATTTAGCACCTGTCAAGATCAGAAACTCACTTTAGCCTGAAAGTAATCTGCATAAAGATTATGCTGTTATCCCTCAAATTATTTAAATCATTTATATTTACTCCTATCAATTATTTTATGTGTATTTGCAAATGTCACACATCTCATCGAATTATTTATTCTATTTTTTTCCAGTGTTTTCTTCACCTTTTATTATAAAAGCCAAAACCCTTCATTAATGAATTATATCTTTTATTTTTTTAATTAGAAATCTTAGAACGATTTCTTGTTAATAAACCTGTGAACGAGTAAAATTCTATTAACCGCCTGTTGTGGGTTAAATTAAACAACAACTACATGTTGAAACCAGGCACAAACCTTCGGGTTGTGGTCGTAGATGAGGTTCAGGTTGATCCTCAGCTTCCTCATACACTCAAAGGCTTCTCTGAACCTCAGCCTGAAATGAAAAGAAAATACAAAAATCGACGTCTAGGAATCTGGGTAAAATACTTGACTATTCATTTAGGTATGAGGCTACAAATGGTTATTTTATTTTCCAAACTGAGAAGATTAAGTTTTGGTAAAAATATAAGAAAAAATGTACTTAAGATTATTGGTGGGTGTGGGTGTAGTTAAAACCAGTGGAAGGACTGTTTTTCATTGTGATTTTGGAGACATTAACATAGTGAACATATCATTTGAGAACAAAGCATGTGATATGATGGTAGAGTATCAAAGTCACCTGTCCAACCACTTCCTGAGCTGAGCCAACACCAGTGCTCGATGGTGTATGGTCTCCAGGTTCCCACGAGGCATCTGGACACAAAACAAAACACCACGTAGCTCTAAATATGTCATTTTATACACAAGGTTTTTAGCCTGCATCTGGATCTTTCATCTGCATGAAAATATCCACAGTCAAGGACAAATCAAATCTGAGGCACTGCCACGGTTTTTACAGCAGAAACAGCGGAGGCAGCATTCCAGGCTTGTGTGTCTGTATTGAACCGACCTGTAGGATCACTCTGGTGTCCTGAGGCACCACGGTGACAATCCTGGATCCTCGCTCCACCCGACGCAGCGTCTCGTCGTTCTGACCTCTGTCCGAGGTCAGTGCTGCCTGCAGCCCTGCAGGATCAAAGGAAATTTAACTCAAATATTCCAGTCATCCACTCATCACATTTTTTTTGCAGTAATGTATGTTATCTTAGGCCCTCTGTCTAAATGTATTTCATGCCAAAGTGACAAACACCAGATGTCTCACTGCGCATTCGTCTCCAGCGCACCTTTGACACTGATGGTGCCCAGTTGGAGGCAGCGGCAGGTGTGGGAGTGCGTGGTGACGAGCAGGAAGTCACTGCAGACGGCGAACGAAGAGACGTTGGAGGCCAGCTGGGGAAGAAGCAGATACAAGTCAACACATGTCCTGTTAGCCACCTCTCCCCCCGTCTCCCGACAAACACATTGAGGCAGCGGGGGATATGAAGCTGGCGGTGCACCTCCGTGTCTCCGGCATACAGGTGGGATCTGTCCGTCAGGCCCAGGAGATGTTCCTGAACAAAGAGTGGAAACATGTGCATCATGGCCTGTAAGCAGGAACTCTTTGTGATGAATCACGTGATGAGAGGTCGGTATGATTTTACCTCCCCGCCGATGGTGCAAAGGGCCGTCTGAACGCAGGGGACGGGGAAGTTGACGGTACATCCACTGTAGTCACGCCAATGCTCCACTGATGGCTCGGGACAATCTACACAGAAATTTAAAAACACTCTCCTCAGGTATTGAAACATGCATTAATATGTGTGATGAAATTTAAACTGGAAAAAAATGTAAAATCATTAATTTCACAAAAAAAAAATTATTTCAGTCATTTGACACTTGAAAAGAAAGTTGATAATGGTTGATAATATTCCAATGAAACTTCAATGAAAGTTTGGTTACTTACCCCAGAGCAGTTTCCTGATCTGTCCATCCTCCAGTTGCAGGGCCACGGTTCCACTCTGTGAACACTGAACCATGCTGACTACGACGCCGTCAACCTCCAACTCAGACCTGGGGCACAAACAACGACAAACAAAAGCCGGGGAATGGTTCACCTTGTGACCTGACCTCAGTGTCATTGCGTTCATTTACAAGCTCCTTTCGCTGACCTGACAGTGAGGGTGTCGCCGGTGTCCTGAGCAGGGTGGAGCATCTGCAGGGTGGAGGAGGTTGGCAGCAGGCCCGGGCGGACGCCCACAAACAGCTCATCCCGCAGCCACAGCAGCTGCCGCAGGGCCAGGGAGTCATCCTGCAGGGATGCTATGCTGCGAATGGGACGGATAGGAAGAAAGGAGCAGGATTTGGGGAAAAAGAATCGTGAGGACACAGGTAAACTGTTCTAAGACACTACTACGTAATCACCAATCAGACTGAGCTGGTGATGTTAAGGCAGCCAATCAGCATCATCAGAGGGATGCAGCACTTCCACTCACTGTGTTACCTGAAGGTTTTCTGTAGGACCAGGGGTCGAGACACGATCCTGAACCCATCAGCCGTTTTGTCAGCCTGCTCTCCAGGATCTGGATTAGCAAGAAAATATGAAGATAAAAAATAAAAGAAATCACAGTTAACAATAATATATAGAACCACTTTAAAATACAGGTAGAATAAGGCGAAACGTGAGAATCAGCCCAGACATCATTTCCTTCTGCTCAGCTTCTAGGTTTGTCTTCTTCTACCTATGATCCCGCGGTCATTGAGAATGTTTTCTGCAGTTAGTTTGGAATCATGTTCTCTTTCTAAAAGCAATAAGAACCGTGTGGCTCAAGGGAAAATATAACCCAAACTGGCCCAAACCCACTAAGCCAGTTTTCTAAAATTGAGTTCAGACTTCGAATGACAGCTCTAATTTTCCTGAATTGAGAGTCCTGGAAAGGTAAAACTGAACAAACTGGGTTTGAGCTCGAAATGTTCAGTTTGAATCGAGTTACAACTGAATAAAGATTCAGGTGTAAAAAAAAGCAAAAGAAAAATTCTACTCCTCTTTTAGACCAGCATCCATTCTCATTAATGCCTCTTTGTGGAAAACGGCGCATAACCCACCTTGGCCATAGACCGAGATCTGTCCGTTGGCGGTGAGTGCTGCCAGCTCATTGGTAGCCAGAGGTTGGCAGAGGAAGGTCACTTGGTTGACCTGCGATTTCAGCTGGAGTTCAAACGAAGACATGGGAGGGGGGACGACACACTGCCGGAAGTTCGTCACCAAGATTTTATCTGAGGGGCAGGGGGACAAAATATTAACACCACGCCGAATCGCTCTTCTCAAAGCTCCGCCTCCTCTCATCTCACCGGCCCTCACCTCCGTCGATCACGGCCACGCTGGCGTTGTCGGTGGCGTCCAGGCCGGGGCTCCGCTCCGTCGTCCAGCCCCAGTCATAGGAGACGCTGGCCCAGCTGCGCTTCACCAGGTGGAGCCTCAGGGGGCGTTCGGGGTCCCAGCAGACACAGGCCGGAGCTGCCTGAGGGTCTCGGCCAAAGTCCAGGGTCTGTTTCAGGTACCAGTGGTAGTTCCCTACTGTCCAGAGCTGGACTGCAGAGACAGCAACACCAGGTTCAACAAGAATTCCCCTCACTCCATAATAAACATTTTTTTTATTTATCTATTCAATCAATAAATAATTTGTTCATTTATTAACCAATTACAGAAAATGTTTTCATAACCTCTCATAATCATTTCTAACTGTGTAAGCCTAAATTTTGCTGCCTTATCAGTTGAATTTTTACATCATTTATTTTGGTATATTTACACGAAATGCAATGTCCTGACATTAACCTGATACAACAATATTTCAGATAATAAATAACCAGATAAATAGTTTAGTTTCTGTAAAACTGGGAATATGGGGGTTTTAGATGAATTTCAGAGCTCTAGATGAATTTATGATGAATTTTAAAAACCCATATGCACGATATCATTCCATTTATTTATTTGTTTATTTATTTATTTAACTTATGGGAGTCCTGGTGGTGGTTCTAAAAAATACATTGCGGCAGACAGCAACAAATGTTGCTATGCAACCAGGTTCAGGTTTGGTTGAACTTACTGCAAGTGTTAACCTGTCCGTCCTCTCCGGGAGTCATGTCCTCCAGCCAGACAGCTAAGACAGTGGAGTCGCTGTTCCACAGCAGCTCCTTCACCTACAAGGCACACACACACAAGTCCAATAATCAGAAAACAATCTGGATCGTAATCTACATCATTGATCCCTGCCATGCTGATCTTATTTCTTAGTTCTGTGACTGACTTTTATCTATTTAAAGTTGGATTCAGGTGAACACACCTTGGCCTGGTCTTTGCTGAAGGGCAGGGTGAAGTCTCCGTGCAGCAGTCCGTTTTTCTCCATAAACACCACGCTGTGTTTGTTGGGATGACGCTGGGTGGTCGCTATCAGGCTGCCGGAGGGTCTGGAACCGGAGGAGAGTAAGATTAATACTGATGCTACAGAGTCAGTCCCAATGTAATGTTAAAAAGAGAAAATTAGGAATCATAAACTAGGGTTTTAAAAGTTAGTTACATTTTATGAACTAAGAGAAAAACTGCTTTAACAGGACCCCTACTTCCAGCAGAGCGCCTGCTCCAGGCCGTTGACAGGCTCACTGGTAGCCTGCAGGACCCCCTCTCTGTTCCACACCCGCACCTTCCTGGCGCCAGTCTGGGGACAGATGGCACTGACGGCAAACAGCTGCCCATCTCCACGCCACGTCACCCGCGGCCGTCGGTCGTCCCAAGCAGCGGCCGGTTGCACCTCCTTGTGTTGCAGGTTTACATCGTTCAGATTATTTTCATATTAGACACATTTTTGAGTCATTTACAGCAACGCTGTGTCTTCAAACTCTGATGCTTCTTTAGGTCGATACTGACCTGGATCTTCCTCTGTGCCGCCTGTTTCCCCTCTGAGCCGTGGAACTGGGTCTCCTTCTTGCCCCAACCCACTGTGATGAACTTTCCTGCAAAACACACAATATAGAGAGGATTAAAAATCTAATATAAATTTCATTATCATTCAGTGATATTCATATTTTTTCTACACTCTGTGAGTCATCTGGTGACCTGTGGGTCTTGACCCTAAAGGTGGGAACCAGTAATCTGAACAGATTCCACTGGGGCCACTATACCTTCACCAAAGTCATCCTGGTGGATTCCGACCTCAGTGATTGGCTCAAACTCTTTGGTCATCATGATGATCGTTTCCTGACCTGTGGGCACAAATTATTAGTGACTTATTCATCTTAAGCAGAGCTTAATGTTTTGTTGGAACTGAGACTTTCTAAGCACTGAGCTGTTACTAAGGTTACAAACTTTATGTATGTCTTAGAGAACAGAACAGTATAATAAGTCCTACACAGGAAACTGAAACATTTCTTTACCCTTTTCTATGTCCAACAAAGAAATTGGACGTTGAAATTTCTCCACTACACTAGGACTGCCTCAGCTATCCTTTAATCCAATGTTAAAACAAGACGAGACTAAGTATCTTAAGATATTTCTTACTTTGTTTTGAGTGCTGTGATGAAAATGTTATCCGACAATATAACTCAGACGCTGAAATTTCCACTCAGGGCTCTGTGACTGATGATTTAAAATCTTGAACTTAAGGGGGAAGCTTTGGTTTCAAAAGAATGCATTAACAATATTATAAAAAAATTGTTTTTGGGTATTTGTATAAACACTGACCAGTAGTGAGAATAACAAGCTCTTCATCAGGACTCCAACTCATTGACGTTAGGCCGCTGTCCACACTACCAACGCACTCCAACTGTGGAACGTGGTAATAGACGTGTTGTGAGCACTGTTGTTGACATAATGCATTCCTCGGCTCTTTATCATAACCTTAACTCTTAACCAGGCTATAATCTTAAAGTTAAACTAATTTTGTGACACTCAAACAGCACTTTGAAGATGTGAGGACGGGAAAAAACGCCCCCACTTCCAGCTTTCTGTGCTGCTGACCTGGCATGTGTTGAGGTTGAAGAGGACGACATCGCCACCAGCCGTGGCCAAACACGCCGACTCGAGCTCAGCCAGATCCTGCAGTCCCACGACCACACCACTGCCGTCCTCCGGGAGGAAACCATCCGCCGTCAACGAGGCTTCACTGACCACCTGCAGAAGAGGATGGGGGAAAGTTGACAATGAGCGAACCAACTTTCAGCACCACTTGTAGTTTATAACTAAGGTTCCCAGGATCAAAATCCTGTTCCTTCTCTTTGTGGTTCGTAAAAAGTCCAACATAGATGCAACTCTAAACAAATCGCTATCCTCTGTGAGATAAAAGTAACCTAAGGCATGAACAACTTTTAAATATAATCAAAAACTTCCAAAGTCTCAAGCACTGACAACTAAACACGATTTTCCTTCTCATCAGCCAGTTCTGCAAACCCTGCATGTCCCCCAGGACATCATCCCGGTTCACCTGGCCAGCGCGGGGGTCATACTCCGTGATGGAGTACTGGGAGGCCACCAGCAGGGAGCCGGTGTCGGCGCGCACGGAGAAAAACTGGGGGGATCCCAGACCTTGCAGCTCCGAGCTGCGCAGGCTATTCAGCAGCTTCAGGTTCCTCATTTCGCCTCAGGCCAGAACTCACTGAACCCGATTCTGGGCCCAATGGCTGCAAAAGACCCGGAACAGCAACGATTAAGCATGTTCAGATGGAGCTGGGCAATATGTCAATGTAACATTAATACGTTGATAAAGTGCCAGATATCATCAGGGACTTTTAACTAATAAGATGCCTTCAGTGTTGGGGTTCTTGTTTTTTACATTACATTACACATTCAGTTACAATTACAGTTGAGTGTGACTTTTGTCAATGAAGAGCAAAAGCCAAAATCTGCTTTATCACCATACCCACACAATACCAGACTGCCTTTCAGTTTCCTTGTGAAAAAAGTCTTCTAAAAGCACTAACAGCCAAATATGATTTCGTGCCTAATATATCATATCATCAGCAACACTGAGGTATTCAGTGAAACATATCAGGACTCAGGCCCGGTCCTGTTAAAACACTTAATATGGCTGGAATGGATGATTTGGGATGAACGGTCTCCCTCGCACAACCTACATTTGGCGGTTGTTATCTCAAGATATTAGGTGAATAGAACCACTTTTGGCTCAGTAACATGTGTGACAAGTTATCGAGTATCTCACGGCTTCAATTGTCATTTCAATACCGTGGATTTTAGACTGAATAATTAGAGGACGTCTCTGAGGGAAATAAAAAAAATCTTCGTTGTCCCTCTTGCTAGATGTTGACGCGACAGCTACATTAGATGCATCCATTATCGGACTAACCCTCTAACAAAACAGCTATTCGCCTCTTTTGATCAAATTCTAGTTGGCAACACCTTCGTGAAACTATTCGTCAACATGTTTTGAAAAACACTGCTAATTTATTCGTTTTCTTAATACAGTACATTAAGCTGTTATCCGCTTTCCTTAAACTTTTTTCCCAACGTTTCCTTCACGGCTTCAGCAACAAAACACAAACCGACCAATTTCAGTCTGGTTTCCTTACAACAACGACAACAGTGTAACGGTAGTTTTAAAGTTATTTCACGTTGTAAAACACGGGTTTGTTAGAGATTTACTGACTAAACCGGTGGAATTTTAACATAACAGTGTGCAGGCTGTCCGAAGATGGAACTGGAGGAACTAGCTTACCATTAAACTATAGGGAGCAAGACGTTTTTAGATAAGTAGGAGAGCAAAGATACTTCTTGATATTAAAAGAAGACAATAAAACCTACCGAGTAGAAACAGCGCTTAGAAATAAAACCCTTTTAAATGTCCAGCATCAACAACACAACAACACGCATGTGGCGCTGTCAGACTCACGACCTTTCACCTTTTAACGTAGGTACGCGGGGGTCGCGGCGGTGTCGCCCCCTGGCGCCGGGGAGTAAACATACATCAATAAAAACACTTTTTATTTAGGATTATTTTAATGTATTTTAAAAATCGATTACAAGAATTTTTATCTTTTTAATTAAACTATTTGTAATTATTTTTATAAACTTACATGTACACATAATTTAATGTTACAGAAAGAAAACCCAGCTTTAATTTCTTTCTCCCTTTCATCTGACTGTGGCCTAATAGAACTGTGGATAAGTTGGAAAATCAGAGAGGAGTTAAGAACCTAAGCATTCTTAGGAGTTTTAACACTATAAATTAAATTAGATTAACTTCTTGACTATACTTTACCCTTCTCTTGCTAACTTTATTTATACTGAACGAGAACAACTGCTTGTACATTCTGTACTTTGTTTGATTTTATTTATGTATTTAGTTTTGTCTTCCCTTTCTCATATATTTGTATATCTTACCTTACTTATATTTATGGTTGTAAATGTAGTACATGGAAGCTGTGCAAAAACTGAAAATATCTCCGTACATCACATTAAACCATCACTTAATCAAGTAGGTGCTTTATAAACGTTTGTCACTTAAGTAAAAGTAGCAATAATCCAGCACAAAATTCTCAATTAAAACTACAGAAAAGTAAAAGTATTATTCTTGCATCATTCATCGTTACAATTTCCATACACACATTATTTTATTATTTTTACTGGTGCATTTATGTGTAGGCAGCGTTTAATGCTGTCCAGATGGAAATTGTTTTTGTGTGTGTGTGTTTTTAACAACTTAATATACTGTTTGATAGTTTAATCTGCAACAGTGCATTATAGTTTTCAAGATTATAAAATTTCCGAAGTGGAAAGTTTTTATCTGAAAGGTAACTGGTAACTAAAGCTCAGAAATCAGTGTTGTAGAGTAAAAGGGGAAAATATCACCTTCAATGTAGTGGTAGAGAAGTAAAAATGAATAGAAAAATTCAAGTAAAGTCCAAGTATCTAAAAAACTGTATTTGAACACAGTGTTTGAGTAAAGGTATTTTTTCACCACCCCCCGTTCCTCGCGGCTTTTACTCTGAAATCAACACGGCTCTTGCCGCTTCTACGAGGCTTTTAATTTGTGAATTAGCGACCGGACGTCGCACTCGTTCGCACCTATCGCGAGATTGACGAGCGGCCGACTGACAACAGGTGAGAGGCGCGCGGGGACTCGGCGCGTCGCCGCGGGACTAGAACCGACGACGACCAGGTAAACGGTGTCTCCGGGTCTTAATCCGAACACGGGCCAGCGGACAAGCCGCTTCATCCCCGAACATTAAACCCAAACGAGGCTTTTTACCTTTTGGCTTTTCCTTTTTTTTTTTTTTTGGTATTATTCCCGCTCTGCCGCAGCTTGTGACCGGTACCGAGCCGGGTTTCAACCCGCTCCGGGACACGGGTCCACCGGGGGGACGGAGCTGGAAGAGTCCGTGTCCAGAGGCTCGGAGTCACCGTCCCGTCGGTGGCCGCCCACGTCTCCCGGTCACCGTGAAATCACAACCGGCGGCCGCTGCGTCTCCCGGTGTCATTTATCGCCCCGATAACACAACGACGTCAGGCTGTCACCGACGCGCCGGTTGATTTAAAAATGGCGGCACAATGTTAAAGTACGGGGCTGTGTTTTGGTGGCGGACATTTAGGGGGAAGGTAACCTTCCACTTACACCAGGTCAGAGGTTAACGGAGGTTAAATATTAGATACCTGTTGCACGCAGATGTTAGGTAATTATTACTGCAGTTGTTTCTCCCGTGAAACAGAGTGTGTCTCAAATTTTTGTCCTTTATAGATGATATTTTTGGAAACATTGTTAAATACATGTGTTTGTGTGTATGTGCATCAACCACAAACGTGCATTTTCCGAAATCCGTCTTAATGCACAGCCTGTCCTCTCTGTGCCTTGTGTTACTTGTGAAATTTGAACCCCCTGATGTCAGGCTTCCTTGTCTGATTTTAAAGTAAATGGGACAGACAGTGATGTTCTGCTGCATGAAAGATAACTGGTTGCTAAACCTAGACAGAGACAGACATAGAGGTAAAAACAGCCCCCATGTGTAACTTGTTGTTTAGTCTGTCGGGTTTTGTTTTATTGTTCAGTTCTCTGGCGATGAGTGTTGTCGAGGCTGCCGCGACGGTTTCCTTATCATTCTGAGGCTCCTGGACTCCTGGAGGGGAACTACACAGAGCGAAGAAACCGAAGGAACGTAGGTAGTGCTGAATCATTATTGTCATTCTGGGCTCCATCTTAAGTTCACAGGTTTTGCATCGTGACACTAATTTGAAAAAAAGAGAGAAAATGCTCAATTTGGTTCAGTCCGAGATGGAAATATATGGTTTTCCACGCAGTATCCATTATATATACAAGTAGGTTATATACTAAAAAAGTCATGTAATTCCAACTTGTCAAAAAATTGAGTTATAGGTGAGTTATTGATCTTTTTTTTCCTTCTCCGGCGTATTTCTGTTTGTAAGATGCCTATAACTGCTGAAATCAAGGTTACTTAAGAGATGTTGCTTCTTTTTCAACACACAGTAGAACAAACCCACAACAGTCAGGTCCCTGTCTTTTTAGATATTTACATTCACAGGACTAAAACTTCCTCAGCACAGTGTGATATCAGATATCAAGAATTTCCAGTAACCGCGCAGCTTGTGGGTCAATTGTGTACAACTCTAGACAAATTTCTCCATCCACAGTTCAGACCAAAGAAAGCAAAGTAAAGGTGTCATCATGGCCTTAATCTATCATCGCTCACAGGCAGCAGATACTGTGGCAACGTAAGGATGTGAGGTTGAAGGTATTTAATGCTGACTTAGCAAACAGAATGCATCACCACTGCTTTCATTTTCAGGATTGTTGTGGTTACTAAATTGTTTGTTTAACAAGACTGCTCCTAACACTGGTCGTTGACATACTCGGAAACCTCCAGTTCAGCAAGTGACAACAAATGTACAAATGTAGGATTAAAGTGTTTTCTAAGAGGAGCATTTTACAGAAGTTATATGAGTCAGTCTGTGGCAGGGCTCATATTGATCTTGACCACTTTGCATCCCTGATTTCTCAAGGTGTACCATTTCACCCTAATCGCTTGCATCACGTGTCTGGTATCACACACTGTGATGTAATAGTTGTTTTGTCTTTATGTGAAAGCTCACATTCCATAGCTAGGAACTAGTCCAACCCAGCAATTACTGCAAGCCTGGCTCTACATTTAGACTCACTATCATGCCATCAATGCTACTGCCCAAGAAGTGCCTGGCACTGCACGTGTTCGGCACAACTTGTACGGCTGCACTAAACCTTGGAAAAGACAGAGAAGGCATCGTGCACATCAACTTATATTGGCAATATCTCCATTCTCCTAGGACGTACTTCAATAAACCCTTTCAGCTTAAGATGTCTTGGGCACCCAGGCACTTTCCCCTACCTGTTAGTTGACATATATACATTTAGATAATATGGTCTTATTTATTGGCCTGAGTTATTTATTGGTCTAGTATCACTGCTGCAGAAGTTTTTGCAGCCTGGGCAAAGTTACGCTTTCGAGGAAAGGAGCAGTTTTCTTCCTAGAAAGGCAGGTTTTGGCCGAGAAGGATGTCTGGTGTCATAGGTCAACGTAGCGAGTTTGATAAGTACCTGAAGTGCATTGGTACTTTGTCAACCCCATTCTTCTGCAGGACACCTTCAAGTTATCATGGAATGAGCATAAGTCAGCTGATTAAAAAAAACCAAAAAAAAAAAAAAACCCTGGTCCTGCAGCATTCCTCCCTGACATACCGATCTGATGGACCAGATTACCCCCCCCCCTCTCGGTCGCTGCCTCCCTCATTCCAGGCTCATCCAGTTGGACTGCGATGAATTCTTTCATTGTCCCGGGCTTGGTTCGTGCTAACACCATATTATAATTAGCCACCGGCCATTTGAGTCTGTGTGTTTGTTTTGCTGTTGTTTTTGAGGAGAAATAGCAATCAAATGTCATGTAATTATCTGAAGTTTAAGAAAAAATTGTGTAGGAAAACCATAAAATACTTGGGGTTTTAAACAATAAACTTTTAGTAAATTCTATGCCTATAAAGCAGAATATTTATTCAACAGGTATTTCATTTTATATAAAGTTAATTGTATGGGGACAGGAAAATAATGAACCAATGCATCATACCACAGAATTTATAACCACGGTTAATTTGCATTTCCTGTTCTTCGGTGAGTCCTTTAAAATAAATACAGCTCATCAATAAAATTTATACAAATAAAACGGAAAACTCCACAATATATAGATACATACATACATACAGGAAAGTACACAAGTCCAGTATTGACAACCTCCTCTTCAAATAAAATATTTCAAGTGTAAGGGAGGATTACAGTGACGAAAAAGAAAGGAGTTACGATGTCATCATTCCTGCTCTGTTGGTAATAAATCTTCACCCTGTTGTGTTTTTTTTGGGAGGGGGGGTTGTTTTTGTTTTTTTGGATTTGTGGCAGCATTGCCTGTCTGCACTTTATCAAACAACAGATTTTCTGTGTTGAAGGAAGGTTTTAGTTTAAGACTGTGATAGATGACAGCCTGATCTTGTGGTGCCGAGTCAGAAACATTGAAAGTTTAACTGTTGTTAGCCTCTCTAGTTGCGTTGCTCGAGAGATAGCGATGTGAGTCTGTTGGTCCCTGACTTTGGTCACAACTGAAATTACTCAACAACTATTGGATGGATCTCCATCAAATTCTCTATAGACATTAATGGTCCCCTGAGGTTGAAGTCTACTGACTTTAGTGATCCCCTGACTTTTCCTCTACTGCCACCAGGTTGACATTTTTTGCCTTTAAGTGAAATTTCTTGACAACAACTGGATGGACTGCCATGACATTGGATACGGATATTCATGATGCACAGAGGATGGACCTTAATGACTTTGCTGTTTTCAGGTTTTCACTTGTCCAGTGAAATATCAAACAGGTTGGCACAATATTTTGTACCATATAGCACCACCATGAGGCTAACTTGTTTGTTTTTTTTAGTGAAATATCTCAACCAATTTTTATAGGGATTGTCTATAAATTTGTTCAGGATGAATTGTAATAATTTCAATAATTCCCTCAATTTTCCATGTGCCACCATCATTATTTCAAAATTTTAATTTGTCCAACACTTTGGTTTACGACCAAACACTTATAAAAGCTAATGAGGTTCGCATCAGTTGCATCTGTTCTTTGTTTTTAGTTCTTATTAGCTTATGTGGGCATGCTAACATGTTAGACTAAGATAGTTAATCTGGTAAAAATCAGCACATTAGCTTGCTGTCATTAGCTTTTGGTTCATAGCATTACTGTGTCTGAGTGTGGCATCACACAGCTGCCAGTGTGGATGTTGGCTCTTAGTCTTATCCAGCTGTTTTTTTCTATCTGTATTGCTTTTCACACCACATGTGAATTCCCATCCCCTTTTGTTGTATTGTGACAGTTGTTTCAAATTAACTCCTAATAAAACCAAATCTTTTTGCACAGCTGGACACCTTTTAGGGGCGTTTTTGGGTGAAGTCACTCTTTATTTTTAAATAAAAGTAAATGATTAGGTTGTAGACTCTCAAATGATTTTCATTTAAATACATTGCTGTTAACCAGTTGCTGCTTAGTGTGTGTACAGTTTCCTTAATTGCTTGTTTGATTGTTTCAAATAAACTTTGGACACAACCTGCAACAGTCTTTTATTTCTGGCTGGAAAATTTCCACAGGACTGAGCTATGAATCCTTTTTTTTTTTTTTTTTCAAACCAGACTAATCCCTTTGCAATTGGAAGAGGATGGTACTTCCTGCGGTGCTTTTGTCTCCTGTGAGAGGAAAACTTCAATCACCCGAACTCTCTGGTTTCATTGGTCCCTTCAGGGTTCCATGAGGCCTCTGAAGTGTCGACCGATTGGTCCCTCATTCTGCTTGGACGACCCGTCGGCCAATCAGCCTCTGCCCCTGGGGTGAGTGCCGCTTCCTTTTCCCACCAGCTGCTGCAGTCAGTCAGCTTATTCAGCAGCATGAGTGTGTTAGACTTTGTGTGTGTGTGTGTGTGGCCACCCGTTCCAAACCCCCTCTTCCTTTTCCTCTACAAAACAACCAGCCCCTCCTCTCCACTCCCATCCCCCCCTTTCCCTTGCACACTCATACACTGTGTTTGTCTCTCTCTCTCTCTCTCACACTCACTCACACACACACACACACTCACTCTATGAAACACCCCTGCCACATGAGGCCCAGCGGCAGCCTGCCCTGTGTGTGTGTGTGTGTGTGTGTGTGTGTGTCAGTGTGTGTCACTGGAGAAAGTTACACCAGTGTGTGTTTGTGTTTTCCATGCAGCGGCTTCTTCTCTGCAGCAGTTTTCTGGGACGGAGCACAAGACAAGCGAGAGAGAGAGGAGACCGAGCTGCACTGCAGCTGAATCAGGGATCCTGCGCAAGGTAATAACAGCCTGATCTCATGTGAATGGTTTCTGATGATACTATTTACTGTCTCTCACACACATGGTTATATTTTTTTTTTCTTTGGGATGATGAACAGTTTGCTGTGGTTTTGGTTTGACCTGTGGGGAGCAGATGTCATAATCATGAGTAGTGACAAACTTGTTTTTGGGATTTAAAGAATTTTTTTTTTTTACATCAGGCTCATCTGACTTGCTGTTGCTGTTTCTCTCCCATGACTGTTGTAATGTAGTGGAGAAGAAGAAAGAGCTTACAGTTAGCACCAATTAGATACCTCAGTGTTTGTAACCATACCACAAAAACCCTGTTATGAATAACTCATATTTAGAGTTAGAAACATGTTTTTCTGCAAGATACTTGTTCATTTTGCAAAAAAAAAAGCTTTCAAATGTTAAATCCTTTTCAAGAACTTGGCTTAAACTAAATAGTTTAAAAAGTTAGAGCAATGATTTGAATAAGACACTGTCTGATCAGGAGGGTATTGATTCCAGCTTTCAGTACCGCTCTTGATTGTTAAATCTCATTCATTCCTGGGTCTGGGCCACCATATGCTGTTGACCCTTAAGCCTTTTGTTGGAGAGAAAGATAAATCTGCGAGGCGGGGTAAGGTCGAAATGAGTGACGACGGTTGCGGTAACCTATTTTGATAAGTGAAGTACGTACAGTTGTTGTACACCTGAAAGTTGCATTACAATGCAATGTAACCATCTAGATAATAATAACAAAAAGAGGACAGAAGAGGAAATTAAAAAATATTTTCAAAGGTCAAAAGGTTTCAGACATAAACACAACTTCCTATGAGTTTCCAGTTTATTAGGTGGATCTACCTAAAAGTAATGCAGTCTAGCACAACAATCTCACTGATATAAACAGGGTGGAAAATATCAGGAAGTCTTCTCAGTATAAGCCAATACAATTTAACACCAATGCAGACTATAGCCTTCAATAAAGCTGAATGTCTAAAATGAAAGCTGAGCATTTTGACCTTCACAGTGGTCAGAATTAATGCAAGGCTGCACCTAATAAATTGGTAACTGAGTGTAAACCTAATGAAATGGAATAAAACAAAATTAGTTGTTTATAATATAAAAGCAAAATGGGAATAAGGACATTTAAATCACAACCCAAACCAAAATGTGTCAGTAGCTTCGAGTATCCAAAAACTGTAAATTACTACAAATTGCCATGAAAATTAATCACGCGTGAAAACCGGCTCGCTTCCTCTTTCACCTTCGTTTAAGTCATAGCTTTGCAATGTCTGCCTGAGAAACGAGTGAATCATTATTGAGGAACATATTTCAATGATTTCTAGACCTCATCGTCTCGCGCTGAAGGGATTTCATTGCGTGACACTGTTGCGGGGAGGTATCAGTTCATCAGGTGTAGTGACACATGGCTCAGGAGCAGCAGGACTTTGTGTTCAATTCAAAAGGACAGTTAGAGACAGGGAAGCACATGTGAATCTTAACTTACCCCTCCGGCATTCACACAAAGTGAAACTATTCAATGCAGCGGACCTAGTTTGATCCGGATTGATACAGAATTAAACTTTTTTGGGCTCGACTCCGATTGACGGGAGAAGCTTTGAGCTCTCGTTGCTGATTTTGAAGGTGCTGTCATGTGTAACTCCTTAGACAGAGTTTTTTTAATTTAATCACAGGGTTGAAAAATAAAACGGTCATTAGAGTCTGCCCCTTCAAAACCCCGGGAAGGTTGTTTGAGCTGGACCACGCAACGGTTAATTTTCACCCCCGTGGCGGCATTAGTCGCTCTATGAGCAGCCCGCTGGCCTCCTGGTGGGTCAATCGTGTGGTGTTTCCAGCCTCAGCGGATCCATCACAATGCATCTCCCCTCGGTGTGAGTTTCTGTGCAGTAAACAATGTAAACAAAGCCTGTGCATCTGCTTCTGCAGCTGCTACTGCTGTGTGCATGTTGATGCAGTTAAAAGCACCAAAGAAAAAAAATACAGGTAATGTTTGCATCTTCTTACCCTTAGGAACCAACTAATTTCTGTGGCGTTTTGAACCCTCACTTCAAGGTGATATACCTTAGATCTTATACAGGAATGTGACATTATCTAACTTGAAATGTGAGGAAAGTTACAATCCCAGCACCAGATGGTAAGGAAAACTTGCCTTGAACTCTTTGCTCACTGTTGTTAAATTTTATACATTGGATATAGAAATGAACTCTTCTATAAAATGTAATGTTTTAAATGGCCCCTTAAGTTAAAAGCTGAAAAGGTTGTTTATGCAATAGTTGTCATATACATGTATCATGGTCCGTTTGCTTCAGGGCTGTAGGAAACACAACATAAAGATGTGGCATAGTCATGTTGAATGCGCTATAATTGAGATGTCTCTGGCACTGCTTGGGACAACACAGCTGTGCTAATACTGGCTACATCCTTCGGGTGTGTATGTGTGTGTGTCGGGGGGGGGTTATAAAAAGTTAACCTCTGCAACAGCTCAGCCCTGCCAACTGTTGGAGGTTGTTGTCTCTAGTTGTTTTATATTGTCTTTTTATTTTAAGGGGTAGTAGAGAATGATCTTGCATCAGTGGATCTAGCTATAAAGAGGACGTCCATGCTGTTTCTTATGACATTGTTTTTAAGCAATTTTATAAAGTGTGAACATACTCTATCAGCCTAAATAATCTATTTAAATAATCATCATCTCTGACAGTGATCTCCATCATGGAGGTGCCCAGGAGGCCTCAGCCCACCTCCTTCGCTTTAGCTCTCCCCAAGCCAGCATCCTCCGCGCTGCCTCCCTGCGGAGCTGTTCAGAAGGTCCCCAAGGAAGAGCCAATGAAAGAAAAGCTCCAGGAGAACGATGGAACCACAGAGGAAAATGAACATGGAGAAGAGTCGTTGAGCGCAGGGGAGGAGTTGGACGTGCCCGTGTTCGTTGAGGCGCCAGCCGACACCTCGGAACATGCAGCTCCAGCCGCCGCCACCACGGACTCCAAACTCTCCCTGCAGGATAGTTTCTCGGAGGAGAGCTCGGTGTCAGAGGAGAGGTTAGCACAGGAGGCTGAGGAGGCCAGAATGAAATCCGAAGAGGAGGCAGCGGCGGCCAAAGAGAGGGCGGCCCAGAGACAGCTGCTGGCCATGGAGGAGCTGGTCCAGTCAGAGAGGAACTATCTCCGACTGCTGCAGCTTAGCACCGTCACCATCAGGGGCAACCTGCAGAAAATACAGGTATGGAGGCAGCGTTGGTTACATTCTTAGTGGAAAATATGCTTTTTTAGATCCCAACAACAGTCCAAAATATAGAAGAAAGGGAAAAAAAAACAGGGTTTCACATTTTGAGGGACTTGCTGTCTGTTGAATGGGTTTTATTTTGCTTCATATTGAAATTAATGATAAATTTCCTATTAATTAAACACCTAATGTTTGCCAGCCGGTTTTTTTGTTGTTCACCTAATTGATTAACCAACAAAACATTCCCTTACTGATCCTGATTATTTTCCAAAATGCCACAAAATCAAAATTATTAATCAGCTTGACTTTTTTTTCCCTTTTTAATTTTTCAATATTTTCTTGAATTGGCAGCTACTTTAAAACTTTTTACCTCATCAGTGTCTAACTGTTGCTGTGCATATGTACAAGATCAAGATTTTCAGTTATTTGAATTTAAAGCACTAGGGCAAAGCTATAAAACTGACATCATTTTCATACAGTATCGTTCTCTTTATTTTTAGGATAATTAACTAAATATTTTGCTGTTGGCTCACAGTATCAAGTCTTAAGATTTAAACAAGGAAAGAAGAAACTGACACTTGCTTGAACCTGTCACAATTATTCAATTAATCCATTAGTTTATCAACAGAAAATTAATTAGCAACCGTTTTGATAACTAATTAGTTGTTGTCATTTTTTAAGAGAAAATGCAAAATATTTCCTTGCGCCACCTTCTCAGATGTGAGGATTGGATGCTTTTCTTTTTTGTATATGTCAGTAAACTGAAGATTTAGGGGTTTAACGCTGTTAGTCGAAAAAAACCCAACACATCAATGGCATTTTTCAGTATTTTCACTGATTATTTATATTTTATGTACTAAACTGTTATGGACTGAACAAGGCAAGGTAAAGAAGATTTCTGCAGTTGAGGCCAGTTAAGGCAGCAGCATGGTTGTACAGATTCTAAAAAATATTAAATACATGGACCTGTACCACCAAATTTGTTTAAAGAACAATCCTACCAAGAAAGAGGCTGCACGTCGAGATTAATCAGCAGAAAGTTTAAAATCCACTAGTGACATTAATGAACTGAGGTTTTGCTGTCGTTTAGCATCAGACCCTGCATCATGTTTATTTCCTTTTTTTTGATTGTTTATGACGGGACAAACCCATTGAATTGTTCATTTCAAACAAAAAGCGATCACTACATCACTGTAGATCACTGCACTGCCGCTGCAGCATCCAGAGGTGCCATTACACAGAATCCGCTTGATGGTTTATTATCATTAGCTTTTCATTACATCTGAGGTATGGCTTATTACTGTTAAATGATCTTTTATCGTCACAGTGGCAGAATGAAACGGGGCCTCGTAAAAACCAAATGGAGTCAGGCTTTATGGGCTGCGAGGACCAAGCTGTCGATGAGCGTGAAAATGATAAAATACAGAGGGAGCGGCGGATGAGGGAGGAGAGTGAATGAAATGTAGATAGAAGGAAGGAATGGACAGGCTAATTTATGGGTTGATGATCTGTTGAGGGAAAGAGAGAAAGAAATAGATACTGAAAGAGATTTCTCTGTGTTATGTGGCGAGGTTCCGATTTTTAAAAACCTAGAGATTAAAAATGCAGATGTGGTGAAATAAAATAAAAGAGGCAACAAAAAACAGTGGGTATTGAAATAATAATGATGGAATGGTGGGCGGAGGGACGGATGGAGAAAGACCCACAGATGCAGCCGAGTGGAGGACGGGCTGGACGGAGAGGTGGAATACATTCAGATAAACGAGGCCATTGTGAGACAGAAAAGTTGCTGGTTTGTTTTCTGCGGCAATGACCAGATTGTTGGACCCTCCGCCCCTTAGTGCTCCCACTGGTCTCTCATTAGAATAGAATGTGGCAGCAAAATGGATCTTTATCAGTGGCACACTGGCATTTTTTCTTGCACAGAAATGGAGCAGACACACACATGGGTACTATGGAAATATGCTAAGTATAATACAGTGGAATAAAAGCCATGCTACGCATCCTTGAGGTTTTTTTTTTTTATGTTTTCTGTTGTATTTCTGGAATCATTGTTGTTTGTGACGAGTGTTTGGAGAGTGCCTTAAATTAATTAGCATGTGTGTGTCTCCGCCTCCGTCTGTCCCACTCACCTCAGCCTCCTCTCGTCAACCTGGACAGCATGTTCCTCTACATCGACGACGTGATTGACGTGTCAGGTCGCCTCCTCAGCCTGTTGGACCAGAAGCAGGTCCGGCCTGGAGATCCTCTCTTCCTGGAGACGCTGTGTAAGGGATAGAAATTACACCTAAATTCACTTGAACTCCTCCGCTAGGTGTTTTCCTCCCCTTAAACTCTAATCTGTCCTTGTTACTTGACAACGCAAGCCCTTTCACGTTTCCAACAGAAAATGTTGTGACTGTTGCTTGGTTTCGCTTGCTAGATCAATTGCTCTGATTACACTAGTTGACAGGAAGTAAATAAAATCTTCACCCATCTTGTCATCTGATGTGGCTTTCGCATTCACTCGAGAATCTAAATGAGGCATTTCACAGTCTAAGCGAGGTCCCCGGAGGCGCCAATACAGTTTGTTCTTAAGGATATAGACCTGCAAACATCTGCTGTATGTTTTAGTGTATTTGCGAGTGTGAAAGGCAACAGCTCTCGAGAAGAACCACAATGTTTTGTGCTTTCTTTCTGATTTCAAATGTAAATAGGTCTGTTTTATTGTATGTGTTGCAATAATGACAACAAGGTTAAAGAGGTAAAAAAGTTTCGCCCACCTCACATACAACCACTTAAATAAACACTGTAGGTGTGAATGAATTTGTCCTTTTTAAATTAAATACACTTACTGTTCTGTCTGCAGGATGCAAGCAATTTGTAGACCTTCCCTAACCTGCTGGTACCATGAAGCTATTTGTGAATAAGAACACTTGGTACCTGTATGAATAGATTACAAAGTTACCCGTCGTGGCCACCTGAGAGTTAAAGGGTTAAGGGAAAATTTACCCTCTAAAAAAGACATTGAAAAACAAAAAGTTTGATGGTCACGTTATATAACAGGTAACCAAGACAAAAAAACAAACAAACAAAAAAACAAACAAATAACAGCTGTTTCTCTCCCCTTGACAACATTTCATAGCTTCTTAACATGAAGGCTGTTAATTTATTTTTCCCTGTCTCCATGAAAGCGCTTAACCGGACAAGAGAGTGTTGTATTTCTTTGTTGTTTTTTTTGGTCTACGGCGGTCTACGGCTTTTCCAGTCTGAATAGTAGCAGCTTCAGTAAAGGCACAGATTATGTTTCACCTGATGCCAAAATAGGCCATCTTTCTTATTTAGATAGATTAGTCAAATAAATGCAGGTACTTCAATGTGAAAAGCTACTATTTATTTTTCTTTTATTTGTCTTATTTTTGAAGCAACTGCTTGTTACCTTCTTCAGTCTCCCTGCAAAAAAGGAGATTTTATGATTCTTTCTCTGGGCATGATTTCTGTGTGCGTGTGTGTTTACTACCTACCTACCTACCTACCTACCTACCTACCTACCTATCTACCTACCTACCTATCTATCTATCTATCTATCTATCTATCTATCTATCTATCTATCTATTTATCTATTTATTTATCTATCTATCTATCTATCTATCTATCTATCTATCTATCTATCTATCTATCTATCTATCTATCTATTTATCTATTTATGTATGTATTTATTTATTTATTTATTTATTTATTTATTTATTTATTTATTTATTTATTTATTTTTCCTTCCCGACAGGTGATTCGTTCCTCAGCCTGTCCTCTGACACCGAGGCAGCCTACAAGGAATACCTGGCCCACTACAACCACATTACGGTGGTGGAGGACAGCTACAAACAGAGGGAGGGGCTCTGGAACGAGATCGTTAAAGTCATCAAGGCCTCAGCGTATATTATTCTCTCTACTTTTGTTGAAAAGCAGAAAATTTAAATGTGACAACTGGATAAGCCGTAGAACTATCAATATAAAGAGTTTTTGATGAGTTTATCTGAGTGCTGACTGTTGTCCTTCGTCGTCATCTTTACCGCTCCAGGCCCGAGGTGAACGCCACATCTCTGAGTTTCTTCCTGGTGATGCCGGTGCAGCGGATCGCCCGCTACCCCCTCCTCCTGCAGACCATCCAGAAACACACCGACCACACTCACCCGGCGTACGCCCTCCTGGAGCAGACCGCCCACACCTCTGTCGCCCTGAACTGTCGCATCAACGAGTACAAACGCTTCAGAGAAGTCGGTAAGGCAGGGTTCTGCCCAGACCGCCCACCGCTCCAATGATAAATGGATAAAAGCTACACCAGAGCACATATATTGGGGGGGGTCCATTTTTTGTAGCTGTGATAAATTCAGAGCCTGTCTCTGTTTTTTTTTTTTGTTTTTTTTTTTTTTAAGCTTGTCTCAAGATTAACTGTTTCCTTGCGTTTTGCAGCTGACAAATACAAGAAGACAGAAACCCTGACCATCAAGGACAAGATCAACCGCCTCAACTCCCACAGCATCGCAAAGAAGACGGCGAGGCTCAGCCAGCAAATCAAACATGAGACCGGAATAGCACCCAAGGTGGGGTAGAGGTTCGGTGGCCTGGGTTTTTTAATAAGGCACCCTTTCTGCGGTAGTGTCCTTGAACAACACAGGATCCCTGCCAAGGCTAGGACTCTGTTTGGTTACTGACCCCGAACAGTCACCGTCCTAGTGTTCTAAAGTCAGCTCGTAAGAGCAAACGAAGCAGCACATTACGGTGACATTTAAGGATGGGTACAATATACCCTTGACTCTTCCAGCCCTCTGAGTCATAAATAGCCTCCTGGTTCACACCCTTCCCCACGGCTGCACCGCAGTAGTTCATGATTAACCCACGGACATACAGTATGGCCTGATATAAAACCTGCTGTTCACCCTGGTGTGCTGCGCCGTACACGTCAGTCTGATGAGGCTTTTTTTAAGGTCTGATCTAAGAGCTCACATCCAGGAGAAGCCCCCCCCGGCGGCTTCACTTTGATTGTTTTGCCGTTTGATCTTTTTACATTTCTCAAATGAAGCCTGATTACATTACATATACACCTTGCGGGATATAAAGGGATTTGACTTTCTAGTTTTGGAAAGCTTTGCATTCACTCAACATTTAAAGCCACCCGTTATCGCTGAGGGCGCTCGGTTTGCGTCGCAGCAATTGCAAACACAGCTCTAGAGGATAAGAGCCATGTTGACAACACGCTCTGATGTACCATCATACATAACAGCATATGGAAACCAGTGTTTACAGGGAACCCGAGGTCGGGTACAAGTGATTGTGATGAATATTTCATCACATAGAATCTCTGCTGTTGTCCCACAGGCGCTCATCTGACTGACCTGGCAACCACTGTACATAAAGAAAGCTGTTATCATGCAACTTGAGCGGATGAAACCAGTTTTCTGTTTGTATTTCAGTGTATTTAATGCAATTAGCTTCACAATAACACTGAATCTATTTTTTGGCTTTTATGGTCAATAGATTTAGAGAAACTGGTATGACTTTTGTTCTTGCTTCCCACTTATCAAACTCCTGTGACTTTTTTTAAGTCCTGAGCTGCAGCTTACGTCGCCACCATTTTCATCTTTCCCTTGATTTTTGTAAACATGCAGTGTGTGTGTGTCTGTGCGTCTATGTGTTCTGTGGTAGCTGGTCGATGAGGAGTTTGACGCCCTGGAGGGATTCTTCTACGTCCTGGAGCACGGGATCCTGGAGCTCCTGGAGAATGTTGAGACATACTTGGACCACCTACAGGTATTTATTTATTTATTTATTTGCTTCAACATTTTGCTGTTGATGTTTTAAAACCTAATATTTACATGGCTTAAATTAAAACTGAAATATGACAAGTGTCTCTAAAGGAAGGGAAGATTCTAACCCGGTTAAAAGACATTTCAAGTTTTTAATGAATCATGTGATTAAACTGTTTTTCATTTTCAAGAACAAGGGTTTTATTATAATGATGACTGGTGGTTAGAATGCGAAGTCTTGTGCAAAATTGCTGGTTTGGATCCAGGACTGTTGAATCCTCTTATTTGTCAGGAACTGATGCCCTTGAGCAAGGCCCCAAACCCAAGATTGGCGCAAAGGAAACTGTGAATGTTTAAAAAAAAAAAAAAAAAAAAAAAATCTTTCTTTGCTCACATCTGCTCTGCAAACTGTCACATGTTTTTGTAAAGTGTTGTTCCTGCTCCCATCTCACTCGAGTGTTGTTCGTATCTATTCTTGGAAGTGACCTGCATGCGTCAGTCTAGCGAGATCTTGCAGAGAAGTTTTCGAAAGGAAGGAAAAAAAAACTGACATGAGCGTCACACTTCTTGAGATTAAATCATCAACGTTTTTAGGATTGGAATTTACAAATTTCCTTTTTTCCTTTTTCTTACATAAATCAATTAGACAATCACAATCACATACGAGGGGAACAACATACTCTGGATGTTTGGGCTCCGCATGAGTTCATTTTACACGTACATACTTTTTTCCTCAGCAATGTTCCGCTTCATAATAATTCAACTCATTATATTCACATGTTCCTTTAGAATATCTACTAGTATCGTAAATGAAGAGGTGAAGAGGACATCATATTTGCCCCCCCCCCTTTTCAAATCCTAGCAGCCGTTCCAGAGACTTGAAGTTCTAAGTCTCTTGGAGAAGTGAAACATAACTGAATGACTATTCTTGAACACACTGCCACACAGTGTGTTTATGAGTCACACTGTGTAAACTCAAACCCTCCTCAAGGGTCTGAGGCCCAACGCGTGAGTCTCTGTGTATGTTTCCACACTAAGATTATCCTCTGAGGCAATTTTTTCCCTGTTTTCCTCCTCAACACTGTACACACCTAATTTTTCATATTTCTCACTAATTAAAGGCCAGTTATTTTTGCCCAGCCCAGCCAGTCATCCTCCTCCTGGGTGCATTGACAATTCTTTGTATATTCACAAAGCAACATCTCTGAACAGCCTCTAAATTTGGACAACGCAGCTAGTTCGTACCTTGAAAACAAAAAAAGAAGGGAAACACTGGTGATTAGTCTTACAGTGATTAGATATCTGACAGCTCCTTCTCCTCCTGCAGGGGTTCCTCGCCTGCAAAACGGAGGAGTTTGACTTGGATATGGACGGAGAAAAGGCGCCAATATGCTACAAGGAAATCACCACGGCGCTTAGGCAGTGGATTCTCCCCACGTTTGTGAGTCAACCCGAGCCCATTCTTACCCAAGATACCAGTGGTATTTGATTTTCTTTTTAGTGAAAGCGTAAACACAAAAATTTTAATCTTTCTAATCTTTCTTTAATCACTAAACCTATATTGGGAAGCAAGAACTGTACTTTTAGTTCTGTCTTCCTCATACTTTTCACTCAAACAGAATCTAGCCTGAGGCTGATGTAACCAACCAGGATCTGTTTAAGCCACCGGAGGCAGTGTTCAGGGTTGTTTAAGTTTGCTGTCCTTTTATTTTCATACTGGTTTCCTCCTGTGTTGTTTTGACTATGCTGCTTTCCTGTCCAAATGTCCAAGATTTCACCGAGAAGCTTTTAGTTTTAATTTTTTTTTAGTTTTTAAGTTTTAGACATGAATACAAAGACTGTGGTCCACATATTTTAGTCAACAATAGAGAATATATATTTATTTATCTTGATTTGCAATGTGTGAAATTGTAGTATTTTATTTTTCTATTTGTTGTCCTAATGATGGTAATTGCTCCCTCTCTCCAGGAGAAGAGGATGAGGACACTGATTCACAGGCCGCTGTGTGCCCTCCGCGACCTCCTGGTGGGTCCGAGGAACCTGATCAGGAAGCGGCTCGACAAACTACTCGACTATGAAGTGATAGAGGCCAAATCCAATCTGAGCTACGAGGAGCAGGCCGTGGCAAACACATACAGGTAGAGAGAGAGACAAGGAGAGAGTTTGTTTTAAATTTACAGGTCGAGCTCGTGGTCGGAAAAAAAAACTGTCGCATAATTGAGGGTTACGGGGTTAATCCACAAAGAGAACAAGTGCCTCTGTCCATATTTGAGTCTCCAGCAAGAGCCTGAACTTTACTCAGCAATCCCCTGAGCCCGAACGCTCACCAGAGTCCTTTAAAGGGAAAGGTCATTTTCACGTTCTGCAGTGTCATAAGGGACATGATGAAACGGCGGATAAAAAAAGGTGCAAACCTAGTGTCTGTGCTTGGTGGATGAGTAGCGAATTTAATGAACTGAGGGACCGAAAAGTACTTTCCAGTAGGACAAGTTGCTTCTCATCTGAACGGTAGCTTAACAAATTTAAAGCAGTCGTGAGCACATGACAGTTTTTTTTTGCCTGATCTCTCTGAAATAATTTTTGCAAATAAGATTTTTTTTTTAACTTAATGAATTGAATAAAAGAAATTTTTTTTAAACATTTTTTTTTTTAATTTTAGTCTTTCAGTTATAAATAAATGAAACTGGCCCCAAAAAATGAGTAAATGTCAGCAACATTTACAAACTTGTGAATGAGCCGCAAAGTCCAAACAACATTCTTCCCCAAATCCCAGCCAGTTATAGTTGGTGTGAAACCACACTCTATTTTTAGAGCCTTCTTCTGAATCATCACAACCTTCAAAATTATGCCCTTTGGCTGTGATGCTAAAATTCTGTTTGAGCCCGCAGAGCATGTCTATGGAAAGGGCCCAACATCATTTAATCCAGTATTGGAGTCTTTTGCAATCAGGTTAAAGTTGTTGTGACCAGTTGTAGCTAAATATTGGTCAAGGCTGACTTCACCTTAAATGTTAAAGCCTTGCTCCCTTTCTTCCTCCTCTCACCTTCAGGACAATCAACACATTGCTCCTCAACGAGCTTCCTCAATTTAACGGCTTGGCCCTTCAGATGATCTGGAGCATGCTGGGGACGTTCAGCTGTCTGCATAGGGACCTTGCCTCGGACATGGAGCAGCTTTTCCAGAGCTTTGCACAACAGGTAGAAAATCCCCTTGTCGCATATGACACATCCACCGAGCCCCTGAACAGACGGAGGATGTTTTTTTTTCACCAGGTTTTAGTCAGTTTGTCATCCAGGGCCGTTCTGACCTGCTCATTTTGTTTCTTTCTCTTTGTCTCCCTCTGTATCATCCCACTCTCTCTCTCTCTTTTCCCAGCTGCCTCACAGCCCTCTCAGCCCCAGTGCATTCTGGGAGTGGGCAGAGTCGGCGGTGTTGGAGGGGGCGAGGGGACTGGAGACTTTGTGCCGAAAAGTGGAGGAGACGCTCAATGCGCCGGTCGTCCAGGTTGGAGCAGGAATGGTGCTTTGTGTTAAACAGTGCTTTGCTGTGTTGTGAACGCTGGGCAGTGGTTCCTGTGTCTGTGACAAAGAGATTTAAAAAGTTTAGAATACACACTTGGTGATGAACAGACTGTAAACTAACACTAAAACTAAGAAAGCAGGCAGCAAAACAAAATCTTAGTCACATTCCCTTTTTTTTTTTCTTTTTTCATGGAACACAACAGGTGTACAAGAGATTAGAGCTCGTTTGACTGGCGTCTGACACGGGATTAGACATTCGCACAACACTACAAGTTCCATGATAAAAACAGGAGACACCCAGGCCCCCTGTGACAATGGACTAAAAATACCGCAGTGAGGGATGTGAAATCCTGCCGTTGTTTAAACGAGAATATGTTTAGCATCTGTATATAAACTGGCTGAATGAATAAAGCATTGGGAGTTTTAAACATCCCCTCTCCTCAGATGCCACTTAGCTTTGCCCTCTCGTCCCCCATCTGTGTGTTGACTCTGGGTCCCGCTACGACCCCCGTAAACCCCTTCCTAGATCTCTATTTGGCCTCAGCTCATGAGGACAACCTCAAAGACTAATCTCCAAACTCCCTCGGCCCCTCTGGCCCTATTAATCAGGATTATTTTTCTTGAATTAAATTTGATGAGCAAACTTTTCTTCAACTGCTTCCTGCTCAGCTTCCTGTCAGAATTCTTGGAACAGGTTCACATTCCTCAAAACCTGCCAGGCAACTCTTATTAATAACCCTCTGAAAGAGCAGACTGCAAAGTCATGCAATGTTTCCTTTGAAGTTACAATGATAGATCAGGTCCAAAAAACTTCACTGCTGATAATTTTGCCAATTCACTGCGCTGATACAATAGCGTTGCGTCACTTGAGTGTAATCGTGACTCATTCGCGTGATGGGATACTGAATGTCGTTCTGCCTGTTCTGCGACTTTCTTAATCCCAGGAATTTTCACGTATTCGGTGACGGGAAATGTAGAATGTTTTTCCCTGACCTGTCAACCTGAGTATGATCATTTTGTTTGCAGATTTTTTTCGATGCCTCGGAGCGACGACCATTTTAGTCTCTATTTCAACAGGAGGGATCAGCTCTTTCAAAACGGCATTTAAATCTGGGAAAACTCAGCTCTGGTTAACAAGCCTTATGAGCCTCACTAATTTAAATGGTGTAAATCTGCAGAATCAAGGCTTTCTGCAGTATTTTCTGTTTTCCTCTAAGAAAATAGTTTGAAACAGCCCTTTAAGTTGAAGTTCCTGGATAGATATAGATTCTGAATCAAATGGACATGGAAGTCCATTTGTTACCCATGCAAGTTCGTACGCCTTCTTAGACATGATTAAGTTTGATTTTTAGATAATTCAAAACACCAGATAAAGCAGAGGAAATTAGTTTAAACTGTAAAGGTCTGTTATGCTAGTAAGCAGCTAAAAATGCTTGAATTCAGAGGTTCAAAACGACCAATTTATTTTTTCTTTGGCCCCACATTGATCATTTTTTATTCCGCTCAGGCCTAGTTTGTCCTTTTCGCCTTTGTCAGGTCTAATTAATGATCTGCTTCATTACACTTCACTCCGCATTCTCCTCCGCCTCCTCAGCCTCTGAGCCCGTCCTCCCAGCATCGGCTGAAGCAGCTAACTGACAAGCACGGCTCCGGAAAGATCTACCAGGTGACAGGGGCGGTCGTGGGCAGTCGGGACCTGGACCTGAACCTGGCCAAAGGGGAGCTGGTGGCCCTGGTCAGCGAGACCGACAGCCGTGGGGACAAACGGAGATGGCTGGTGGATGCAGGAGGTATGAAAACCAGTAAAAATGTTCATTAACGAAGAGCAATCTTACCAAATTTCACCAAAATTTAGGGCCTGTTTTCCTCAGTGGCTTACAATAAATGACATTAAATAAAAGCTGTGGCTCTGGTTCGGGAACAGCGTCCCCGTCTTGGTCAAACTAATGAGCAGAGGCAGCATTTACAGTGTGATCACGACCACTGAGTGGAGGAGAAAGATCAGTGGATCGGATGGAAATGACTCAAGCATAAATTATTGTGCACATTTACATACGGGGAGGAAGAAAAATGACCTGGTGGGTTCCTACTGTGCATTAAGTGGGTATAAGGAACACAAAGGTGCCTGGAAGCCAGAAGTTAAGAGAGAGAAAAATGGATTGTGTTGATTATGGTATTTAAAAAAAAAAAAAAAAATTGTGCCAGTGCAGCTTTTTCTTAAATGCAGCTCATGACTGCCATCTTGTGGTTGATTACTTTCTGGCTATAAAACGACATTAAAAATACTCAAAGATAGTGTTTAATTAAGGTGAGTCTACCAGTCACTGGCTGATGGATTTCAAAGTTTTAGGTATAGTGTATACTCTTAAAATTGAATTGGTTTGAAATAGAGAAAAACTTTGATTTCCAAAGATATCAGCTACTGTCAGTAAGCATCAAAAGTTAGTTCTTGATCTTTAACATATTGGACTGAAATTTAGGATATAACATATACGTGAGAATTGATACTTTACAAATTGTTAAATTGTATTTTTAGATGTAAGTTATGATATTTTCTGTTTCAGGAGGAATATACAAACATACATTTACAACAAAATACACAACATAGCTCCATCTTTTACTCTCTCCCTCCTTGTAACGCCACACGCAGGCAGAAGAGGCTACGCCCCTTCCTCCAAGCTGGTTCGCTACCATCAGCCAACGGAGGACCCGCCCCCCTCGCCACACCCCACCCTGCCGGGCGGCATAGCAGGGAACCGGAGACACTCCTACTCCCCAGAGAGCCAGCCGCTGGCGGTGAGGAGCCAGCCTTGCTTCCAGGTGACCGACCGAAACCTCACACTAACCACACAGGTTCCTTCTTCATGGCAGAGGATCTGATTGCGTGTAACAGCGGCTTGGTTCATAAATTTGCATATTAATGAGGTAGACATAGATTGTTGAGATATTACTATAACTCCTTGACGATTGAAGGTGCAGAGTTTATGGACATATTAAATAAAATGTAAAGTATGTTGACGGAAATGTTAAATTTATTGCACCAGTCAGCTTATTTTAGGACCTGATTGGTGTAAAATCACCAGTTCCACTTGTCGATACAGAAAACGCCTAAAATTTGAAGGCCCATACCGTAGAATTAGACAGGATATCATGGGTTTAAATTGTCTGAGGTCAAACCCCAAACTCTGTGTGTGTGTGTGTGTGTGTGTGTGTGTGTGTGTGTGTGTGTGTGTGTGTGTGTGTGTGTGTGTGTGTGTGTGTGTGTTTTAATTTACCTACTTCAAAGTTACAGACGGTGTTTGGTGTGTATATGTGTGAGAGTGTGTGTGTCTGACGAGTTGACTGATCGATGTGACAGCTTTCTGCGACAGAAACATCAATCTGTCAGTTGTGTATATGTGTGCGTGTGTTTGTATGCGTGTGTCTGTATGTGTACGTGCGTGTGTCCATGTAAAGAAAAAAGAGAGAGAGAGAATCCTTGTGTATTGACCCATGTTCAAGTGCACCTGTATGTGTCGATATGTGTAAGAGGGGTTCAGGCACTGTGTAAGGGAAAGAGTGTGTGTGTGTGTGTGTGTGTGTGTGTGTGTGTGTGTGTGTGTGTGTTATTAATAGAGAAGTCCATAATTAGCTGGTTAACCTTGTAAGTGGGTTACTGTGTGAAAGGTTGGGAGATAATTTATGCGACTGCAGCCTGAGATAGAGCCCCTGGTGTGTGTGTGTGTGTGTGTGTGTGACTGCTGAGAGATTGATTTACATGAGCAAAACATGTGAGTGTGAGGAGGGAGCGCCGAGGGTTGTAAATCTGTGATGGTTTATGTGGGTGTGTACATGAGAGAGAGGGAGATTTAGGTTTAGGATGAGAAACGGGATTGCATTTGGCATCAGGAGTGTGTTAGAGAATGTGTGTTTTTGTGTGTCTGTGCCTGTGTGTGTGTGTGTGTGTGTGTGTGTGTGTGTGTGAGAGACATGTCTCCACATTGCCTGTTAAAGTGACTGATTGCTCCTGTGACCTTATACAGGCATTTTTTTTCACCCCACCTCCTCCGCAATGTCCATACCTCATGACCCTGAGTCTGCTTGTGTACAAAACACACACACACACACACACACACTACTCGGCATTTTGTGTCCACACCAAAATACATACACAAAACCTACACAAAAGTATGTACACACAACCACATAGTTTTTGCCTTCTTTCTGTCCTTTCATCTACAGTAAGCTGCTTTTTTCCACTGCAGAATATTGAGGTTATCAAAACACTGAAAATCTTGTTCTTCTGTTAGCAGCTGAGGAAATTAGAAAAGACTCATGGCTTTTGAACTTTAAAGACATGAAGGTGCCAAATTTGTCTTGACTGCGACTTTCTCTGCTTTTTTTTTTTTTTTTTTTTTTTTTTTTCGATGGAGTGGTAGTTTGGAAAGGAAGTTTGAAAGTGAGTGTGATTGTCTGTACATCTCAGCCCATAAATCTAACTGTTAAAGAAAGAATCTCCCTCACTGCCTGTATTTCGATTTTCTGGACAGCCTCAAATCTGATGCGAAACTTCACAAGTGTTTTGCTGAGGACCCAAGGAATTGTGGCTTTGACTGTGAAGATTTTATTTTATTTGTGAAAGAGTGGTTCTCAAGAAAGTTTCAAACATCGAATTTTATACGTGTTACTTGATGTGAAGAAAAAGGCAGAGCTACGCGATGAGGGCAGTGGACAATTTACAGTGCACATGTTTAGTGGTTTTAAGACAGGTGTAACTCCACTGTAACAGCACTTTCTGTGCCGTCACTATGACACTACCAAAGCGGAGCGTCACTCAGGACTGGAGGAAATACAGAATACCTTTTTTTGTTTGTTTTTGTTTTAATTACATAATAATTTAATGAAATCATGGCCATATGTTTTTATAACAAGATTTCTTGTTAAGAAAAAATTAGCGAGGACGTAGCAACAAATAAATGAGATAAGTGTCATACTAACATGAAAAATATCTCACGACGTGAAAAGGATAAAGAAAACACACTTGTTATTGCAAGGAACAGCGCGAAGCAAACAGAGTTTGTCATGGTGGCAGCACTGATAAAAGAAAAAGAAAGATATATATATATTATATATAATATGAAAAACCTGTAGTGTCATTCAACTATTTTGAAAAACAAAATAACTGCTCAAAAACAGTTGGAGGTGACGAATGGAGGTTTAACCTGCTCCAAGCAAGCGGAGGATGTAGCTTTTGCCTGGTGAAAAGTATTTATCTTTCACATATCATTTCTTACACAGGTTTTTCATCATCATTCCTTCCTTCCGTCCTTCCTTCCTCAGACTTTTGTCACCAGTAAACGTTTAGCTGTGACAAGCCCCTTTGCCTGTAAGCAGTCGGTCGTTTCGCCACCGTCAGAGATAATAAAACACGGAATCTGTAATTTCCTACGGTTTCTGTCCAAAATCCCGGAGCCAGCAGTGTCATTACTGCTTGCGGACATCCTGGAAAACAACAATATTAGCATTAATACTTTTTAATCTGGCTTCTACAGAGATGCAGGCAGCATCGACTGCTGTTTCTGTCTCTTACGTTTGTGGCCTCACCGTGTTTTCATGACCATATAAAAACAGCAAGAGATGATGATTAGCTGTTCCCTCAACTTTCATTTCCATCAGAAACTGAGCTGCAGCAAATGTCTGCCTGGCCATGGTCACTGCACTGATTTTTAATTTTCTCTCTTTCTTGTCTCTGCCCGGCTAAATGCTAATTAAATGCTAACTGGTGCGGACCGTCAGGGCAGAGCCAATGCCGTGGCCGAGGTGAAAGGTTTGTTAATGACACCGGGCAGCCGGCTAAACTCTGCTATTAGCGATGCTCCGGCTCTCCGTCGCACCAACGCAGGCCTCATTAGGAGGTCTTCATTCTGTGTGTTAGTGTGTGTGAGTGTGTGTGTGTGTGTGTGCGTTGATGAGATAGGATTTGTCAAGACATAACTAGTGGGCTTAACCTTTTCAGAGAATATTACAATGATTTGTGGTTTTGTGTGTGTGTGTGTGTGTGTGTGTGTGTGTGTGTGTGTGTGCGCATGCATTTTCTCCTGCTTGCTCATTTCTTAAAGTCAGGCATTGTGGTGAATTTTGTACTGTGCTTTTCTCTGACAATTAGCTAAAATAGCCACTGAACTGCTCCAGCAAGGCCAGATGATATTGTTTGATATTGTTAAAAAAAAGCATTTTTATCATAGAATCATATCAGTAGGTTTTCTGGTATTATTCTAAATCACAATCCGTCAGATGTAGGCAAAAAAAGATGTAAATAATCTAACTTTAAAAGTTTAAAGCAGTTAACTTCCATTGTTTTTCATTGCATCAGACCAAACTCTTCATATGTGTAACATCAACTTTAGTTATTATTATATTGGATTCATTTTAATTACAATTTTCATTGAATAACTCATTTGAAAAAAAAATTAAGAGAACAAAATTATAACATCGTATCATAACAATATTATTATCCTGAGAGTCAATATATGATATTGATACTGAATATATGAACCAGTTCCGAACTGCATGCATGTTTAAAACGCCATGCACGCGCGTGGGCTCACAAAGAAGCCAATAACACACGGTAACATGGTAAGTGTATGGATATGGAGTGTATGGATATGGATATGGAGTGCAGGCACGATTCAGTTGTTGTACAAGCATAGGTTCCTCTACCTTGATAAATCCTATGATCTTTCCACCAATGTCATCCTCAAGCCAAATGTTAAATTTTTCCCTAACGGTATTAAGGGTCAAGGAATAACAAAATCTTTTCTCTCGCAGGTGTTGGCTGCCTACGACTTCACGGCACGAGGGAACCACGAAGTGTCCGTTCGGGCTGGCGAGCCCGTCCGTGTCCTGGAGCCCCACGACAAGCGGGGGAACCCCGAGTGGAGCCTGGTGGAGGTGAGAGGGGGGCAGAGAGGCTACGTGCCCTCCAACTACCTCGCAATCATGCCTGTGGGGGCGGGACCCCCGGGTTGCTACCGGCCATACTGACGGGGAGGAAGGATGGAGGGGTAGAGGGGAAAAACAGCGGGAAGCCCCACAGCGGCCTCACCGGTACTTTCTGTAGAGGGCTTGCCCATCAAACAATTAGCATATTCACTGTCTGCATCATGAACATCAGTTATTCAGATTTTCAACATCAAAATCATTTTTTCCGAATAATCAACAAGTGTGCAATGTTGCTGTGTGAGAACTAAAAAGGCCAAATTAATCTGCTATCAATTCTACAACTGGAATTTCTCCTCCATGCCCTTTTCCTGGATCAAATTCCTGTGCAAAGCAGTGTGTTGAGATTCTCAAAATAGCAAGGAAAGAGAAGTAAAAGGAAGATTAAGTTTACTTACCTATTAACAAGTGAAGGATCACTGGCCTCCTCAGGCCTCAGATCCGAGCCTTTGTTTTTTTATTCTGTTTTTTTTCTGGACACCGAAAACATACAGCATCTTTTCAGAGGCGCTCGCTGAAGTGGAGATGGCTCATGTAATGGTGTGGGCAGACACATTTTTTAAATGCTGACTTCTCCCTGCAATACCATCCACCCTCCAGCTAAACTTCCGAAAAAATTACTTGACAGTGCAACACTGTGAAAGCGGCAAAAAATTGCACGGCAAAAAGGACGAAAACAAAAGCATAAAAGTTGCTGGCTCAAGCATCTGGATCATGTGCACTGAGAAAACATTAATACATTTGTGCCGTCATCGTAAGATCTCGGTGTGGGCAGAAAACCTGTAGAACAATCTGACAATGTCAATGTGGGTGGGAAAACCTCTCAACTTATGATCAGTGTTTTTCTGGCGTCGGCTCCACCGGGTTCCCGCCCCATTACAAAGTGGAAAAAACTGGGGGAAAGAACCAAAAAAAAAAAAAAACGGGTGGAGGCAGCAGCTGGAGAGTTGGTAGCTACATGTTGTCTTGCTTATGGACAAATGGGCAGGAGACGGAATTTAACTCCTCAGTCTGAAGGCGGAAGGACGATCTTTTGAGTTGCACTGCAAAATTTTTTGGACACTTTCGGGGAAAAAAAAACAAAAGGAAAAGGCGCTGGAGAAAGAGAAAATGGGAAAAACGTTTTGCGTCACTCGACTCATTTTCACCGATGCTGAGTTGGAGACTTGACCTGAAAAAAGAAAAAAGATGAGACTGCATGTTCTCGCTGGAGTGTCCATGTGTTACTGAGCTAACCGCAACACAGAGAGCCAAAAGTGTGTGTGTGTGTGTGCGTGTCCATCTGTGTGTGCCCTAGTGTGCGTGTGCGTGTGTGTGTTACGTTGGCCTCTTCCTGCTCACCTGGAGGCGGGATCGGCACCACACAAACACTGACAGGTACACTAGCTCTCATCATCCGAGACCGTGTAAATTTGATGTAGACGTGAAATGTCTTCAGGCCCCCGGGCAGAGGAGAGACAGAGAGAGAGAGGCAGAGAGAGAGAGAGAGGGGGAGAGAGAGAGAGGAAGCGAGAGAGAGAGGGAGAGAGAGAGAGAGAGGAGCTGGACATGTTAAAGAGAGAGCAATGAATTCAGGCGGGGTGAGGAAGTGAAGGGGCTGCAGGGGGAGATGGAAGAAAGACTCATGGAGGAAAAGCAGGCCGAGGGAAAAGACCGAGTTATCCTCTCAGTTTGAATCCGTTTTGAGCCTCTAGAGCCTCTTTCCTTCTGCCTCTCTGCACATAATCTGATGTAAACTCACTTTTCTCTCCCCCACATTCACTCTTATATTTGTATAAATGAAGCGTCTCAATCCCGCTTTCCTCCCCTCAGCTCTCAACCGCACTGAGAATTCCTCAGTCCTCAGTCAGGTCTTTGACCAGAAAAGGTTTTAAATCGTAGATGTAAAACAGTGAGGACGGGACGGAAGGCGACCTGCTTCCGTGTTCATAGATGCCTGATGATGCCCGTTGTCCTGGATGCCGTATGCAGGTCGCGATTGCTCCGTGGCGTTTCTTCGAGTTTTTGGCTGGACCTTGAGAGCGCTCAGCTGCAGCAGAAGTCAAGCTGACGCTGCCGCCTCGTTAATCTCCCGGTGTTCTGTGCATTTAGTGGCTCGTCATGAGGTTTACAGACCTGCATTCATTTAAAAAGTTTTTTTAAAAAGTCCTTTTTTTTTTTTTTAATTTTTAATTTTTTTTTTTTTTTTTTTTACTAGCAGAGTCCAGAGTGAATGTCTCCTCTTCTACGCCTTAAAAGTTTCAAGTCATGGCACATTAAATTGTGTTTATGGAAGACAACAAGTCTCCCAAAGTTTCTGCAATATCTAACAGTTTCACTAATGTCTTAAAGTTGAATAATGTCCTGACTAGTCGACACGACATTCGGATTCATCTCCGGTAGTTTATGTACTTATGTTACCAGCGTTCCGGCTAAAAATATTGTCTGATTTTGAAAAGAAGCAGCTCAACGTCCGAAACAGTCTGTGGTTCGGAGCAGGATTTTGAGCTACGTCATATCTGACAAACAATTTAATAAGTTAAATAAAACCAACATGTCTTTACGTTATAGAAGAAAATTAATCACAACTGTCCCTGCTACTTTTTAAAAATGTTTTTCTTTTTATATTTTTTTTTCTGCAGTTAACGCTGCAGAAAGACATATGTCCCACTATTGACAACGCATTCAGTAATGATCCACCTCGTTTTTTGGCTAAAGTTTTAAGGCTGGACTCGATACTTTTATATGAATGGGCTCAAAACGCGACTTAATGTGAATGAATAACGTTGCTCCGTTTGTCGGGTGTGCAAACCAGCAATAGCTTCCCAACCAGTTTACTACAGCAATTTTACAAGGTCACGAAAGGTCAAATGTTGTGGAGTTCTGCCACCAAGTGGCCAAAGAAAAAAATAAAAAAGACCTAATTAATGCACCTTTAAACTTTACCACAAAAGAAAAAATTATAGAAATAAAACTTTGAAATCTTCGCTTTCACTCGTCCAATGTGAGGACGCCGTTTTTTATAACAGTTACTGATGACATTCCTGCAACTGGCCCTTGTTTTAAATGAGAATATTTTTGCATAAAACAGAATCTTTTCCTGTTTGATTGTGCCGCATCAGCTGCTGGGAGTGGGGTTGGGGGGGGCTGAGATCTACAGCTGCTCAGCAGGAGCTTAGCTTTTCCCATCAGCCTGAATGTCATGACGGAGCAGAGCAGCAGGAGAGAGTGTGTGTGTGTGTTAGTGTGTGTGTGAGAGAGACGGTACTTACAGACCCAAATACCAAATGTCCTCAAGGTCAGTAAGATGAAGGAAAGTGAAGAAAATCCCCCAAAAACCTGAGAACATTTTTTATTAACCTGCTTTCAGCTCTTCGAAGGCCACTTTAGGGTGAAAGCAACAATTCAACCATTAAATGTTATTCTAAAAAAAAAGAAAAGATAATGTCGCTAACCCTTTCAGTTATGGATCTATTTGATCATTTTAGGCATATTTTTGTTAACTCCCACTGATGACAAGCGAAGAATGTGAAGCTGATGTGGCTTAAAATTTTTAAACTCGTATGTTTTTTTCTAAAGTATTTTCTTCTTCCCCAAGGAAACCAAAAATGACCAAAAACATGTAATTATTGTTAAAACGACATTGTTATCCCACCACACACTCCTGGAAAAGAACAAGAACCAGCTGATGATGAAGTATAAGTAGTAAATGGAGGATTTCTCCGTTTGATCAGACACTAAATACAATGCAGGACATGTTTAGTGGTTTCAGGCAGAAACGTCGTCCTCATATGTGTGTGGTGACATCCTGACAGAAAAGTGTGTGTGTGTGCGTTTGTGCGTGAGATTTGTGCCTTCATTACCACAGGAAGCTGTTGTTTTTAATGACTTATCCACCACTAGAGGGAGCAGGAGACCTCAGTTGTGCCATGATGAGCCAGCCTGTGTATTTATTTCAGTGTGCAACTGGAAAGTGTGTGTGTGTGTGTGTGTGTGTGTGTGTGTGTGTGTGTGTGTGTGTGTGTGTGTGTGTGTGTGTGTGTGTGTGTGTGTGTGTGTGTGTGTGTGTGTGTGTATCACCTCCATCTTTACCTTTGCCAGTATTAGTGCTTGCCTGAGATCAAAGTTCAGTAAAATCTTGTAAATTTTGTCCATATTGTTCAGTTTACCTGTGATTATTTTTTTAAATTATTTTTTTATGATTAACCTGCTGTCAAACTGACATGTGAAGTGTAACATGTTTAACCTGCTGATGATCTGGTTTCACCTACTGTACAGAAATGTCTGTGTCTAATTTATTGCTCTTTAACTGCGTTTGCTTTAAGTTGTTGTTTTTTAAGTTATTTGACACAGCCACTCGGATTCACAACCTGAGAGTTCACTCACACACACACACACACACACACCCAAACACATGTAATCATATGGCAGATGAGAGTTTGTGCAGCCGGCTTCAAGCTAACTGCGTTGCTACAATAAAACTTAAGCAGGAACCTGGTCATTGTGCAAGTCATTTCACACAAGTAGAAAATCCAGCAACACTTTTAGGAGCTTAATGTGAGTCTGCACCAGTGACTGTAAAATGAAGCACCAGAATAAAAAAGAGAAAAAGCTTATGCGACCTTTTGAACATCAGATCAAATCCATTTTCAAACGCCATTAAAATTTGATGAATCTGTTATTAAAATTATTACTTATTTTTTAGCTCTAGAAACTTATCAAACATTGTTTCAGTAGAAACTAGTTTAAAACTTGGTTAAATTTGGTTGAAAAGTTCTTTAGATCTGTAGGTTGCATCACTTGTCGATTATATTTCACTTTGAAGCAGATCTTACCATGAAAAGCTGTGAAAACAATGATTCTACGTAACCAAGACATCTAAAATCGACAAATATTCAGTCGGGTTTTTCCCAGTGTAAACCATTGCAGATGAAATCATGGATGGATCACTGAACAGATCTACAACAGTCTCTATGAAGTGACTGTTAATATTTATTTATATATTATTTATTTCATATTCAAATGTCATGGAGCCAAGTTAAAAGACACAAATTGACTACAAAGTGATATAAATTACCATATAGAGACAAAATTTGGCAGTGTATATATAAATATATATATATATATATATAATGAATGATGGGGGAGAGCCATTGGGGGGGGTGCCCATGGGCCAGTTTCCTCATCATCCAGCCACAGTTACCATTCATCAAACATTCATCAAACTTTGCATAAAACTCTGCCTGACTTAAATCCATCCACGCAGTTTTCCCACGGCATACTGCACCCCTCACCTCCTGCAGGTTTGCAAGTTTGAATCCCAGACCAGCGGGGCTAACTCTGGCCGCCAAACTTCACATCCCCATGATTCTCCGGCCGCCCGCCGCCGTGGCCGCGGCGCCCTTGGGGAAAGGCATGGACGTCCACAGACCGTGTTGGCTTAGCTCTGTAAACCGGTTCTGGCACATTCTTCACAGACCGAGCGTGTTTTGCAGAGTAAACCGACCCCCCCCCCCCGACAAACACACACACACAGCCCCTTGGACTCTGTGGTGTAAATAGGCCCCATGTTGCCCAAAACCGGTCGGGGTACTTTTCACAGCGGCCATCGCTACATCATCTGCAGCTAATCTAAAATATTGTGTATAATTGGTGGTCTCACCCTCTTCCTGTTTATTGTCATTAATCATCGTTCCGTCCTCAAGTCGAGGACAGGATAGGGGACGGCTCTCGATCCTGGTACCGGTTCAACGATCCGGCACCCGTCACTTTATTCTCTTTTCTTATTTTCCGGCACAAACAAGTCTTAAATCCCCATATTCTCTGAGCCACTTCAGTCATTTTGTTTTTTTTTCTTCCAGAGCAGCAGGTGTGAGTTCTTACCGCTCACAGGTACCTCTTTCATCTTCATACACCCTTGGTGCAGCGGAGTACAAAATAAATGCACAAATAAAGACACACACACACACACACACACACAGATTTATAAGCTGTGCTGTCTTTAGCAGGGTTTCTGTTTTTGGGTGAGTTGCCTTCAGTGTGAAATGAATGCAAAGCAACTCAGAGGCAAACAGAAAAAGAAAAGTTGGGGAAAAAAATGTTGTGACAGCATTTTTATATTCCCAGCACACAGTGTGCATTTTGTTTGTGAGCCAGTTTCTAAACACCTGATTGGTGTTTTTTTTTTTTTCCAGCTGTTAGATATTTTTCTCGTTTTTTTTTTTCCTCAGACAGCAAAGACCAACAAAAGTAAAAAAAAAAAAACAAAAAACAAAAACCCCCCAACAAAATATCCAGCCACAGGTGCCCTAATGGCTTGTTAGTATTGTTTTAGCTTCCTTTTTTTTTTTTTTTAACAATCGTGTTTTACGCGTTAATGATGAGGAGGGCGAGCGGAGACGGTCTAAATGGAGAGAGAGCGAGAGAAACAACTCCCGGTATTGATTCACGCCGAAGGAGAAGGGGGGAGAAAAAAAACCCGGGATGACAAATATTAATGAAAGGAAAACACAAACGAGGAGGGAGAAAGTAACTGAGCCAGCAGTTTGGCCTCCATGAGCTGCTTTGGTGTGATAATGGAAAAAAAACAACAACAAAAAAACAACTCTGAAGGACTTCAGGACTCTGAGGCAAAAACTGCAGGAAGAAGTTTTGACTGAAAAATACGCAGTTTGCTTGAGACTCTGGACATTAACGGTGAATGTTAATTTCTTTTTCTCATTTCTGTTTGAGTACAAAATAAGATAGAGCTTTTCAATTAGTGAGCGTTAGATGAGCTAGCGTATATTTTTTTTTACCTTCAGACAGAATGTTTTTCCCCCTCCCTGCTTCCCAGTCTTCTTAGCTAGATATGAATACTTGTAAGTGGTCCAACAATTTATCATCGCACTTTTATATTTGTATGGATTAATGATGGAGATTGTTGGATGAAGGATGAAAACCGATGCAGCAAAACCATTGATGTGTGTATGGGTTGGGTTTTTTTTTATTCCGCACATTCTTCCTCCTAGTCAGAACCTGGTGCCTACATCACCCACGACGCAGTAGTGGTTCCCATCCCGTGCAAACAGACTTTCTCTTCACCACATAAACTGGGTGTAGAGTCCAAAAATAAATTTGCAAAGCTGACTTTTAAACAGTGTTTCTCCCCTCCACCCTGTACTCTTGCGTTTGCTGAGTTTCTGGATGGATGTAACTCACGCTTCTTTGCCACAATCCGCCACTTGTTTGCTATTTTCATGGCAGAAAATATCGGAGAGTGCAGGATTACCGGGTTAGAAAACTGTCACTCTGATGTTGCTCTAAAGCTGCACGGGCTGGTGGGTTACACTCAACGTACTTCGCTTTATTCTTTTATTTTAATGTTTGTTGTAAAACTGTCGTCCTCAGCTAGTGGGAAATGTTCTGCGTCAGCCATGTGCTCATGTTTGTACATGTGCATCCTCATGCACGTGCTACTAGAGCACAACATACAAAAAAAAAACAAAAACCCAGGACTGACTCGTCACAACAATGCTCACAGAGCCACTAGTGGCCAAAGGCTCAGCAGAGCACAAGACTGCCGGATTACTATATAGCCATTAATGCCTCTATTGGTGAGTTAGGAGATTTTTAATGCAACAGGGTTCGACCGCGATCAGTCCGGCGATATTAGATCGTGCGATCAGCACCTTAAACCCTGAGGTCACCGAGGCGTCCCAGGGTTCCGTTCGCAGGGATCGGTTCGGTCACTTACGTTTCCGACAGAAACCCGATCCACCTCTCCATCACTCAGAGGTTCATCCTCAGCGCTCTGTATCGTTAACACAAAGCCAGCGTTCACTTGCATTTTCTGATTTTGCAGATTTTTCCATGTATTTTTTTTCTCCTTCCTCTTTTTTTGTTTTTTGGTTTTGAGGCCCTGCAGACACACAGACACCCTCTTTCCTCTCGTGTCAGGTGACTCAGTCGTCTGTACTGTTCCATGGTGTTTTTTAATCTTTTTTTTTTTCTCATTTCTTTTCGCCCTGCAGGCAGCCAGCCTGGCTGCTTCCCTCCTCCAGCGGTGGCCGTGCTTTGTTGGTTTCAGAAAATGGCCGGGCGAGAAATAAAGGAAGCTCTCCCGTTCAGTGGGCACTGGAGTGTGAACTGGAGAGCCTGTTCGGGGGCTTTTAGAGTGGCACTTAGTGAACAAACGCCGCCTCTGTGTTTGTGCGGAGGCGCATCAAGGCGCCCTGCTCTCACATGGCGTGACGCGGCTCTCTTTTTTTTTTTTTTTTTTGTGTGTGCAAAATGGACGCCTGCTCTCATGGGCGCGACGCCGCTGCTTTGGTTTTTTTTTTTTTAATGTGCATGCATGAATATCTCATGGTTATGTATGTATATTTGAGGACAGCAAACCTTTTTCTGCGTGGTTCTCTGTTATCATCCTCTCCCGGCACATGCAGTACGTCGTCCGTTCAACCGTGTGTGTGTGTGTGTGTAGTTTTCCACGGCGGCGTGAACGTGTGGGCGACACGCTCGCCAACGCCTACGTCAGCAAAACCCTTTTTTTTTTTCCTGTCAGCAGCAGTTTGATGCAGGAAAAAAAAAACCTCCCTCAGGCACCTGATAGCCTCTGAATAACTGTGTGAGTGTGTTTAGAAATTAGTCTTGGTATCAATCTGTGTGAGTATATGCCTTCGAGTGTGTGTGGGAGGATGGCGATGACTGTGTGTGCATGCGTGTGTGTGTGTGTGTGTGTGTGTGTGCGCGCACTCGTCTCAGGCTATAAATATCTTGTCCTCTGGTTGAAGCCGAGCTAAAAATAGCCGCATCGCTCACGCCGCCGCCCAGGGGACGACAGGGAAACTGCACCCAAGCTGAGAGCCAGCGCTGCTAAATCTGAGCCCAAATCCACACGCCGTCGCCCAGCCGCACTCCTCCTGGCTCAGCCGACCGTGTGGGATAGTCGGGTTTTTGAGACCTTTGTAAATGGATGAATGCTTTGTTGATTAATATTTGTTTTATGGGGTGTGAGGAATGTGACACATGCAACGTATCACAATATCGTTGGAGACATGCTTCGGTTTACAACATGCACCAGAGTATAAGGGAATTTCTGGATGATTGCTTAAATTTACCGGAGAATCTGCAGAGAAACAGATTCAATCAAATCGAGAAATTCGACCAGCTAGGAAACGCCATGAAAGTGCTTTTTAGAATTCCTTCAGTTTTTGTTGTCTTTTTTGTTGCAGAGCAAAACGGAAAGAATGTTAGAAGACACTTTTAACTGAGGAGACATGGTGCAGATCATTCGGGAAACCCACCTTCATTTCATTGTAGCCGTTCTAAACTTTTCTCTCTCCGTGCACCTTTGCCTGAATCAGGCCTTGATGTGTAAGTTTTAATGTGCACAGCCCGTCTGACATGAATAATGCAAGAAACGAAAATCGCATCAGTGTTTGTGCGTGTTTCAGGACAATAGCAATCTTCCTTCCACCAGCATGTTGTGTCTCCATCCTGGTTCGGCAGCTGCCTGTGTGTGTGTGTGTGTGTGTGTGTGTGTGTGTGTGTGTGTGTGTGTGTGTGTGTGCATGCGTGCGCTGATAGCCACAACAGTCAACCAAACTGTTCATGTTCCTAATGGCAGCCTCGGGGTGAGAGTAAGCCATCTGCGCCTCTTCTCTCAAGAAATTTTGTATGTGTGTGTGTGTATGCATGTGTTAGTGTGCGTGTGTTGGGTGGTCTCTGCCTTATTTACAGCTGATCCTGAATGTTATGAATTATGGTCAAAGAGGAGGAAGGCAAGAGAAAACACACACACACAGTCTGCATTGGCTCTGATGCTGCAACCGACTTTGTCCGGTTCAGGGGCAAATTTTAGTGTGTAACCATCGCTGCGAGGACATTGGTCGGCTCGGTAGCGTCGCATTTCCGGCTTCTCCTTCTTTGCCGCCGTCGCACAGACTCCTCTCCTCTGACGCCTTCTTTCATTTCTGTGTCGCTGTAAATTCAGGAAAACTAAACCGCCGTTCAACGTCCAAGGTTTTTTAAAGACATGTAAAATTACCTGTAATGGCATAAAAAACTACACTGTGCAGCTCTTCTGCATCAGAGAGAGGAGACACTATGACAGCGAAAGAGTCCTGAGCTCGGACCGAGCACGTTACTTGTGTTTACAATGCCTGGACACAGCCCCATCATCATCATCATCATCATCATCATAATCATACCTCCCATCATCATCATGTCTTCTCTCGTTAGAGCCTGTGGTGGACAGGTGTGGCTGCTGTCCCTCTGATAATAGAGCCTACATCAGGACTCAGGAATCGTAACTAAGCCGCAGTAGCGCTCACTGTCTGGAAAGACGATCTGTTTGAAGTCCTTTTAGTTGTTTAGCTAGTTTTAACAGATGAAAAGTCATTAAGATGCCCTCCGCTCTCTGCCGCTATCTCCATGGGAACTCGTGAGCTGCGGGAACCAGGAATTCTGATGTTTTAGTATTTCACGTGCACGGACCTGCTGCAGATATGTTTTAATCTGAGATCAAGGCTCCATAATCCAATATTCTGAAGTGCAGACTGTGAAAAAAGTTAATATGGTGGTCAAACAACATTTAGTCAGGTGTGAGTGACGATCAGGGAGCAGCCAGTAAAGCCATGTGTCCGAGAATAATGAAAAACCTATATACTTTTGAAAAGAGCAATTTGAATAACACTGTACTTATCTAAAGGCGCTGAAAAAAATGGTGGATTTCCAGTGATTCTCATTCTCTACGCATGGTTTAACTCAGTAAGTAGTTCCTGAATAACGCTAATTCAACCACTTTAAAGTAGATAACAAGTTACTTAAGAAACAAACTAATGTATCTAAATGTTTATTATTATTCTTAATGACCCCTTAATGAATTGTTCCAGACTAATTCTGAATCCGGTGCCTAACGTTAAGTAATAAATAACCAACCATTCCTTCCTTATTGCCACTGCAGTGATTGTTTCGCATCCCCTCAGGTGAGGTTTCATACCGAGTTCGTCTGCATCACCACTTCATGGTTCACTTTCCATTGGAAACTGTTCCCTGTCGCTGGGTTTTGGATCCATATCCACTGCATCAGAGCCGCATCAAATGTGGCATCAAGGTATAAAAATAGGTCTGTATGCTTTTCTTGCAGAGTCAGACGTTCACACTTACGTCCCATGTCACGACCCATGTCTGTGCAGCAGCAGTAGAAGATACAGCCAGCTGCTTGTTAGCCTAGCTTCCCCTAAAGACTGAACGGGGGGAGGCAGCTAGCACGGCTCTGTGCAGCAGTAACAAAAAAAAAAAAAAAATCCATCTGTCAGCGAGAGGCACTGAAGGGTGAAATGATTAGGCAATGAAACGATCAATGACAACGATGATAATTCAATATTCACATTAGTCCCATCATCACATCCTTGTGTCTTTTCTTACCTTAGTCGTTTGTGAGCAAAGTTCACAGCTTCTCAGTTTTTTTCCTGGCGAGACAAAATAAACAGTTTTGAAGAAATCACTTTTGGTTTTTGGAGAACTTGGACGTGCTTTTATCTTAGCAGTTTACATTTCATGAGCTAAATACATAATCAGTTAAAAGCTAAAAACATAATCGATAAATATTTTTGATAACTGTCAGTCGTAGTTTTACGGATTGATAGGTTATTGACAAATTGAATAAATAAAGGGAAAAAGGAAGTCCATCAAGTCCCCTAAAGTCATTTTCTCAAGACTCGAGTTTACCAGAAGAACTGAAAGGTTAAACTGAAGGTCACATGGTACAAAAGTTGGTTGTATCTGAATTATTAAGTGACTTTATGGTTGTTTATGATTGATTATGTGTGTCTCATTTGTAATCTGGTGATGGCTGTGTCCTCGTTCTGAACCGAAGGCTGGACCCAAATTATTCCAGTGCCTATGCATAGGTGTGTATGTGTGTGTGTGTATATGCGTTTTTGTCTCCGTTTTCAGGTTTAAGCACCGATCTTGTGAGGACCAGTAGTGCTCATGGGGACCAATAAGGTCCTGATGAGGCAAGACGCCGTTTCTGAGGTCCTGGTTAAGGTGAAGGTGTTGGGCACGAATTAGTTATGGTTGAGGTTAGAGTTAAGGTTCGGGTCAGACTGGATGGAAGTCGGCGCAATGTCCTAACAAGGACAGCGAGAAACACATGTGGAAAGGATATTTATACCGTTTCTGTGTTCGCGAGTGAGAGAGCGATTGTGTCACGTCAGCTCAACCCAGCACCTCTCCGATCTCCTCGGGGGGTTTGACTTTGGCTGCTCCTAATTTCAGACATCAGCTGTCACCCCCAACACACACACACACACACACACGCACACACACACACACACACACGCACACACACACACGCACACGCACGAAAACCACACAGACACACGGTATTAGTATCCTTTTCCACATCTGTGTCACCAGGAATTATTCAGCGGCTTTATGCAGCATTTTATCATTAACGAATCGTCACTGTATCACATTTCGCCTCGATGAGTTTGCCCCTCACTCGCCGCTTATTTTGAGATAAATCAGTTGGAGTTTAGACTCGCCTTTGTCGAGGGATGTGTTTATGTCACCGTGCAGGAACATGAAAGGCTCAGTTCAGCCGCCGCACCATTCAGAAGTTATACACCATTATGGGATGAAGACGCCGCTCCGGTTTTTTCAAAGAGTCTTCGCAGTGAGTTAGAATTTTTTTTTTCACCCTTTAAATACAATACAGCCCTTTTCAAATAGATAAATAAATAGATACATAAATAAAATTGAGCTGCTGCCTCTCAAAATGTCTGTGCACATCTCTGTTACCCAGTACCCACTGGACGGACACACACACACACACACACACACACACACACAGGTGGGGAATAGCCTGAATAAACTCCCTTTCAAGCCTGTGACTGTGATGACTGACAGCTCCTGTTGGTTTCATTTCCACAGCTCCTGTCCTTTTACGCCCCCCCCCCATTTTGCTCCCCTCTTTCCTCCATCTTCTACTACAGGAGACATTTTTGCATTATAATGCTCAGAATATCTGCAGTCATCAAGGTTCACCAGTCCCGAGGCCCCCGCCGTATTACGCGTGGCGGCTGATTGGCTCGTTGAAATGCGGCAGTTGTTAATGTTATTATATGTTATATCAGCTGTTCTGGAAATGACCGCTGTGGGAAAAAATAAAAGGTCCATAAAAACCAGGTATTTAGAGGCGTTCGGGTTCAGAATATTTCAACGTCGTTCCCTTATGTTGTGCCAGTGTAACTCTATGCGAGACCGCCGATGCGGCTATAGTTTCCTTTACATCTTTCAGGGTTCATGGGCATGTTTTCCCTCTCGCCTCAGCTCCACATATAGCAGCCACAGGGGGGTCAGGGCGGCCGGTGTCAGGTTAGAGAGCATCAACAGAAATAAATGCGCGTAAAAATTAAGTTGGTGGCTCTAATTCCCGTACCTTGTGTGTGTGTGTGTGTATGTACAGTACACAAACACACACGTGCATACAACCAAAAACAGACACAGACATAAACACAATCACATGTTTAGTCCTCAAGCTCTGTTCTGCTGTGTCGTCACTGCCCCCCCCCCAAAGCTGTAACTAAATAAAGTCTCTCTGCCTTCATCTTCCTCTCTCTCACCATCTCAGGCACCAGCTCATTTTAACCCCGTATGTGTGTACGTGTGTGTGTATGTGTGTGTGTGTGTGTGTGTGCAGTAAATTTCCCACCGACTCGCAGCAGTTCATAGTTTTTGGGGTTTTTTTTTCCCATTTTGCCGCCAGTGCTGAATCTGATAATGTTTGGTGTCGTTTCTATTCAAAGTGCAGCAAGATATTAATGCATGACAGCTGATCTTTCTTTAACAGGCCAGTAGCAAGACGGAGAGGTACCTGCACAATGCACAAAAGGAAGGAGACTGCATTGTTAGACCCAGTATTGATACTTTTGGTATCGATCCGCCCATCGGCCCCTTGGATCGCCTCCAAGACTCGAATAAAAGCCTTGGAGGTGATCCGAGGATAAAAACCGGTGTCCGCCCGAGTTAGAAAATATCTGGTTCATCGATAACAAGTCAAAGCCGCAAGCCTGGACTTAAGGAGAGAAACTTAAAGTCCCGAGTGACAAATTCTAATAAAACATTTATCCATTAAAAGTTCGCGTTTGAACTCTGGGTCGATGTGAGCTAAACTCGGCGGCCATGTTGCTCTGTTTCTTCCACGGATGCAACAGTTGGAGCGAAAGCAACCGAAGCCAAGTAGGACAGCAAACGTGCAGAGAACAGCCGTCCTTCCAAACCGGCGTGATCTCTCAAATATGCACGGTTTCTCAGAAACAAAAGGGAGAGAAACGATCCGAAAAGCTGCGGCCTTCCCGCTTTCTTCGTAAATCCATGAGCAGAACTCGGATTAGTGGGGGAGCAGCCTCACATTAAAGGCTGTTTTGGGGTGGAGGAGGACACTGAAACGAAAGGACAGTGTGTCATTTCGCAGTGACTCTGTTAATTTAAAGTACAATGCTGTGGTGGAACCCCCCGGGGGATTAAAACGGGATAGAAAAATAAATAAATAACACATTCACGCCCTCAGTAAACTGATCCGTGTCGCACCTCATCTAACAAAACCAGAATGCTAACGCACGAACACTCGAGGCAGAGACCCCCCCCCCCACACACACACACACACACACCCGCACACACAAACGCCCTCAAAGAGATCAGATGATTGTTGTCACTAAATCCCAATGACGCACAGACACAATATGATGCGCACAAATGCGAGTGCAAAGAAACATCCACCTCATCCTCTGCCTCTTTGGGAGGCATAAACACACACACACACACACACACACACACCCTTATCGTTCTCATCTTTCAGCCTCAACTGTCAGTCCTCATTAGCTTTCTAAGAGTGTGTTACATTACACACAAGTGGCACCTCAGTTAAAATGTGTATGTGTGTGTGTGTGTGTGGGTGCGTGTGTTCGGGGGGCTAAATACAGTCTGACCTTAATGTTGTTATGCTATTTGATATTGCTGAATGAATATTCAGAATAACTGCGGCGAGTCACTTTGCAGTCTTCACTCCTTGTAGCGCGATGCATCGTTTTGCTTTTAACATCAGTGCAGAAGAAAAAAAAAATCTGTTTTGAAATTGACCTGAATTCCACTTAAAGACTTTAGTTCCATTGCTACTCTTTACACCTGCATAGGTTTTTAGAACGGGTGACTTCACTTTGCTTTATTCAATATGTTCACTTCGTGTCATAAATCCCAATTTGTCTCTTGCTTAAATGCTTTATTTATTCATTTTTTAATCTATACGGTTTTATACAGAATTTTTCCACAATTGCAGCCGTGCTTTAGGTGGCGACAGCGTGACCTCTGACACCGCTATCGGCTCAGTTCTCCGCATCTGTAACGCCGGCGACGGTGTTAACACCTGACCCACCGCTTTCCTCACTTTAAGCGACTTTATTGGTTTTGTTGGGTTTTTAAAAACTGTCCGATGAGCCACAGCTGGTGTTGGCCTCGGTCCCAGATGTGATTATTTGTTACGAAAAGCAAGAGCCTGCTTTGGTTCGGCCTTTGGGAACCATCGCATGCATCCGAGCCGCACAAAGTTTGGCAGGAGGGTGGAAATATGAAGTTCAATATTAAAGCACAGTGGCTGAAAACTCTTGACAACACCCTGAGAAGTGGTAATGTAAGAAGCCATTTATTGAACACAAAAAAATCCATCATTAATAAATGCTGTTATTTATAACAAATATACAATATCAATTTTTTCAGTCTCTTTGCTTTCTGTGGAGCTGAATGCCTAAAAAGAAGGTCGATAGAGATGTCTTCTGTCTCTGTTTCCTCCGGCAGAAAAACCTCAGAAACATTTTAACAGGAAACATTTTAAAAGGAAAGTTTAGGGGGCGACAAGACCCGATTTAACTTCCAGGGGGAAAATCTGACACGTGGAACTGACACGTCCTGGCACGTTCGTGCTATATCAGTGTTGTGAGTGTCATCTAGTACAGCTTGATTCTGTTGCATTTAAGTTTTAAAATCTCTTTTCATCAAAAATCCTCCTTTCCCCGTTGCTACAGGTCATTTTTTTTTGGGAGGGGGGGCTTCTCTTCTTTCTATAAGTTCTGAGTCACAGAAATATTTCCTAGGCAGTGTAATTCTATTGTAATACTACTGTACTCATTGTCAGTGAGCATCAACCAAATCCCTGACATGTGAATATGAAAGCAAAATAAATATAGAAGGTTCATAAATATTTAGATATTGCATCATATTGTGTCTGTGCGTCATTGGGATTGCACAACTTTTGCAATTTTGCCTCTGTATTCAACCACAACAGATCTGAAATGAATGAATCAAGGTGTGACTGAAGTGAAGACTTTCAGCTTTAATTCAAGGTGTTTCCCAGAAATATTGCGTCAGTCATTTAGGAATTACAGACAATTTTATACATGGTCCCTTATTTTCAGGGGCTCAAAAATAATTGGACACTTGACTGACATTCAGGTTCATGGTGTTTCACAGTACCGATGAATAATGAGTCAAGGAATACTGCGAAAGCAACCTCAGGGCTCTTAAAGTCAAAGGAATGGAACATTCTTCAATGGCCAGGTCATTAAACTTGACCTCCACCCAGTTGAGCATGCTTTTCACTCCCTGAAGACAAACCTGAGGGCAGAAAAACCCACCAACAATCTGCAACTGAAGGCGGCTGCAGTAAAGGCCTGACAGAACATCGCAAGGGAGGAAACTCAGTATCTGGGGATGTCCATGGGTTCCAGACTTCAGGCAGCTGTTGACTGCAAAGGATTTTCATCCAAGTATTAGAAATAATCCTTATAATTAAGTTGATTTGTCCATTTACTTTTGAGCCCCTGAAAATAAGGGACTAGGACTATAAAAAGACTATAAAAATGGCTGTAATTCCTAAATGATGTGATAATTGTGGGAAACACCTTGAATTAAAGCTGAAAGTCTTCACTTCAGTCACACCTTGATTCATTCATTTCAAATCCAATGTGGTTGTATACAGAGGCACTATTGCAATAGTTGTGTCTCTGTCCAAATACTTGGGAAGCTGACTGTGTGTCACAGTTGTTAGAACAACAAAGACAGACATCCTTCCAAAACTTTAACCCAGAATTCTCAGGAGATTTGCAGGGTTTGTTTTGGCTCATTAGGAATAACGACATTTTTTTCTATGTATTATAAAAGCACATTTCTCACCTCAACCTCCTTCCTTTTTGGTTTGAATATAATATAACAACATCACACTATTTCCGCCTTTGTTACCGTAAGAGTTTGTTTTCAACAAAAGGCTGATTCTCAGGAGAACAGGTTTAGACAAACAACCGATGCTTTTGTTTTCCTCGCAAGAAAAGACTCGTGTGATTCATTACCTGTAATCGGTGACATGTGAGGCGGCAAATAGGCAACAAGGCTATAACTAGAGGTCGCGACCTCTCTCTGCTTCTGTCTCGCATCCTCTGTCTCTTTCTCCTTATTTCCTAGAAAGAGCTAAATCCTGCCGTGACCTTGCTCCGCCCGCCTCACCTCTGAGCTCCACCTCGCCGAGCTGTAAAAAAAAAAAAAGGGAATAAAAAAGGAATAAGTGGCTATCTTTCTTAGAAAAAGAGGGGGGAAGATGGGATGAAACAGTGAGGGAGGAGGAGGTGGAGTAGAGGGAAGGATCAGGAGGGGAAGAAAAAGCTGTGGAGAAGAGGAGGGGGGCTGCTGGAGGAGGAGAGGATGGTAGTAAAGGAAGGGAGGGAGGAACAGGGAGCAGGAGGTGAGTAAGAAAGGTAAGGGGGAGTTGAAGGACTCAAGGAAGATGAGGCAGAAAGAGGACAAAAATGACAGAAGATGAGATAGAAGAGGAGAAAGAGGAGGTCACGTTTATCACTAAACCTTTAACGACCCTGTCACTGTGTTAGATGGGGGGGGGGGGGGCAGGAGAGGGAGAAAGAAAAAGCTCGGTAATAGGTAGGAAGGCAAGAGGAAAGGGCAGAGGAGCTCAGTAAAGGATTCCAGTATATCAATATGAAAGAGAGAGGGGGTGGGAGGAGGGCTGGTGGGGGGTGGGGGGTGGGGGTGGGGTGGGGGCTTAAGTGATTTAGTCAATAAGATGTTCTTCTGCCGGCCTTGACTCGTGGCTGCCGCTCCCGACTCCTCCCGACATCGTCTTTTATCCCTTAACCAGCAGCGCATAAACGACACACGCCTCGCCGGGGGGGTCGAAGCGCCACTGGCATATAAAATACATACGGGACGGCCGACCGCCAATCGGCTTTAATGTCCACGTCTCTGCAGGGGACACATGTTAAGGTCTGTCCTCCAAAGAAAGGAATCATTTTCTACCTGATGTCCGAAAATAAAGCCTGCTCTATTGTGAATGAGGATCTGAAAGGAGGTTTTCCGTGTCACAGTTTGCAGCTTCGGTCGCTCCTTTTTTGTTTTTTTTTTCTCGGCTCTGATCAGTGCCAGCTAAAGCGGCCGCGCGGCGTCGGATTCCTCCGGATCCGCTTCATCATCATGTCATCGCGTGTTCAAATCCCCGGTTGCAGAAATGAAAGTAAAAGCTCCGCTCGACGTACCTCGGATGTCACAAGAAAGCGGCGAGTGGACCAAAACGGTCTGATTTACAGCGTGTGTGACTCATGTTAGTCATGCGTCGTACGCAGATGGGGGACAATGACGGTTAAAAAGCGAGCAGTGATGTGTGTGTGTGTGTGTGTGTGTGACGGCGTGAGAGGTTTTTCCTGAGATTGCCCCGTGGGCTGCGTGGTGTACGTTACAGATTCTGTATCTGTGCTGGAACTGATTTAGATTTACGCATAAACACACGCATGAACGCGAAGACGTAGGCACACGCACAGAAAAAAACACAAAAAAAATCCCCACCCTTGTGCAGAAGCACTTCTCGTACATGCACTCACTCACAAGCACACACACACACACACACACATGTAGACAGTGTCAGCGGAGTGGACAGATGCATGGTGACAGCGCTGCAGAGCGCTGGATTAATACACTTAGTGTTGCACATGTCAAACTGCATCACTGCAGTCATGAACATTTCAGGCATCTCTCCCTCTCTCTCTCCCTCTCTCTCTTTCAGCCCCTATGTCTCTCAGCCACTCTCTCTCTGATTACTTCCACCCGCCACAGCCATCCATCGAGTCACCCGCCCATCCGCTCGTCGTCGAACGGTCGGTCAAACTGCGAAGCGAACCAGCAAACGTCAGCCTCGACAGCCACGACATCCGCCCACCAGTGCACTTATACTGGCTGGCGCCTCTCGACCCATCAGCCAAACCCACGCGACGACCCCGACGACGTCGTGCCAAAGGGCCGCGACGCCCCGAGGCGGCCGGCGAACCAATCGGCGAGCAGACCGAGTGACTAACATTCGCCCAGCTCGGTATGTATCTAGCAGCTAAACCGAGGACCAGCCGCCTTCCCAGTGCGATCGTTGACCAGCCATTTCAATGGCCCACAATCCCAGGTTGATAGCACCGGCATGGGGCCAAAGCGGAGTGCACGGAGCTGTGCACGCACCTGTGGGTGTGTGCTTCCGCTGACTCATACTCTGCGGCGTGGAGTCGTCCGGCGTGAGCAGCTGACAGCATTTAGCAACTGTAAAATTCAATCTCGTTCCGAGGCGGGTGCGGAAAATACAAGTGTCTCAAGGCAGCAATCGCTGTTTTATTTTATTTTTTGTGCATTTTTCTGACTGATGTGAACGGGTTTTAAGTGTTTCTGCTCTGGACTCTGGTTTATCTTTACTCAAGTTTAACACTAAGTACAGAGCTTCTCTACATCAATGCAGATTTTTCCTCCACAGTTCGATCCAAAGCACACAGGGATGCCCATTAGTAGATCATCATCCATAAAAAATGGAAGAGCTGCAAGTATTACTTGGTTTTTGGGGTTTTTTTTACATAAATTAAACAAAAAATCAAAACTGAAGCTTGAGCTTTGTCAAAAAACTGAACTTTTACTCCTGTAAGTGTTTGGTTCTTGGTTCTACCTCGAGTCTACCTTGGGGTGCTTGTCTTAGATACCAGTCATTTAAAAGGTGACATGCTATTAAGCAGAAACATATTTGTGCGTATATTGTATGTGTTTTTTGGTAGATGACGACAGTCTTGGCACAGAGATAGTTGAGTTGGGGTGATATTGATTTTCATCCACGTTTATACATATGGAAGAAACAAAAGCCGAACCAGGTACAAAGGCTGCAGGTTGTTCGGTTTACTAGTGCGTAAAAAAAGACTGGGTCGGGCCTTGTGGAAAACCAGGAAACCAAGCAAGCTCACGCCTCGCATATCAACCGCTCGGTCCGACGGACGAAGAGCCAACATGCCGCTTAGCCGGCCAGCTGGCGAGCTGGTCGTTCAAGGTTGATAAACAGCCGAAGGTCAAGTCTGTGAGAGGCCTGACACACGGAGAATGCCGCTGCCATGAGAAAGATGTCATGCGTAAAGATCACCAGGGGTCACGGGTTTGTGTACATGTGTGTCGATGCATTTATCTCTCCCGCTGGTGTGGGCGCAGGCATGCTTGTGTGTGCATGTAGAGGTGCTGATAGGAGGTGTTGAGGAGGCTGAGGGGTCAAGAGGGGAGAGTACAGTCACAGCAGCTCTGTTCAAGCTATTTTAGGACCCCCGCTGCTGTTTATGGCCATCAGTCACCTCCTACCTCACGAGGGGTTGATTTTGACTCGGGTCCACCAACGCCCCAATAACGTACCCACGTACCGGACCTCCAGCGATCCTGCGCTGAGCCACCTCGTTTCTCGAGTCAAAGTCAAAGGAATGGCGTAGAAAATCTTTGTTTTAATCAGTAAACACCAGCGGGCTTGTGTTTAAGGAAATACTTTTACGACTGCAAGGTTCCTCGGTTGAATACCAAGGTCGGTGCAGAATAAGACCTCGGGCCTTCCTTAGCAGCTATTGTTGAGTTGCCCTTGAACGGTGCACGGAATCCCAGGCTGGCTAAGCGAAGCCGTAAAGGGCCCGGTGTGCCGTCCTAGGGCGCCGGGTAATAATAAAAACTTTATTTTTATCCTGCCGAGAAAACAGCTGAAGTTTTCTTTACAGGCAGCTTCCGCCGGGCACTGACCGGTAAAGTAGAGGCTGGGGGAGAGAACACGGCCGAACGAAAATATTCGGACAAATGATCGTCAAAAGAGAAAAAAAACAAAAATTCCAGAGAAACTGCATTACGACTTTCTAAGTGTCCTCTCACCTTAATCTCTGTGAAATGTGTTGCAATGTCGCCCAGATTATAAAAACTGAGCAAACTGTAAAACATCAATTTCTTAACTGGCAATTTATTCCTGGCATCATTGGGTCAAGGTCGATCCTTTTAAAATCCAACTAAGCATTTTCCTTCTTTGGAAGTACGGGTCTTGTCATAAAATTTACATGGAAGACTTTCCTCGTTACCTCATGGGCTTGGCCCATGTTTCATGAATTTTTAATTTTCATGTATTTTTACATGTTGTACTTCCTTTTCTCCTCCTGTTAAGTGAATATTTGTTTCCAGAAATGTGAAATATACTGTACAATCCTGGTTGAAATCATTGGCACCCCTGAGTTTTAAGCACAGAATTTAGAACAGCTTCAGAAGAAAATGCAAATTAACCAGGCTTGTATGATCAAAATATTTTAATAAATGTCCAAGGTTACCAAAGGAAAGTAAAAAAAAGAAAAAAGAAAAGAAAAATTTGCATAAAAGTGAAATAATAAAAACAGAAAATGTAGCCTAGATACAATTATTGGCTCCCTTCACTAATATTTGGTTGCAGAACCTTTGGCACCAGGTTCTTGTAGCCAACTAGAAGCTTCTTCCACTCATCCGTCACTATGCGTTAATACCCTTTTAGGTTTGTGGGAGTCCTTTGTGCAATGGCAGATTTCAGCTTTCCATTGAAAACCTTTGGTCCTATTGAAAACCAGAGGACCAGGATCCATTGAAAACCAAAGGTTTACATTGGGATCTAGGTCAAGACTCCTTGCCGGCCGGCTCAAACCAGCCAACCTTTTCCTTTTCAACCAGTCTTTTGTGCTGCTGGATGTTTGCTTTGGGTCGTCGTTCTGCTGAAAAACCCCGAGGCCTTTGCCTCAAACCTAGTTTTCTGACAGTGGGTAACACATTTCGCTCTAAAGCGCCTCAGTAATCTTTTGACGCATTCAATGCCTCCAGCACCAAAAGCAGCAAATTAGCCACACAGCATGACACCGCCTCCACCGTCTTTAACCGTAGGTAAGGTTTGCTTTTCCTTATGGGCTTCGTTTTGTCACCTATAATCAACCTGCTGCTCTGCGTTCCCAAAGAGCTCTACTTTGATTTCAACTGTCCAAAGACCTTTATCCCAGAAAGACTTTGGCTTATCTATGAAAGTGTTTGCCAACATTAGCCTAACCTTCTTGTGCCTTTCTTTCATTACCGGTCTCCTCCTTGGCCTCCGCCCATGGAGCTGTACTTAGTTTAGTGTGTGGTGTATGATACGGGCTGATACCAAAAGTCCAGATTGCCTCAGGGCAGCCTGAAGCTCTTCAGGTGTCTTGTATGGTCATTTTCAACACTCGCAGACTTCTCTCATCGAGTTTATTCTGAGCACCATGTCCCGGAGGCATCTAAACAGTTTGTGACTTCCTGATAACAATTTAAACTGTTTAAAGAGGGATTTCAAGATCTTTGCCAATTGCCTTGTTGCCCTTGGAATCGCTCTGTTTTGGATAATAACATTTCCGATGCTCTCAGACAGCTTTCTTGACTTCGCCATTGTGAAAAAGAAACTGCAAACAATCAGCCCCTTTATAATGCAGCAAAACCATCATTTATGGGTTAATTTAGGTCACGTGAAAACTGAAAATAAAGCACAGGTGAGTTTGTTCTTTGTTTTGTCTGAGGAGTAAATTTATATTTGTCAAAATGGTGACGACTGCACATTTTACGTCCGCCAGTCATTTTAATCAGAACTGTATATTTGTACTGACCAAGTCAACCCTTCATTGGTTGAGTCTCATTCAAATCTTCAACCCCTCAAGCCCTGTGTTAAAACCCACCTCGTGATTCTGTTTTGTGTAAACATCTCAAGCGGCAGATGCGAAGGTACTTTCCAGGCTACACATAGACTCTCTCGCATATCGGCTGTTTCCAAGGGCAACCTGACATAAAAGCAATGAAAGGAAACCAGACGATTTCTCGGACGACGCCGATCAACGAAATGAAACGCGTTCTCCGTCCAAGCAGCTCTGCCTGTGATGTCCGCCTTAGTGGCTCGGTGAAAACGAAGCGTCCCGAGCTTCCAGCAGAGATGAAGTACGTAGACAGTGTGTCATTCGGAGCATGATCGGTTGATCGGGTCATGTATACGTGTATAAAAAACGTGCTGCGGCTTCATGAGCATGATTTCTTGGAAAATAGGAAAATACAGTAAATACAAAAATCCATAAACTTTCCAAATTACATTCTCTGACAAAAATCACACCACTGGCTAACGCGACAACTACTACAACTAGTTAAACCGTTGTAGTTGATGAGTCATGATTGGATGATTGGAATCCACTTCCTGTAACGTTTCATCTTAAGGAGGCAGGTGTGTTTTCAGGGCCTGGTGCAGCCTCCAACCAACCCCTTCAAACCCACAGCACCCGGGTTATCAGATTGACGCCAGTGAGCACAGACGTTGTGTCAGCGTATTCCTTCTGTTTATACCTCAATTCACCAGCATGCCGCCACACTTTTCCCGGACGAGGCAACACTCAGCAAAACACTTGCTAAAATATCGTTGCGTTTCCCTTTTTTGTGTATTTGAGGAGAAAAGGATAGCTACACCCCCAGGCAGTCACACAGATTCATTTATAACTGCCCAATGAGCAGTTAATCTGCAGAAGCTCTCCCACGTCCCTCAGCCTGAAGTATCTTGGTTTCTGGAGGAATTTGTTTATTGGCTGCGATGGCGATGGAGGTGTAAACTCCTGTTAGAGCGTGACTTTAATCCCTGGGCTGGATCTCCAAGTGTTTAGAGCTAAGCCTGTTCCTTGCAGTGGGCTTTTTGGAACGAGCCTGCGCCACATGCTTCCGCTGGCTGCCGGCCAGACTGGACACAGACAAAAACACACACACACACACATGAATTCATTTAGGTATGCAACCCCACACAGATGGAAATAGATATAAGCACCTTAGCACACACATTCTAGCAGATACATGGTTTTATGGCATCAAAACACGTGCTCATATCTTTCAGAGAACTGTCTTGGAGCTTTTGCCGAAATGGAAAATGCACCAGTGCCTCTGTGAAGCAGGGAGAGTTTATCTAAATGTCACATATTATAAACAAAGACCATTCAAAATACTTTATATGATATACAAAGGAACATGAGAACAGAAACAATTCAAGATGGAAGACAAACTAACAAAAATGATAGATTTTTAAAAAGGAGTTAAAACACATCGGCAATAAGGTTTAATATTTACAACCAAATAAGTTATAACATCAGCAAAACAACAACAACAACAACAATAAAATGTCTTTAGGTATTATTTATTACTCCAAAACTCATCTGATTGAGCAGGACTGCGTAGACGTGGTCTTGTTAGATTACGTATAACCGAAGCTGTTCTAAATGGGCCAGATTATCGTGTGTACATGTAGGAACCCGACACTCAAAAAGCAAAAACACCGATTAAAGAAGAAAAAAGCTGTCATGTCCTCTAAGACATCACATGCTGCACATAGACCTATTTAAACATAAACACCGAAAAAGAAGGGATGTTCGAACTCTGCTGGTTTTTCCTCAGGGCATATTTCCTCTAAATCCTTTTTAACTACATGTCGATGTGAAGACACACACACTCTCACACACACTCACACACACGCACGCAGCTGCTGTTCAGACTCAGTCATAAAAAAAAAAAAGGCTTACATGTCAACAGCGATGCAAACTTACACTTTGTCACTAGACAACAAAAAACTGTTTGCAGTGTAAGCAGCCGACATAAAGGATTCCAACCACAAGCCAAACAGTGCTGAGCCTGATAGGGGACACGCTGATCTAATCTCTGAGTCCCTGGGAAGCAGCGCCGCAATATCGACTCAACCATTTACCGTACACACGTTTTATTCTGTTGCTTTAAGCCGTGGAGGAAACTTGACAATATTACCCGATGATCCCCGCCGCCGTCAGGTTGTTGTTTTCTTGGTTTGCAGAAAACAAAGGGCCCGCTTAGCGACGGCGAGGCCCTTCGCCCCTTTTTCATCCTTCGAAACGAAGTTTTTCACCTTCATCGCTCGGCTGCTGTTTGCTCACTCTGGAGAAACTATAATTTGCTTCGCAGGCTGCCAAGGTGCCGCAACCTTAGACCCGCAGCGTGAACCCCCCCGCACCGCTGCCTCCCTATCTAGGTTGCGGAGCTTATTTTACGGCGGAACTCGACTGTAAATCAGTTGTCAGCAAAGCCCCTGAACTGTAAACATGACATTCTGGCGACGAGCCGTGTTTTGCCGTCGCTCCGACAAAATCTGCAGAAAATATGATAGTGAGAAATGGGCAGCGATTACTTTGTATGACGTCTCGGGCTGGAAGGCTCCATCTGAATTGTGAGCTAGTGGCCTCAGGACCACAGCACCAGATTACGTGACTATTTTTTGCAGCGTTAATTATCAGCCTCTACGTGAAATGTTGTTGCACAGGTCTCCTCCTCCTGCTGCTGCTGTTGCTGCTGCTGCTGCGCCTGTGTCTCACCACGCCTGCATCCTGTTGCTCTGATTCCTTTTATGTGTGTGTGTGTGTGTGTGTGTGCGTGTGTGTGTGTGTGTGCCTGTGTGTGTGTGTGTGTGTGTGTGTGTGTCTGCGTGCGCATGCGTGCGCAAATTCTCCACCTGCCAATTATGTGTATGGCAAACAGGCTGGAACCGAGCGGGCCAATGGGAACGCAGCATGTTACGGAACAGCAATTATTATTATGACACCTGGTATATCGACTTTTGGATATAATGGAGGGCCTCTGGTAGCCTGGCTGCATATTATCACAATGACTAGTGTGTTGTTAGGCCGTATCGTTTGTCGAGGAGTTCGACGCTGTAGAGGTTTTTGCATGAGATAAATATAATGTCATTAACGTGAACGAACGAGCGCGTAAATAGTGTTTTCTGCCACGTCTCAACAGACAAATTCCTGTGTTTATTTTTCTTCCACGGATAAGCGGGATGTGTAGCTGCAGGTAGTCATAGTATCTAATCCTGGTTTTGTTGTCCGGCAGGGAGACAGTTGCTGCGGAGACATCGTGCCGGGGCTGTTTTGTATCCCGTGCTTCCGAATCCCGCGTTTTTTTTCCACATAACTTCGGCAGATACCAGGCGGAGGGCAAACATTTCCTTGCTTGGTAGGTTTTTCAACGCAGCCGGATGATGCCAGGAGTTCGGTCCCTCTGTTCTCTGTCTTCGGGGCTTGAGAGTGCGAGTGTACGTGTGTGTGCTTGTGTGTGTGTTTACAGTGCATCGACGCTGACAGATGAGCTTATTCGGGACCAGGGCCGACTCGGAGGGATGGTAAAAGGAGAAAGTCTGACAGGCTCTTTATGTATTAATCAATCGTATTTATCCGACGTCTTGGTTTTTCTTTTTTTAGTGTTACTTATCGTCACTGTCTTCCCTCTGGTTCCTTCTCTGTCCACTTGCTGTGCCCGGCTGTCGCCACTAAGGGGCTGTGGGGAGTTGTAAATTCCTGTCGCCTCAATTCCTGATCTGATAGATGCCAGTAAACAGTTTACTTTCTGTCTTTCTGTCTTTCTGTCTCCTCCCTGATGCACTGAGGCATCATTTGATGTTTCAGTCGCCCACACGGACTTCCTCTTAGCAATCTGTGATGAGCCATTACACACACACACACACACACACACACACACTGGAAAATAAGGAAGCAGTGGCCGCAAAGTGGAGCGAAGTTTGGAAGTCCTGTTTGAACGTTTCATCTCCAGGAGGTGAAAATATCTCCCGAAGCGCCACAGACGTGCTGATGAAGCCACAGGTCAGCGAGTGCATGTGTTTTTTTGTATGTTTGTTTGTTTGTTTGTTTGTTTTCTGAGCGAGAAACAATTCATAATTTCGTATCTCGGTTTGACTCATGGGTCTGTCAGGGAGTCATTGTGGGCGACCGGCCGGCGCGGTTGGATTGATTAGCCGTGCACATATGTGCCAGGGGTTAAAGCAGGATGGAACGATCCGGAGCCGCGTTCCGACACCTTCGATTAATGAGTAAATAAATCTGATCGGCAGTTTTCATGTGGAGTAATGTGGCCCGGTGGACCGTCAAAAAATCCATCCGCGGTTGTTTTTTATCTCTTCACCTCTCTGTGTGCCTTCCATCTGGGAAATATTCCCATGTACACATGTCCCTGCAACTATAATCGCAACTCTTAATTTTTGCATAAAATTATTTTTATCCTATTTTTTCTTTTTTTTAATCACACTAGTTGCATGACTCTCTCACCACTTTGGACGCAGACTAAAATATCCCAACAACTACTGAACGTCATGGGATTGGGATGAATCTTACTGACTTTAATTTTTTCCCTGTAGTGCTGCCAAGTTTTTTGCTTGTTTTCCTGACAGCTACTTGATGGACATGTTGCAATGTATTGGGGTATGTTGGAAATTCATGTCCCCCACAGGATGGACCGAGGTTTTCCCTTTTCATCAAGTGCCACCAGGGGGTCAAAACTTGAGGTTTCCATCAGCTTCAGACATACTTACTTTGTGTCAGCAGCAGCACAAGCGCAAGGCCAGGTCTAACACATAAATATATAAAATATATAAATGTCAGCATGTTAGCATTACCACTGACAGCATGTTAGCATGCTGACATTGGCATTTAGCTCAGAGCCCCACTGTGCCTGAGTGCAACGTCCCAGAGCCACTAGCGTTGCTATGGGCTCGTCTTTGCGTTGTGCAGAGCTCAGCTAACAGTTTCACGTCTGAGTTTGCGGTCGACTGGGTTGAAAAAGTTTAAAACCTGCGTGACAAGGGGAAGATAAATGATGCAAAATTTTAAAGAAAAATTTCATTTTAATGCATGATTAACACATTTCCCCGCTTTCTGCCTCACTCTAAAACTGCTTGTTGCAAACAATGAATCCATCGGTCAAGCCCTGGTCTGTTTTTTTTCTTCAAGGACATTTGCCCAGATTACTTTCACAGCTGAGCGTGCGAGCACACACACACACACACACACACACACACACACGGCTTTGGTAGAGATGGACACACCAAGTCCATAAGATAAACCTTTCATTAAGAAGCTCAGCCCAGATTGGATGATGTCAGGTCTGGACTGGTTACACTGGTCATCTGTCTGCACCAGTCAGTGTCTCTCCGTCTGTATTTCGCTCTGACATGAAATCCGGCCGATGTGATTTCACATTAGTCAGTGGGAGTGGGACAAACACAACGTCTGGGGTAATTTCTGTTTTTTCCAGTAACTGGTTGAAGGATGTTGTCCATACTGTGACCTGCATTATATATATTTAACACCGACTAACACTAATATCTCGTCTTCCGCAGCCCACACACACGTTCTCGCTGTTTCACGATATTTCTTCGGTGCAGCCATCCATGCTGTCACTTGTTTGGGTATTTATGGGTATCCGTGCGTGTGTGCATGTGTGTGTGTGTGTCTGTGTCCCTGTCTGTTGATGTTTATATGTGCGCTTGCCCATGCCCGTACATTATGACTTCCCACGAGGACAGGCTGTGATTTGCCAAGATTTATACCCTAGTCAAAACACTGCAATCCCAGGACACATTTTCTTTCTGTGTGTGTTTGTGTGTGTGGGGGTGTGTGTGTGTCACTGATGTTTGTGTTTGCGTGCTAACAGCTCTCCCGTCTCTTGGGCGGCGTCCACGCCGCTCCTCTCCGGGTCGTCTGTTAAACGCGAACATCTGTATCCGTCTGCCAAGCCGCTGCCAGCTGCTGCCACGCTGCTGCCACGCTGCTGCCACGCTGCTGCCACACTGCGTTTGGTGATGAGGTGATACAGAGTTCAGGGGAGTGCAAAATTAAATTTTTTGTGGGGCCTGGGTTTGTCTAAAACAGCAAGTGCAAATGACAAGCACAGGTTTTGCTTTACTCTGTGCTAATGTTTGCTTACCTTTAATTTTCCCACAGAACAGAACAGCCAGGTAAATTTGCATCCTCTGTGTGTTGTGAGTTTATGGGCTAAACAAACTTTATTCACCTGAACACTGCTGCTGTGCACCAGGATACATTTTTACCAACTTTCCATAGAATCACCAAGGTTAAAACAGATCAATCCACAGGTATAAAGAGCAGATTTATTACTGTCTATTTGGCCTCACCGGAGTGATAACATTAATAGTCACCAGGTTTAATTGCTTGGATTTTGGATCGTGGCCACATCGCTAATACGAAGCCAGAGGACAAAAAGCGGTAAGATGGTCGGCGTTGTAAAAAATAAATAAATAAAATAGCATGGTTAGCAGAATTTATTTGGAGGAGAGAAAAAAGGCAACAAGTGAAATTATTGCCCAGGGTTTTTTATAGCTTTGATTTGCAGTACTTGCCTTGTGTGCACAGTTTTTTTTCTGTGCAATGGGGGATTATTATTGATTATTATTGACATTTTGTGTTTTACCTCAAAAGAAAAAAAAAAACGTGGTTCGGATAGAGCGGCTGAGCTTTCAGCCTTTTTGCAACCTGTCATATCGACTGTCACGTCCCCAGAGCTTTTATGAGAACACTATCATAACTGGTATTTTGCTTTTATATCTTGTAGCCACAGCTATGAAACTAGGGCCCAATGCACAGTAAACCAAAAAATTTGCTTTTCAAAAACACTTGTTTTGGTTATTGCTCTTTGTTTATTGCTCTTTTACAAATATATAGTTTTATAGATGTATACCAACAATGTACAATACTCTAAAATATCTATGTCTATATCTATATCTATATCTATATTTACATCTACATCTATATCTATAAATGCAAAGGATCTAGGAGGTGTCTGGTCATTATGCGGTGTGCATTTATGGCCTCCTGCAAAACATCATTCGACTGTTCTGTGAGAATACTTAGTTTTTAATATAATATTGGGTAATTTTACCTCTTTGAGCCTTGAACACTTATTTCAAATCGAATCACCTGAGATGTTGGTGTCGGAACTATGAGCAGCTGTTGTCAGTTCTAGCCTGTTGTCTGGTTGTAAATCAGTCCAGTGATGAACTAATGAGAGCCGGGGAGGGGCTGGGTGGGGGTTGTGGTTTCTATACTACTATATTATACGATGAAAGGGGGACACACGGACACATGAAAAACACACACATTGACATAAAGATCCAAAGGTTTTCCAGTTACGACATGTACGTTGGTTTGTAAATGAACAGATGAATGTGTGAAACTGTGTGTGCGTGTGTGCGTGCGTGTGTGCGTGTGTGCGTGCTGCCCTACATCCATGAAGATCAATGCCGTTGTATATTAGACTTGGGGGGCTTTCCTATCCCACTTCAGTGGTGCAACAGGATGCTGATCTCTGGTTCAATACATACACTGTTACATGTGTGTCTGCCGATTATGTATTTCTATGCACAGTAAAAGTAAATGTTTCTGTGTTCTGGCGTGGTCGTGTGTGTCTGTTTTAGGGCCTGAATGTGTGTGTGCTGGAGTTTCGTCTGCACAGTTGTGCATATGTACGCATGTGTCAATTGGTTTTACCTTTTCTTGTCCTGTCAGGTTAAACTCTGATGCTGAAACGCCAAACTTCTCAAGGCCTGAAGATGAAAATTACCCAGACAACAGTGACAAGTTATTTTTAGATGAACTTCTGTACTTACAGGAAAGTCATTAAACTGTTATATTTTATTCATTTAGCCGAAGCCTCCCCGAGTTTTGAGGAGCGAGGTTCATCTTTTAAAAGAAAGATTTCAGTCCGAGAACTCATGGTGAAAAGCAACGCTACAGCAGCTGCTCCCAAACAAACAAACTCACTGTGTTTTCGTAAACTCAGTCAATAACAATTTCTGCAGTAGGCTGATTTCACGGCGACGGGAGTCACTTACCCTGAGGAGCTGGAGGTGCGCGGCCCTGTTGCCTCGCGGCTCCTCGTCCGACGGCGGCCGCTTCTCGTTGCGTTGCTCCCTGCGATACTTAAAAGCCGACCCCACTGGGAGAAAAATAAGGAAGCGTGCAAACTGTGGTTTTCATTGTGCTTTCATTGTTTTTCATATGCTTTCTGTTGGGACTTCCTGGGTGCATGTGCTCAATATGGGATGAGGTCACTCTACAGTTTTGTGGCTATTTTCCTTCCTGTCCATGATTTATGCAGATGCTGAATTTATTGCTTGCGTTGTCATGTCAGTTTCTCATTGCCTTGCGTTTGTGTTTCTTCACCAGTCATTTCATTTGTTTGAGAGCATCTCTCCAAAGACCCTCAACTGGAAACGACAGAAATTTTGATTAACGTGCATTGTCCTTATGAATAAATGAAGGAAAATGAATATAAAGAAAGAATTTTAAAAGGAATATATAAACAAACAGGAATATTAATCCTAATGTAGGCAAATGCACAGAGTAATTAATAACAAATAAATAATCAAGACAACTGAGCATATACCAGACCTTTCTTCACTTTGAGGATCAGTGTTTCGGCGCCGTCACAACAGTAAAGAGCAAAACGTCAACATAACGCTGGAGAAAGTCACGGAATGACAGCGGAGAGGAAATGAAAGCAGAGGAGAGAAGGTGTGAAAGCCCGTGTCTCATTGCGTTTACTGTTGAGTGGCCGGCCGCGGCGCCGATGATAGGTGACGCGCTCGGGGTCAGAGGTCGTGGTGACTGATGGTTTGGGCCGGGCGTGTACGCAGACGCCAGACTTGACAGCCCCTGTTCCTGAGAGACGAGCGGGTGGGCAAGCGGATGGATGTCAGGATCAGAGACTGACAAGCTGGTGGTGGTGGTGGTGGTGGTGGTGGTGGGGGGTCTGTTGAGGTAGGGCAGGTAGAACAAATGACAGTAGCAGTAGTAGTAGTAGCAGTAGTAGCAGTAACACTAGTAGTAGTAGCAGCAGCAACAGTAGTGGCACTAGTGATAGTAGTAGTAGTAGCAGCAGTGGTGGTAGTAGTAGTAATAGTAGTAGTAGTAGTAGCAGTAATAACACTAGTAGTAGTAGTAGTTGCAGTTGTAGTAGAAGTAGTAGTGTTAGTGGTAGCACTAGTAGTACTAGTAGTAGCAATACCTGTAGTATCACAAGTAGATTCTCAAACAGTACTAGGAAACACAGTAGTTCCTCTAAGCCTAGTAGCAGCAGCAGCTACAGCAGCTGTAGTGGTGTTTTGGGGGGTTAAAGTGGAAGCTGTCAGGTCGGGGGAACCCTGAGACCTGGTGTAGCAGCGTGTGTGTGTGTGTGTGTGTGTGTGTGTGTGTGTGTGTGTGTGTGGGGGGTTATTACATGGGCCCATGTCAATGAGCTCAGTCCCAGAATGCACACGCAGCACACTCTCACCCCCCCCCCGAATGACAGGCACAGCGAGGCCCCGTAAACTGACAGTCAGACAGGGCCAGTAAAAACTTAATGCACTCTCTGACGGCCCACCGGCCCACATCATTATGTACGAAACTGCACATCAGATTTATTTACTTATTAATCAGCCGTTCTGGATCGTTGTACTTGGAATAGAAATGAAAGCAGCAGTAGTAAGGATGTATAAAAGGCTGTGAGAGCGTTGCCTGGAGTTGGACCTGTGGTGGATTCATCAGTAGGAGGTGCAGGACCTCTAGTAGTACTGCAGCTGCTGCAGTAGCAGTACTTACATCTGTAGTACCAACAGCATGGACGGCAGCAGCTGCTAAGAGCTAGTTAGCTACCTAAAGTAGAACAAGTAAAAGTCACAGTAGTCGCATCCTAGAAGTTGTAATACTGGAAGCTGTACTGATAGTAGTAGTAATAAACTGATCTAATTATGCTACAAGTTAGAGGTCATAGCATTAATGATAGGAATAATAGAAGCAGTAGCAGTATTACTAGTAGTGGTAATAGTAGTAGTAGTATTTCTAGTAGCAGTGGTAGTGTTAGTAGTAGTGTTAGTAGTAGTGTAAGTAGTAGTGTAAGTAGTAGCAGTAGTGAGGGTAGTAGTAGTACTATTAGTTGTAGTAATAGTATTACTAGTAGTAGGAGTAGTAGTAGTAGTAGGATGAGTAGAAGTAGTAGTAGTTGTTGTTGTAATAGTAGTTGAGGTCATAATAGCTGTAGTGTTGGTAACAGTTGTACAGTAGTAATTGTACTACTAGCAGTAGTAGTAGCAGTGGTAGTAGTAGTATTAGCAGCTGTGGTAACTAGCAGTAGTATAATAATGCTGTGATCCCCCATCTAAAATCTGAGCACACACACACACAGAGTTGCCAGAACTCATTTCATGAATCCAGATAGCCTCTGACATGTGGTCATTATATTCTCCTTTACATGCGTCCGCTGTCTCCCTCTTTCTCCCTCTGCCTCAGTCTAATAATCCCACTCCGGTTTAACAGTGTCACGCAAACTTTAAGACAACAACAACGACACGACGACAAGCAGGTTCGAGACTGTGCTGGGATGACAAGCGCCGCGGATTAAATAAACCTCACGATAAAGCACGATCTCCGTGTGTGTCTGCTGTGTCTGATAAAAACGCACCACAAACACAGCACACGACGATAGATCCTCATCAGCGTGGTTCATAGAACTCAGCTATCGTCACACGGAGACTCGTCCTTTCACTTACGCCTTTAAAAAGCTCGTCATCGAACGAGTCTCACTCATTTCATTCTCTCGCTGTATCGTGTTTTAAAATATGCGTTTGTCACCTTTAATTTGTCACATCAGGCACTGTAGTAACTTTTATGCAGTGTGTGTGTATGTGTGTGTGTGTGTGTGTGTGTGTGTGTGTTTACCTGCATTACGTTGAGGGGCGGAGTTAATGTAATGAATAAACCACCTCCCTCTCTCACTCTCATGCACACACACACACACCGCTGGACCCCGTGACTCCTTGCTTGCCCTTCATGTCTTTTTCGTCGCCGCCACCGCCGCTGCGCGTCCTCCCCCCCGCTGATACGCTTACCGCAGCACTCCGCTCTCCTCAAAGGCGAACCGCTGACAGCGACGCGCGGCAGCAGCAGTATGACGCGGTGTTTGCCTGATAAACTAGGCTACACCTTGGTACACACACACACGCACACACACACAGAGTTGCCAGAACTCATTTCATGAATCCAGATAGCCTCTGACATGTGGTCATTATATTCTCCTTTACATGCGTCCGCTGTCTCCCTCTTTCTCCCTCTGCCTCAGTCTAATAATCCCACTCCGGTTTAACAGTGTCACGCAAACTTTAAGACAACAACAACGACACGACGACAAGCAGGTTCGAGACTGTGCTGGGATGACAAGCGCCGCGGATTAAATAAACCTCACGATAAAGCACGATCTCCGTGTGTGTCTGCTGTGTCTGATAAAAACGCACCACAAACACAGCACACGACGATAGATCCTCATCAGCGTGGTTCATAGAACTCAGCTATCGTCACACGGAGACTCGTCCTTTCACTTACGCCTTTAAAAAGCTCGTCATCGAACGAGTCTCACTCATTTCATTCTCTCGCTGTATCGTGTTTTAAAATATGCGTTTGTCACCTTTAATTTGTCACATCAGGCACTGTAGTAACTTTTATGCAGTGTGTGTGTATGTGTGTGTGTGTGTGTGTGTGTTTACCTGCATTACGTTGAGGGGCGGAGTTAATGTAATGAATAAACCACCTCCCTCTCTCACTCTCATGCACACACACACACACCGCTGGACCCCGTGACTCCTTGCTCGCCCTTCATGTCTTTTTGCGCCGCCATGCACCTCCCCCGCTGATCGCTTACACTCCCTCCTCAAAGACCGCTGACAGCGGCAGCAGCAGCAGTATGTGCCGGTGTTTGCCTGATAAACTAGGCTACACCTTGGTACACACACACACACACGATTTGGGCGAGCCGACGACTTTGTCGAAAGACCAAGTGGTTCACGATAAGGAGCTGCAATCGACCCGGATCCAAGTCACACGACCGCGCTAGATCCCCTCTGTTTCCCCCTACTCCCATACTTGACTGGTTCTACATCAGAGTGATGGCAATTAACCGGCCGCTGCAGCTTTTCCGCAAGTTTCTCTGAAACCTTGCTGCAGCGATCGGCTCCGGTTCAGCTGCAAGAGCGGAGTTGCGGGCCTGAGCGGAATTTGGAGAAAATTAGGAAAGAAAATCTCGCAATATCGCAAAAAAACAAAAAACAAAACAATAACCTTGCAAAATTTTTTGCCTGAGGTTGAAAACTTGGTACCTCGAGAAAAGTGCAGTGCGATAAAGTACAAGCAAAATTGGATCAGATGGGGCGAAAATATTAGATCCGTGCGGAGCGACGAGGAAAATGAAACATTCCTCGAATTATTTATGAAACAAACAAACGGCGCATTTCCAACATGTTTTTCCATGTTTTTTCAATTGTTTGAGGTTTGACTAGTGCTTTTACAAATACGTCATTATATTATTGCACCTTCTGCTTCTTCTGCAGTCGTTTAATGGCACCAGCTGTTTATCTCAATAAACCAACTCACAATATTCACATTACGATAGAGGATGGAGATGTGCATTAATTCCCATTTGCTTTCGCCAGTTTTTTGAAAATTCTGCTGATGTCAGGTTTGACTAGCCAGATCTGAGCCTGTTGTTAGGGGTCTAAGGTCTCGGATGGCGGGGGGGGGGGCATTTCTATGGCTTTGATCATGCTGAAAACAGGATAGGGGGGAAACACGAACTGCTGCAACAACACTTCCTATCACTAAAACAAAAGCTCTTAGTCCAGACTCCGAAACAAAACAAGGAGTAAATAGAAGAACGTGTTCACGTCTTTAGTCCCTAAAACAACATAATCTCTAATGAAGTTTTATCATTTACATTGAATATGTTGAAGCTTCGACTCCTGCCATTACATTGGGTTTTTTTTTTGTCGAGTCTGGATTTGCTGGCAGCGAGAGTTTCCGTCATGTGACCCTGTGTGTGTGTGTGTGTGTGTGTGTGTGTGTGTGTGTGTGGACAGTGGAGTTGTGTAGCGGCTACCAGCAGAGTTATTGATGTCGGTGACCTTCAGGCCCTGAAATGACGGCGGTCTACTCAATAATAGATTGGACTGCTCTTACGGGGAAAACGCTGCGTGCGTGAATGAGTGCATGTGTGTGTGTGTGTGTGTGTGTTTGACCATGTGTGTACGAGACAGAGTGAAAGAAGATGTGTGTGTGTGTGTGTGAAACGCGTTTGTGAAAATGACTTTGAATCTGTCTGAGTGTGTGTCCTGTGCGTTTTTTGCGGTATCCGCAGTGTTGGGCGAGGAGGCGCAGAGGAGAGGAGGAGGAGCGGAGCTGAGTATGAACGGGTGAAGAGGAGGAGGAGGAGCAGGGAGGATCGTGAGGAGCAGGCGAGGTGGACGGAGCATAAACAAGGCCGATTGGCTCCTGAGGTCAGAGAGAGATGATTAAAAAATCCGAAACAAAGATCGGACCTTGATGTTGAACTTTGTCGGCTGCGTCTTTTTAACAGACGGTGAAACTTTGACCTCCAGTTTCCGGGTTTTTCAGCGAACACGGTCACTGTAGGATCATTAATTCACTTTTTTAAAAACATCCCACTAGTGAAGTTGTAACTTGAAGGACTGTCAAGAGGTCAAGAGTTCAGGAGGTGAAGAGTGTCAGTATCCTAGTGTCTGTGCTGGTGACTACTACCAGTACTACTACTACCACTTCTATTACTACTAGTACTACTGCTGCTACTACTACTACTACTACTACTACTACTACTAATACAGATATTGCATCTGCTACTCCTGATATTGCTATTTCTGCTATTACTACTACTGCTACTACGACTACTTCTGCTACTGCTACTACTACTACTACTCCTACTACTACTGTTACTACTACTGCTGCTACTGATAGTGCTGCTACTACTATTACTACTACAATTACTGCTACTACTGCTAATACTGCTTCTTCTACTACTACTACTACTACTACTACTACTACTACTACTGCTAGTACCACCACTACTACTACTACTACTACTTCTTCTACTACTACAGCCATTATTGCTACCACTACTGCTACTACTACTACTGCTACTAGAACTACTTCTAATGCTACTATTGCTACTGATTAAATCCCCTTCTCTTACTATTTCTAACTTCACGGGCTATTGTTGGATTTCTGTGGTAAATGGTAAATGGACCAACTAATAAAGGACTTTTCTATTCTCAACCACTCAAAGCACTTTTACACTACAATCCACATTCACCCATTCACACACGCATTCATACAGCACTTTTTCTACAGACTCACACATTCCCACACTGCTGATACTGACTGACGCTGATATTTCTGGTTCAGAGTCTTGTAAAACGGGGACTAGAGGAGCCAGGGATCGAACCGCCGACCTTCTGGTTGGTGGACGACCCGTTCCACCTTCTCGGCCACGGCCACCCCCCACATAATACTTAAATAAAAATAATTAAAGAAACAAAACAAAACAAAAACAAAAATGCAGCAATAAAATGCTGATTTGGATGTCAATTGCCATGGCAACAGTCTAAGCCTTGAAACTTCAGAGTATTTGGGTCGGCCCTTGGTTTAAAGTTAAAAAAAAGCTTTCTCGGTACATCACACCACAGGAAAAAAAAAAAAACCAAACTGAATTTCGTGCCTATGTTCATCATACTGTGCAGTTTGTCGCTGTCAGTCTGGATCGGGCGTAGGAAGAGCGGAAAGGTAAAAGCAGGTGACGGGGGAGCCGGGGTGAGGAAAAAAGAGGAGGATGAGGAGGAGTAGGAGGAGGAGGTGAAGAGGAGAAGCAGGCCTGCTATGTATGCATTAGTCATCTGAGGTTTACAATGAAGTCCTGCTTTGCTGCGTGAGTCACAGCTCCGCCGGAGAGGAGATGGAAGAGGGAGAGGTGAGCGGGTGAGAGTCTCTGCAGCTGAAACGCCGGAGCAAGGTGGAGAGACAGATGAAGAGACAGATGAAATATTTAGTGTAATAAAACTCAGCCCTCATGGAAAAGGAAAAAAAAGACATACCCAGAGCAACATAAAGAGACGGAGGCTCGGGACGAGGGCGGGGAACTGGCCCGACGGCCGTCACGCACACACCGACACATAAGACTGTGCATGAGCTGCCGCCATCATTACCAGCTCAGGAGTGTACACGCGTGTTCAAACTTTCAGAAATCTTCTCTTTAATGCACCTTGAAATGGGAAAGGTGCCACTCAAAATGAAAACAGTCATAAATTTAGTCATCATTCAGCCTATAAAATGTCAAAAATGATAACGGATTGCAATTAAAACCAAAGCCAAACAATCCAAAATATATTCGGTTCACATTGATATTTAACAGAAAAGCAGCTGATTCTAACATCTGAGAGGCTGGTACCAGCATAAACCTTTTCATTTTTACAAAGTTAAATGATTATTTACGTATTATCCATCAGTCTTTCTTCTGCTTTTGATTACTCTGCTCATTAAGTGAGGAATTAACAGATTTTTGAAAATGATCCGGTTTCAGGTGACGAATTGTAACTGTAACTCGCTGCAGCATCGGAGCATCAGGAAGAAAAATGACTAATGGAAAAAAAAAACTGATCGTGGGAGGGAGAGTGGAGACGGTGTGTGTGTGTGTGTGTGTGTGTGTGTGTGTGTGTGTGTGTGTGTGTGTGTGTGTGTGTGAGATTCACTTCACACCGCTCGGATCAGGGATCTTCATGCCTTTCATGCCTGAAATATAAACTCACGCTGTTTTGAGGCAACGGTGAGACAAGAGAGGACGCAGAGCAGCGCTGCACATACGTGTGTGTGTGTGTGTGCGTGTGTGCACGTGCACGTGCGCTTGTGCAGTACTACTGCAGCAAAACCCTGGTGAGTAATACTATAACACAAGTCTCCTCTGTGTCTCATTAGCGATGCAGGATTTTCGTGACACACAAACAAGCGCACACACACGCACACACACACACATGCACACATGCACATAACTTTATTTCGGGCTCAGGATTCCGTCATTATTAAATATTTAACAGTTTATTTTTGCAGCAGCTCAAAGAATAATTACACCAAACCGTAGAAGTATTTATTTTTAAGTGTGTGTTTTGTTTTGTTTTGTTTTTTTATCTAAATTGGCCACTTTGACTTTGAAGTGTTTCCATTTCATCTTAACTCTAACAATCTATTCATTAAATTATTTGCAATTCAAGTACAGTCAGTCAGTTTCATTGCGAGTGTGTAAATCCGCCGAGGGCTCGGCTCATCCTGATCGGCGGATGCCGTCGCCCGGGGAAACCGCATCCTGTTGAGACTGACAGGTGTGCCTTGCGGCAGCCAATCGGAGCCGAGGGCAGATGACAACGCCGTCGCCTGACCTTTGCGCAGATCCACCATCTTCGACGGAGGCTCAGAGGGGCCCCTGAGAGGCGGCCGCAGGTCTCCGGGGCCTCGCAGCGGATCCCAGCCGACGTTGGTGAGAGAGGTAGGGAAATACCCCGGACTGGTCACCAGTCCCCTCACCCACGACGCAAACGTTCACCCTCACGTTCCCTCCTGTTAACGTAACTCCCGTTCTGGTCCGTCAGAGAAAACTAGAACGTTGCCACCTGGGGTGGATTAAGAAAAACCCGATGACAAACTCACATTTTATCTGCTGATACAACCGAACCAGAAATCAACGTAAGAGCTGCATGAAAACAAGGCCGGTTCGCACCAGCATCTATGAGCCCCGTTTCCCGTACTGCTCAACATAGGTGAACTTCTGGCGTGAAAATTCCACACCTCCGACCGAATGTGAACCGATCTAGACGGCGCTGACCTTTGAGGCTTTCGTATTGTCTGTGTCGCACCATCCATCTTTTTTTTATGAAACGCTGCTCGGCTTCGCAGGACTTTGAGTCGGGATCTGATGGTACAAATGTTTGGACTAGATTTAACTTTATTTACTCACTGTCCAGCTGGAGAAGAAGTGTCAGGGGTCCAGCCGCGTCTCATTCCAACTAATCACCAGACCACCATAAAGCCTGGTTCCACCACAGCGGCAGACGCTCTCTCGGCCCCTTGGTGTTTCCAAGTGTTCTCCAGCTGGATTCACGTAAATCCTTTCGTTTTTGTCCTTTTTCTTACGCAGACCCTTCCTGTTCTCCTCCGTCTCGTTCGCTGTCCTCTGTGTTTTCATGGGGACGGGTGGATGGATTTCACCCTGCGACTCTGTGGTGTGACAGTGCACTTTACCTTTTGCTTTGGTACCAAACGGCCGGTAAAAATAAGTGTTCTGCTTTTTAATTGCAAAGAGGAACCACAGAACAGATGCACTGTGCCGATAAAATTGTAAAAAGTTGTACTAGAATACCATAAACATAACAGGCAAAATAAGGCATGAAAATAAAACTTAACAGGGAAGTGACATACACACGACACAACAGCAGCTATCGGTGTTTTGATGGATGAGAAATAAAGTGACGCGGTAGTTGAAAGACAAACTGTGCCTGAGGAATTGAATCAGACGGTAAAGGTAAAGTGTCTCAACGTGAATCAATGAAGATTCATTATATAAAAAAGGACTTAATCTCTTTATCATTTCTATCAGTTTTTCATTTCCAACTCAGATTCGCAACAGATTTTCTTGCAGGACTGAAAAATATATTAATTAGTAATTATTAATATCAGTCTGTCCCTTCTGATTTTTCTCTCCTTCTGTGTTCTCCTCTCTCACCACATAACACTAACACTTGTGCTGTCTCATCTCTGGTGTTGCACAAACACACACAACACAAACACACACACATGCGCGCACACGTTTCCAACAGCGAACGTGTAACTTCCTGCCGTCCAGGCCAACAGCCATTTAACCTCCGAGTGAAATACGGCCGAAGCTCTTAGAAGCCGAGACCTCCATTAACGCGCGGGGCAGGAGGTTCGCGCCTAAAAAAAAAGAAAAGAAAAAAAAGAGGTGTCGCTTTCACTTCATCTGTTTGTGTGAATGGAGGCGACGCGCGTCTCTCGCCGTCCAAAATTAACAGCGACGCCGACGCGGCATCAAAGGCACCGAATCGGAGCCCGAACCTTTTCTCTGATTAAATATTCGACACCTTCACCCGCGCTGACGCGACCAAAGCTGAGGGAACCAAAACGATACTGAAAAGATTATTTTATAAATAGAAACAGGGAAAATAGCTTTGTCCAAAATTTCATTTGTAACCAAAATTACCTGCAGAACTATTGACGTTCCAGTTAGACTCAGCTCTGCCTTATGTACTTTACGTTAGTGCTACTTAGCGAATGTTGGCGTGCTAACACGCTAAACTGAGATGATGACCTGCAAAATAACAGAATGTTAGCATTTTCATAGTCAACACGTTAGCATTTTGACATTCGCATTTAGCTCAGAGCATCACGGCACAACCCTCACAGAGATGCTAGCATGGCTATAGCATAGGTAATTGTTCCAACAGTGTTAAGAACCTTAACATGTTAGCCAAACCAAGTTAGCCTGCAAAAGACCTGCAAAAGATCCAAATATTAGCATTTAGACATTAGCATTTAGCTCGTAGCTTCACTGTGCCTGAGTACAGACCTCACAGAGGTGCTAGCACGGCTATAGAAACGGTAACAGCAGGACAAGCGAAGCCAAACAATGTTAAGAACCTTATCCTGTTGAACATTAAGTCCTTCAAGGGTTTGTTCACATGCAGCTTTTATCTCACTAAATCCAGGTCAACGTATTGTAAATTCCACGATCGCCCATTGGTCTAAACATCTGATGACACATACTGTATTTGACAATGGCACAGTTACAGTATGAAACCTGGTTACCTGGCACTGGCCTTCACCACCAGGCTCTTATCTGGGACATTAGTCACATCAGCACATAGATATGAGCATTAGAGCCACATTGAGGACAAAAAAAAAAATCAGATGAAATCAGTTGTGATAAAGTTGTAATTTAATCTAAAAGGTCATAATAACACAAGAATAAAACTGTTAAAAAATTAAAAAAAAAATTGAGAAAAAAAAAAATTGGGAAAATAAACATCCAGCAACCAACAAAATGAGCGTCGCCGGCGGCCCGACCCTGCGTCCGACATCTGCCGTCTGGTCTCAGGCATCGCGCTGCGCTTCGCACATCGGTCCGAAGGTTCCTCCTCCGGCTCCGGAAATAGACTCAGGGGGTATTTTGGTTTTTGTGAAACAGAAACCAGAGCGAGGCTTCACGAGACGCTCCGCGTTCCTCACTTCGACGCCGGCGGCGCCTTGCCTGTCTGATTTAACGGGCCGACAGTCACAACTTTTTGCGGGTAAATTACGACTTTGCCTCTGATCTTTATTCCCGTGATGTTATGACTTTTCCTTGTAAAATCCCGACTTTATTCTCATATTTTACAGCCCTAATTCTCTGGATCTCTGTTTTTTATTTGTTCTCCCTCAACGGCGCTCTCGTTCTACGTCGTACGCGAACGTGAACGCACACTCTGCTTTTCGTGTTGCCGCTGAAGGGGTGAGACCTGGCGGCAGCCTTCCTGTGTTGGGTAGAGTCGGTGTTTTGCATCAACATGGCAGATAAATGATTTAGGGAGTCGGTCTATTCTGGTGCTCAACCTTGTTCCAGCCGGGCTAACGTGCAGGCTTCCCTTTCACTATTATCTTTCTCCGTCTTTCCATTCTTCAGCTGCTTCTCCTTGATCTTTTTTCCTCCTTTTTTCTATTTTTGTTTGTTTGTTTACTCACTTTTCTCTCTTACAGTTTTTTTTAACGTATTATTTTCCTCCGTCACCACTATCTTCGCCTACCTGTCTCCTCCCTTCCTCTGACCGTTGCATTATCATTCTCAGCCAGGGAATAGTGTGTGTGTGATAAGTGTGTGTGTGTGTGCGTGTGCGTGTATGTGTGTGTGTGTTGTATTTTTATCATACCTCAGGGAGTAGCTGCTGGTGTCCGCTCTCTCTTGTTTGCAGAGTGTATCATATGAGCACAATGAAACACACACACACACACACACACACACACACACACACACACACACACACACACACACACACGGTGACCTTCACACAAATGCACATGCACAAACACACTCACGCACACACAGAGGCACTGAAATTTGCTCACACTTATGCGGACAAATACACAGCGCACGCACACCAGCTACACACAAGCACACAAAAGACACAACATGTCTAGAGAGCTATCCAGGACACACACACGCACGCACGCACGCGCACACACACAGACACACACACACATCGGCATGCATAACAGCCTGTCCTCCGGTGGGACCAACTCCTCCCACTCTGGTCTATTCAGCTTAATTTTTCGTCTCTTTTATCCTTTTCTGTTTCTCTCTGCACGACAGAAGACACCGTCTCTCAAAATTGCATCAAAAATTAACAGGGAATTACAACGCTTGAGTAAAAATGATATCGGTTACATGACAACATTGTCAGTTCGCTAGCTGACTCTTCAATCTAAGCACCTGACACACTTGTGTTTTGGGTTGAAACTGGAAGGTGCAAATCTCTGTCCAGCTTAGATGTCAAACGACGTCTTTTTCCCTGTATTGTCTCCTCTGCTCTGACAAGGATCCATATTTCTACTCAGATAAAAATCTTTTTAATGAAGTTTTTATTTAGAGTGTTGAGTTAGCGCTAAATGCTCTTTACACACAATTGCATACTAGTGTGTGTGTGTGTGTGTGTGTGTGTGTGTGTGTGGGAGGCGCATGGATTCATGTGATGTGATGATGCGTGCTGCACATTTGTTTGCACGGAATACAGTTAGCACACACTTCAGACTATCTCCAGGCTCCATCATGGCTCTGTTTGTGTGTGTGTGTGTGTGTTACCTGGGAGCTGTCTCCAGGCTGTTCTCTGAAGCGACTCCAGTCCTCGACACTCGCTGTGAGAGACGGTTGAAACGTGGAAAGAGGGCAAGGACGGAGAGAGAAAAAAGAAGAAGTAAAACTCGAAGGAACAAACGACGGAGTGAAAGACTGAGCGAGTGAACAGAACATAGCAGGTGTGAGGTCAGAGAGGAAGAAAAAAGAAAAGGAGAAGGGGAAAACACTGCATAGAAAACTGATTAACCAGGACACCTTCTCTGGAAAAAAACAAAAAAACAAACAAAGAAACCAAACACATTGTTGTTTACATGATGGAACCACCCAAGACAAAAATCCATCAGCCTCCATCGTGTTTCTGTGGCCCCACAAGCCTCAGCAGTGGATGATTTCTAAATATCAAATACCAAAACTAATATAAAAGGCTGGAGAACACTAGAAAAATAGGAAAAAATATGCTGGGGGGGTGTTTTTTTCCCTTTCACTTTCATACCCTCCTTCCTCCTGTTACTGTTTGCAGCAGCCTGTCGCCCCCTTCTTCTGCCCCCCCCCCCAAGGGCCCCTCCCCTGCACCTGCCAGGGGTTAAAAGAAGCGTTAGGACTTTTTTGTTTTTCTCCACTTTAGCGGTGTGTGTTTGAGTGTGTGTGTCAGTGTGTGCATGTGTGTGCACGTTAAACAAGCAGAGCCAGACTTAACCTTTACACTGCGTTATGAAAACACGAGAGGCGGGGCCTGTGGCGTGTGCATGTGTGTGTGTGTGTGTCTGTTATTTTGCACGTCTGTGTGACCATTACATGCATGTCTGAGTGAGTGCGAATGCCTGTCTATAGAAGACCCTGTGCAGGCATAGGTCTGAGTATGTATGTGTGTGTGGATGTGAGTGTGTGTGTGTGTGTGTTTGTGTGTGCGTGCGTGTGTGTGTGTGTGCATGCGTGTGTGTGTGTGTGTGTGTGTGTGTGACGGAGGCTGGTCGCCCACGGGGAGGAGGCGTGCTTGTTTTGAATTCCTCCAAGCCAACTGTCATAATAGAGTTGTATGGGAGCAATACGCCGAGCCTGTGCGGGGGGGGGGGGGGGGGGGGCACTACCAGGCCCACATGACAACTTCCTCCCGCCGGTGGATCCTGCTGGACTTGGTGCTTTTATGCTGACAAACTGCATCTCACCTGCACATCGTGTCACCACAACCGTAACGACATTAATGAAAACACAGATATGTTGTTTTTTTTACCTACAATGCAAAAAACGAATCCAGACATTTCCTTTTTTTGTTTCGTTCTTTGATTTCCTTCACCTCGCTGCTGTTTGTTTACCTACTTGTCCGGTCTTTGAAAATATCTGATATTCTTGCCGACACAACTAAGTAACATGAAGCAAATGTAATTTTGTCCTTGATGCTCACAGGAATGAATTTTTAAAGACTTCTACAACAGCATCTCTCTCCAGAAATGTGTCTGTAAATCAACGCTTTGTAGGGACAATGTTTCTGGAAAAACATGTTATTATTATTATTATCAATACTACTACTACTAATAATAATAATCAGTTTTACTAAGTTCAGTATTTTTTCAGTTTTCTTTATCAGTATATTCAGGTTTTTTAGCCTCAGAGAGACTGGCTGAAGATCAGAATATTAGCATTTAGACATTAGCATTTAGCTCGTAGCTTCACTGTGCCTGAGTACAGACCTCACAGAGGTGCTAGCACGGCTATAGAACAGGTAACAGCAGGACAAGCGAAGCCAAACAATGTTAAGAACCTTATCCTGTTGAACATTAAGTCCTTCAAGGGTTTGTTCAAATGCACATGCAGGTTTTATCTTCACTAAATGAAATGAAACCTGGTTACCTGGCACTGGCCTTCACCACCAGGCTCTTACCTGGGACATTAATCACTCGGTTGCACTGATGTGTCTCATGAGCATCTGTTGCAGTGGGTGATGACAGCGGGCAACACAACCACTGAGGGTCTCACGCTCCCCAAGTCCTTGCAAACTGCTAACGCCGAGTTACTCATGTAGCCAGGGTTCCATGATTTCTAAGGTTCTATGGAAGAAGTTACTCTTTGTTCTTCTTCTTTTTCTTTCGGCTTTTCCCTTTAGGGGTCGCCACAGCGAATCAGTGTCCTCCATCTAACCCTGTCTTCTGCGTCCTCTTCTCTCACACCAACTACCTTCATGTCCACTTTCACTACATCCATAAACCTCCTCTTTGGTCTTCCTCTAGGCCTCCTGCCTGGCAGTTCAAAACTCAGTATCCTTCTACCAATATAATCACTATCAACACGAAGAAGTTACTCTTTGTTGAGACCCTGTAAAATGGCTCGTTTCAAACGAAATCAAGACTCAAAAGTCGTAAGAATAATATTCAGGATCCATCAGACAAACTGACGATCAAAAGCAATAAAGACAAGTGCAACAACACGGCTTCTGTCGAGGCCTTGAATCAGAGAAGAGAGAGAGAGAACCCCCCCCCCATCAGTCCTCCTTCAATCGGGCCAGATCGCAGCCGCCGGGGAGAGAACGGGCGAACAAAACAAATGTTACGCTCAACAGATCCTGGCGAGGGAGGGAGGAATACGTAACCCTCTTAAAATGTGATGGTTCAATGCTGTGAGCACCACAAACAAAGTTATTCCATTCACCTCCACTGTTTCTTGGCTGGAGGCAGAGATGATTAAAAAAAAAAAAAAAAATCATGGCTTGATACCACCAGAGATGATACGACATAAGTTTGTGGGTTTTTTTAATGCCCTTTTTTTTGGGTTAAATTTGGTGAACTGACCCTTTAACTTGTTGACCAGCTCTGTCTCTACATTTCTTTCATTTCACTGAATAAAAAACAACCATCTGAAGATTTAAATCCGAGAAAAGAAAAAAAAAGGTACATCCACAGCGTCGTGCATTATTCTACAGTCTCCCTGTTTTAATCTGTGATGGAGCAGGCTTTGAAAAATACGTTATGAATACTTATGCACTTCTCAATTTATTTTCCACACTTTTCTCTCCTCTACATAATAAAAAAAAAGAGAGAGAGAGTCTGGTTGATAATTCGCGGTTAACCCTCATGCCCTTTCAAGTCACGTCTGCAGAGATAAGAGTCGCTGTGTTTTATTAGATGGCGTAGGCCGCTCGGTGCGGCCGATATTAGCAGGCGGGGGAACAGGGGGAAGGGGCCCTGCGCTCCCCAGTCCTGGCCTCCAAAATTACACCAGGAGTATCCTCATTATTACCCCCCCCCAGCCCTCTACCCCCCATCGGAATATATGCCCTCCTGGCGTTGGGTATGCATATGAACTCATCAGAGGGAGGCTCGGAGGGCGGCGGTGGCCTCCCGCTGACCCTTGTTAGGCCCGATGTGGTAATAAAAAAACAAGAACAGCTCCCCACCACCGACGCCGCGCGTCAGTTCAGATGAAATTACAAGTGATGCAACTGCGGTGAAACGGCGAATGCGAAAAGGTCAACGAGAGGCCGATTCGAGTGTTGTGGAGGGAGGCCGGCGGAGGTCGCGTGGGCCAAGCCGCCGGGTTGGACGACTCACAAAGCAGAGGCGGCTCCGCGTGACGCTGTTAACTTCATTGTGTCGCAAAACTTAACTCCTGAGCTAAGACGTGAATCAGGCGTGTTCCTCAAAAAAAATCGCGGCGGCGCGGATGAAAATTTATGTTTATTTATGTTTTCACATTTTCGTTGTATTGGTCTCACAGGGCTGATAACTAACGGCCCCTGCTGGCGGCCCCTGAGGGCCACAGCGCTATTCACACTCAACTTGTCCATCACTACGGTTCATGGCAACCCTCGACCGCGCTGAGCACTTCCTGCCTCGCGTCTGTCAGACTCCGCTCCCCGGTTTGTAGCCTATACGCTTTGTGGTCCCAAAGCCAAAGCAGAGATACCCCCCCCCCCCCGTGACATCACTGTGACGTCATCAGGGTTATTTAGTGACTAATCAGGTTCAGTCGGAGACACAGGCATTAGTTAAGTGTTTTCAGGCGCAGGGTAGAACTAACCGTGACGGGGAATCTGACCTTGATGTGTAAAAATCAGCGGGATGCCCCTTTAAAAGATGAGACAGATTTATTTAACATTTTCAAACCGATTCCACTTTCAAGGGAGATTAGAATCTTGATTATTTTTTTCTCAGCAGCTGATCTTTCAAGCCTTCGTTTTCAAGTTTTTCTTTAAGCTGAACACCAGTGAACTACATTGAACCGAGCTTTGCTGAGACCGAGCTCTCCTCTGTCCCTGTGACCACGGCTCCTCCTCCTCCTCTTCCTCGTCCTCCTCCTCTTCCTCCTCTTCCTCTTCTTCCTCCTCCTCCTGATAAAAGTATCATTCAGAAAAAACACTCAGGAGGAAAGGTGATATGTGAGAGATAACCTTAGTTCCAGCAAATTAGATGCCTTTCACACACAAACACCACGTCTGTATCTTGCATTACACATGCACACCCACGCACACACACACACACACACACACACACACACACACACACATACACACTAGCATGCACGGCCCATCAAACATGCATACCAATGGACAGTGAAACCTAAGCAGGCCATATCTACAGACACACGAACACAAACACACTGTTACGCACTAACATACATACACACACACACACACACACTGTCAGGTACACACATACACAGAGTCACACACACACACACGCACTGCAGTCCGCGTGTATTGCTTGACTTCAGTCAATAGCAGCGCTAATGGGAACTTGGGACAAGCAGCAGACCTAAGCCAACAAACACACACACCTGCCTTTGCCTTTACCGCCTAAGTTCTCATACCATGCACATATGTATGTCGTACCTGCGCTTTTGGTTACGCGCCGCGGCTTCCACGAGGAGAGGGGCAGGTCATCAAAGGTCATAATGCTCCTGCTGTGTTAAAATGCAAACCAACCAACCCTGACACACACACACACACGCGCTTTACGCACCGCATTATGCACGCGCGCGCCGCGCAGCAGGTGGCCCACTGGAATATGGCCGCTCGCGGAACCAGCTGACCGCCAGGCCGCTGATGCTTGTCCTTAACGGGTACGCCAGATCAACTGCTAAATGTGTTATTGTGCGTGAGAAGGAGAGAGAGAGAGAGAAAGAGAGAGGGCGCCTATCTGAATGCAAAACTGCATTTGAATACTGAAAGTGTTGTTGCATGTAATGGCTAATGTGCTTGTACTGTGCTGTGTCCATATGTATGTGTCATGTATTATCACGTGCCTTCTTATATTTACATGTGAAGTGTGTGTGTGCTGTGTGTGTGTGTGTGCCTGAGGACTCTCATGTGTGTGTCAATGCATTAAAGCTGTAAATGTTAAAGCTATTTTTGAATTATTATAAAACTGAAAACCACAATGAAATTTTTCAGTACTTTTAAATTACGTTCTCACACACATCCCTTTCTTTGAGAAGGTCCATTTTTTCCTGTTGCTATTTCGTGAGTGTGCATGTGTGTGTGTCGCGTTTGTGTGTGCGTTTGCGTGCATCGTGTGCGTGTCGCAGTGTCTACTATTTACCTCCTTTTCCCACACGTTCACTAAGTCCTCTGGTTGACACCTCTGATCCTTTCAACATTAAAGACATGATAGGAGGGATGTCAAGAAACTTCTCCTCCTTGCCTTACACAAAACACACCATCCTCACAGCGCTGTGTGTCTCTACAAACTTTTTTTGCCTCCTCTCTCTCACACGTTTACACTCCTACCTACACCTGCTTTTCTTCCTCAGAACCCCCTCCTCTAGTCTCCTTTCACACCCTTCATCTCCCACGCAGGTCTGCTTCCTCCTCTCTCCTCCTCCTCCTCCTCTCCTCCTGGGACAAGTTAACAGCCCTAAGCCAGACAAATCTCCTCATCCTCAACACACACTCCGTTCTTCTTCTAACCTATATATATATATATATATATATTTTATTTATCTATTTTTTTCTGTAACTCCGAGGAGAGAGACAGGAGTCAGCCAAAGTCATAATCATGCTCCTGCTGTGTTAAAATGCAAACCAACCAACCCTGACACACACACACACTGTATGCACACTTTGCAGCTGAGAGTGACACTGGATACCGGCCATCATATGGAACCAGCTGACCTTAGGCCACTGATACTGGAGTCAGGCACTGCACTAAATGTGTGCGTGTGTGTGTGTGTGTGTGTGTGTGTGTGCTTGGGACTCATGCAGCTGTGTGTCAATGCATTAAAGCTGTAAATGTTAAAGCTATTTTTAGTTAGTTATAAAACTGAAAACCACGAAAATGAACAGGAATTTTTCAGTACTTTTAAAATTACGTTCTCATCGCCCACCTTGTTCAACATGAGGCTTTCTTTGAAGGGTCCATTTTTTCTATTTGCTATTTTACGTGAGTGTGCATGTGTGTGTGCGTTTGTGTGTGCGTTTGCGTGCATGCGTGTGCGTGTGCGTGTCTGCTGACAGCTCCTTTTCCCACCGTTCACTAGGAGTCCTCTGGTTGACCTCTGATCCTTTCAACCCATAGAGATTAAAGACCGATGGAGGGATGGGGGGGGGGAGACCTTCCTCCTCCTTTACCCTTGACATCACCTTCCCTTTGACCATCCTCCATCGCTATTCATCTCCATTTTTGCCTCCTCTCACCGTTTATTTGCCCCCTCTTCCTCGAACGTCTCCTCCTACACCTGCTTTTCTTCCTCAGGACCCCTCCTCTAGTCTCTGCTCCCCTTCATCTCCCTTTGCCGTCTGCTTCCTCCTCCTCCTCCTCCTCCTCCTCCTCCTCCTCCCTTACAGTAATGCCCCCAGACAAATCTCCTCATCCTCTCCACCTCCGTTCTTCTTCAACCTATATATATATATATATATATATATGTTTTATTTATCTATTTTTTTTCTTTTTGCCTCAACAACCCTGCTCCCATTAATCGTCAACTGCACCACATTTCCTCCTCATCTCCTTCCTCTTATCTTCTGTCCTGGACCAGATCCAGTATCTGAATGAACTGAATGGATCTGAATGGATCTGAACGGATCCAAATGGATCCAAACAGAATGAACATGAACTTGAGAATCTATTTGTGTGTATGTGTGTGGTTTTGTGTGTGGTTGTTTGTGTGTGTGTGTGTGCGTGAGAGAGTGGGTGGTTGTGTGTTTGTGTGTGTTTGCTGCCTCATGTTGATTTATGAACTCTAAACCCTGTGTACTTTCAGTTTTAGTTAACAATGTTTTTTATGGAGCTTAATTAGCTTCATTTGAATTCACACGAAGCTCACAAATCAATAAAACACACGATCCACACTCTCGTTCACTCTCTCTCTAAAACGCACACACACACACACACACACACACAAACACACACAGCAGGGTAATTCACCCACTATATGTATAATAAATGCTGTAATTTACTTTTAACACTCAGAGGACCTTTGGCCCTGTAGTTGTCTTTTGATAATAGACATAAATAAATGACAGCATGTTTTTTTTTATATCTTCACTTGCTGTATTTACTACAGTCCAGATTTTCTGCAGGTGTAGGGGCATATCTGTTTGTCATCAGGCTGGCAGGTAGAATAAAGTTAGAGTAGTGTCACGCAAGGGAAACAGCCCCGAATCCTGCGAGAAACGCTGAACTGGATTTTGAGAGGCGAACAAGGTTTGGTGCAGAGAGGGGAGTGAGCACACACCCAGGAAGTTTAACCGAACTGAACCTGTCCGTGCAGGTTTTAAAAGGTCATGGCTTAAATTGCATTGCTGGATTTTGGGTTAATAAAACATAGGCTGCATCAGCAGTCCAACGGTCAAATTGGCCCAAATAAAGCAACACAAAGGTTTTGTACCAGACCAGAAATGCATGTCTACCAGAAACGCCCTTTACCATCCTGATAACGCCGCAATTACAGGGAATGTTTGAAAAAAATACTCAGATGAAAACAAGGAAGGAAAGATGCAGGAAACATGCTGCAAACTCTGCAGAGGGAAATGTAGTAGAACAAACCAAGGGTGAAAGTGAACTTCAGCCGAGCTGCCCCTCTGCACTAAAACTATCAAAGTGAATTATTGATAAATACACACCGGCTCACATCCCTCCACACTATCTATCCATTTGGAGAATTTGAAAAAAATATATGATTTCTTGTGTTCACACATGTGACCTTGAGAAAACACATTTTTCAATTAAAGTCTTAATTATAATGTCCTTAAACAATCGGAACAGAAGGTAGACAACCAATCGCTAATCTTGGTCCACTCGGTCGCCATGTTCAAGTCAAAAATCCACCCGACAGCCATAGGGTGTGTATTTGTGTGTCTGTGTGTGTGTGTGTGTGTGTCCGTCCAGCCCTTTGCCTGAATCAGGATCAGGATAAGAAAATGAAAGTAGAGTAAACAAATACCGACCCAACATGGGCCCATTCAGCGTTGTGCTATCAAAACGCTGCCACCGCAACGTTTTTATCACCTTTTACGGCTCAGCTCTCAGCCAATTGGAGACGTCGTCCCCATATCAGCCTGACCAGGTTTTTTTTTTTTTTTCTTAAGATCGAACGTCTTGCTCAAGGGCGCCACAGTTGCCCGTTGTTGCACTTCACCTTTCCACGGAGGAGGAGAGGCTGATAGCTTATCAGGGGCCAAGGTCTTGAATGTCAGCTGAAGGTGCTCTCAAGCCCCTGATAATGGAATCGGGGGCTTTTTTTTTTTTGGTGAGAAAAACTAACTTTACTTAGCGTTTGCGGGGCAACGACATTGCCTTTTCAAAGGGGGGCCAAGTCGATGTCATCGACCGGCGCTGTAATTAGGCTGGAGTTTACAAAAAAAACAAAAATACTATAACATGGAGACTGATCTCAGGCCTTAAATATGCAATGGAGACTGCTCCTCTGCACAAACTCTCCATCAACATTGTTGACTGGGTCATTGTTCATGGTCCTCCCTCAAGTCAAGCCAAGTCAAGTCAAGTCAAGTCAGCTTTTTTTTTTTTTTCTAGCCCAGCTTTTCTCATGATAACAGTATCAAAAGGTTTTGCAATCCCCACGCTGGGGTGTGTATCCAGACCGATACTGGCCCTTGTGGGGGAGGCTGCGTTGGAGGGTAAAATGCAAAAACCAGGAAGTTCAGGTTACGCTTCTATGAGCCAGGAGTTTACAACCCTGCAAATTTATAATAGGTGCAATATTTTTTTTGTCCTAATTCTTGACCCAGTTCCACGACAGAAATAGCACAGTGCTAGGAGCCGCTTGCTGTAAGTCTAATGTGTTGCCCGGCGGGAGGAGCCCCTCGATGCAGAAGCAAGAGTCATAATCAATGTTATGTGACTCATAGTTGGAGCTCTTCCGAGGTTCTCTCAGTTGCATAACTAGTACAAAGGATTAACAGTTGCAGTAAAAAAAAATGTATCAGAATTTGGAGGTAGAATCCTGTTCACATGAAAACCTGAGGGACGATGCTAACTGCTACTCCCAAAGTGCATCCTGGCAAGGATTTCCCCCCGAAATCCACTAATGAAATGAAAATGAAAGAAATCTGAGGAAGCATCACAAAGGAGCCCCCAGTCCAGGACCCATGGGGGCCAGTTGGCAGAGGGCCGGAGACAATGACAAGAATAGGGTGGATGTGGCCCAGGGGGTGGAGCGGGTAGTCCACCAGCCAGAAGGTTGGTGGTTTGATCCCCGTCCACATGTCAAACTGTCCCTGGACAAGATACTGAGCCCCTAAAAATTTTGCCCCCGATGTGTCATCAGTGTGTGAATGTGTGTGAACTGGGCGAAAGCTGCAGTAGTGTCAACTGTTTTGAGAGGCCGATAAAAAGTGCTAGAGTGGTGCAGTCCACTTACAGTTTCGAATTTTGAGTAGGATAATGAAAATGTAAAAGCAAAGCAATAGTAAGATGATGGTGATGATGATGAAAAATGTTGCAGATGTTGTCTTGCAACCATCTCCAGAGGGCCGACAGCACCCCCATCAAAAAGAAGATATTGCCATGGTAACATCAGTGGCAGCACTCACTCTGAGGCAGGAAGAAACGTGATCCGTTTCCTCAACAGGGTGATGAACTCCTCTCAACATTTCCGGATCTCGAAAGTCGCTTCCCGTCCCATTCCGACCAAGAACGCCAGCAAGGAATCCCCCAAAAATCTGGGTGATAAACAAAGCCACAGACATGATGGCGATTTATTAACTGATCGGATGTTTCTTATGGTTCTATTTTCTGTAATTATATTCCTGACTTGTCATTAGGAAAATGGGTACAGGCCATCGTAAGCCTGATGTTACAATTCCTCGTATGTAGGCTAATAAAAAGTCAGAAATTATCCAGTTATCCCTTTAAAAGCAGATCAGATATCAGCTTGTTTGCGGCTGACGGACTTTCAGCCTCGATCTCCAGGAATAATGACTCCGGTGTGGGAACGTTTTAACTCCACGACTTTAGGGAAGCCGCCCTGCAAAAACCCGTGATGAAATCCGCCTGACGCCGCTGCGAGGAGCCGCCAACCACCTAGATCTCATCCCTCCGGGTTTTCTGAGGGGGGTGACTGCTGCTTCACGGGGATTTTTTCCACCCTAATGAGAAGAATAATGATTGAAAATAAAATACAGAATTAGTGTTTTATATTCTGGCATTGGAGGATCACAGTGGAGATCTGTCGCCGCCTTTCTAAATCTGCCTCAGTTATGAGAACAAGATTTAATTATATTGAACTCCAGCATAGGAACCTCAAAACAATTTAGCCTCTGTAGCTTTAGGCACAGCTCAGTATGCATGAATTGTTTTTCTTTTTTTTTTATATGCCATCTTATCTTTCTGCTTTTCATAATTACACTTTACAGCCCGATCTCCATGCACTCGCTGGCCCTTGTTTTCAACCTCCCACAGGTACAGTGGGACACAGGACGGGTGAACAGGCCCAGTTCAAGTTCCAGTCCATCATCTGTGTCCTTGTTTTCTTTTATGTGTGTGTGTGTGTGTGTGTGGGTTTTTTTGTTTTTGTTTTTGTTTTTTGTTTTTTTTGCAGACTTCATGTTTTCACTCCTGATGGTCGAGGTCCCGACGCTGTCATCCGGATTTACACGGAACGAGCCCCGGCCGCTCCCTGGTACCTATATAGCCAAGGGCCTACAGTAATGAGGTCAAAGGTCAGGACCACCAGCAAGTCGCACATTCTACCTTCCGTCATAAGTCAGTACTGTACACGGGCGGCTGTGGCTCTGACCCCTTGACCCACTTCACTGTCGGTTGCATGTGATGTTAGTGACCTTGCTCAAGGGCTGGTTTGAAAACAGTTCAAAAATAGTTTTGCATCATATTCTATATCGATGTAAAGTCAAAGAAACGATTAATTAAAGTCTTTCTTTCATTTTCTTTTTCTCATTTTCTGGCTTCATATGGACTTATTCTATTCTTCCCTTTTTTTTTCAGAATGAGCAGGAATATTTGAAACATAATCCCACTAATCTCTGAGGATTTTAATGTGTAACTGACAGAGACAATTGTTAACGACAGCCTCATAACCAACAGAAGGGGAAAATCCATGGAGGGCAACAATAAACATTCACTCAAAGTCACTTTAACTCAGTCAAACCAATTCACTCAGCTCCTCAACTTTTCAGGCGACAGGTGAAAACCTAGAACGTGAACAGGTCAAAAAAACGCGATAGCTGCTAATTGACGTCATTAATTATGGAGCCCCCCAACACACACACACACACACACACACACACACACACACACACACACACACAAACACACTTATGGAGAGTGAGGACATGAGAAAAAGTGAAGTGCACATGTTGTTTGGATCGCCATAGCAACAGGAAGTACAACCCAGACGGCAAAAATGACGACAACCTGAACCTTATTTTTCACCAGTTTGTTAAATGCTACGTTAAAAAATCCCTTTAAAAAAATGTCTATTTTGAAGACTATTGGTTCCATTTGTAGGAATAAATATACCACATACTGTATGTGAACATACAGCAGGAGAAATTGTTTTGTTTGTAGTAGGATGTCATCTTCATCTTCAATCAGCTTGAAACAACCCAAAACTTCAATTACCTGTAGAGCAGATGAAGAGCAGTTCGCAATTTTTGCTCAGGCATCAACCTGGCCCCTTTGCTGTAACCGGTCGGAGGAAGGCGCCGTTCAGTCGGCCGCCATCGGACTTTGGTTCCACGGCCGGTGTCTGAATAAATTTGAGGCAGGATTTACGTCCTGGTGCGGAAGCGGGGCGGGCTTTACACGTAAATCTACGGTCGGCGGAAGGGTGGCGCTAGACTCGCGTATCGAGGCTGCGCATTAGTTTTCTCTTTCTGTCCACAGTGTAGGATAAAAGCCAAAATCTGCAGCTCTGCCCACAGAGTCGGAGTCATTTATGACTTAATGCTCTGATAACCGCACACAAGTAGTGCCAGCTCAGCAATTTGCTCGATAAGACCACCATCGGCTCCCGATAACAGAAAATCTAAAGCAGATTTAATCATTAATAAACCGTGAACCACTGATAGAATCGTCGTTGAAGCGCCTGTAAAAGAGCACAGAGGTGTTAAAGGGTCATCGGGGAAAGTTTGGAAGTTACTTCGAAAGGATCTGATTTATAATTTGTCCGTTGGCTTATATATCCCACCAAGCCCTCACTGTTCAAAAGGCTGCATGATGAAGATGAGGAGAGAGGGAATTGCTAAGGAGATTTATCAGTTATCCAGGCTGTTATTCAGTTGTCCAACAAAGGGAGCATTAATTTTTATTTACATCTATTGGCTGTGCAATTGTCTGTGTGGTAACTGCCTTGAGGGACTTCTGCCAAGTCCGGCCTGTGTTGGAACAGCTGTTTTACTCATCGAGTGAGTTACCACTTTGTAATTTCTCTCTTAACCACAGGAAGAGGCAGAGTGGTGTTACAATCGTTGGACTTGTTGTAAATGTGTCTGTAGCTTAATCTGTGGTTAGGCCCCTTTAACCAGTGAGAGCTTCTGCAGTACTGTCGCCATGGTTGCCCTCAGTTTATTCCTACCTTGCACAGCGATGAATGATGAATGAGGCGTTACATTTATGAACTGTGCCGAAGTCAGCTGGGTTTTTTTAGGGGGGGTTTGCACCCAGAGTCACGCTTTGGTTCAGGTTCAGGAAAGACCACGGTTTTGGATAAAATGTTAATAAACTTAGTGTATCTCAAGTTACTGTGAACTTTTTCTGAATCAAACCAGTACAGGACCTTTTCCTGAGCCCGAACCAGGTGCTGTGAGAGTCTAAACAGAACCGTAAACCAGATTTATAATGCTGGAGTCACTACAAGCAGATGAAGTATTACTTTGATCAAACATCTTGCTGGAAAACAAGTGAAAACATGTTGCCGGTGTCCATTTCTGCCACTTGCCAAATACATTAGTTAAGAGCATTTCCTCATGATGTCAATGGAAAACGACTGAACCCGCGGCGTATCTTTCATGTGTGACGGTCTCCGCGGTTCGTTCGGGGGCTTCTAAGGCTCAGAAAACACGGCACGAGACTGGAGGCCGGTGACCGGCGACCGGAGGCCGGAGGGCGACCGGAGGCTGGCGACAGTCTCTGATAGAAGAAAGCAACGGCGTCTGTTAGCGCCCCTGACAGCCAGCGAAGATCGTGTGAGGCATCACGGACATCATGTGCACTTTTCATCCGAAGCGGCTTTTAGCACAGTCGACCCCCCCCGGGGGGGGGGGGTGCCAGTGCCTTGCTTTTCACACAGAGCAGATTTGTTATCAAGCATTTATCTGTAAAACCATAAATTTAACATGACTGAAAAAAACAAAAACAAATCCAGTCAAACAAAAGCTCAAGTTGTGTGTTTGTGTCGGTAAATACAAGTTATCAATCAAATCCAGATTCTTCATTCCTGGTTCAATTTCACATTGTTAGACATGACTATATGTTATATGCGTATAAAAGAAACTGACTTGGCATATTGTTTTCATAAGACCACACACACACACACACACACACACACACACACACACACACTAGCTCCACATTTATCACGGTGTGTAAACCAGCTTCTATTTAATCTGTTCAGATCTGCAAGGGAGGAAAAAACCCCTTCATCTTTTTTCTTTTGATTCCTTTTCTTTTCGTTGCGTGTGTGTGTGTAATTTCAGCGTCAGCTCCCCCTCTCTCTCTTTTTTTACTCTCTCTTTTCAATTCGATCGCTCCTCTCTCTCTCTCTCTCTCCCTCGCCCTCTTTCCCGATCATGCTTTTCACCCTCTTCTCTCTCTCTCTAACCCAGTTTCGTTTTTTTCCCCCTCTCTCAGCATCTTGTGGTTGTTCCCACGTGTGTGTATTTGTTTGTGTATCTGTGTATGAATGTCTGTGTGTATGCGTGTATGCATGCGTGTGTGTAGTTGTTTGTCTGAGTGAGTGAGCGAGAGCCTGAGCTGTCGGCTTGCAGCATTTTGAATGGATTTACCGAGGTTATATGAGGATTTCCTCTCTCTCTCTTTCCCTCTCTCTCTCTCTCTCTCTCTCTCTCTCTCTCTCTCTCTCTCTCTTTCTTGCTCCATCCTCCTGTGTGTGTGTGTGTGTGTGTGGTCTTCTGGGCTCTGAGGTAATTATGGGAGATTTCTCCCTCAATGGAGCGAGCAAGGGGCAGGTGCCTGAGGAATAGTCTCTCTCTCTCTCTCTCCCCCTTCATTTCTCCGTCAGTTCTTTTTTGCTTTCTTTCAATCCCCCCCTCTCTTTTGCCCCCCCTCATCCCTTTCTCGTCCCCTCTCCTCCCTTCCTCTTCCTCCTCTTCCTCCCTCTTTATCTCCCTCTCAGTGCCTATCCTCCCTCCTCTCTCATCATGGCGGTGTTCAGGTCAGTAGATCGTGTCACGCCATTTGCGGTACCGGCAGATGCCGCGCACACACTCACACGAACTCACACACACTCACACACACCTAAATACGCAGAAACATATCTATCCGTGCACACGTGATTATAACCCAGATGCTCAGAGAGTAAACCAACACTCATCCTCTCTTTTAAATATAAAAAACACAAAATCTACTTATTTAATTGAGTAAATAACCAGTCGACTGCCAGGTCCCTTTTTAGAAAACTGAGAATTGAAAAAAGAAGGGATATGTGGGAAAAGCTGACTCCTTACTTTCCCTCAGAGGAGAAGCCAGTGTCATATTAGGTCAGATGTGGGCCATGACACCCCCACCACCACCACCACCACCACCACCACCAACCGCGGTTAAGACATGGAACAAAATCAGCTCTCAGTGTGTCAAGTTTGTAGTTTTAATGTGAAAAGAGTGGCTTAGACAGTTGAACTGTGAGGAGCTGGGTCGACTTTTATTCATCAGCCAGTGGGTGACACAGCTATGGCTTCCGACCCCCGTGTCGGCCTTTCGGCTGCCAATATCTGGTCGTCCCCGTCCTCCTCTGTCCACAGCATCCAGACGTGTCGCGTCACATCTGCAGGAGACCATCAGCTGCCATTGTAACTGGGGTATGTGTGTGTGTTTGTGTATGTTTGTGTGTGTACACCAGGTTTGTGAGCTGGAACCGGCTTGTGTCTCTGAAGTGTGAAATTCACTTGTGACGTAAACGGAAGGTTGTAATTATTTGCGGTTTACTTAGTTTTTATTTTTAATGATTGTGTTCAGTTGTCAGTGACTTTCTCTCAACACATTACACCAAAATTGTTTTTTTGTAATTAGACAGAGACCAAGAGGAACAATGCAGCCAAATTTGCAATATAGTTGTTCTCCTTTGGTATATTTTTGTGTTGCTTTTGTTTTTAGAATTTGAGCAAAATTTTGATCACGGCTCATAAAAGCCACCACAGGTAGCACTGTCGGTACCGAGCTCTCGCTGCGCTCGGTGACGACTTTGTTTTACGATCTCCGCCAAAACGAAGAAGAAAAAATACTCCGAAACTTCGGATTAACGACCTGCAGCTGTGAGATCGGCCTGGCCGACATTTTAAAATGTGTTATGGCGGAAAAAAGGTCAGAGGCTCCCCACCCCCCCAGTCCCCGGGAGCAATTGGATGGTCCCTCATACATCCTCAGGCCTGACGACGTGGCAGCGTGGAGATGCGGGCACTCGCCCGACCCCGGGTCACGTGCTGGAGGCCGAGGGCGAAGACGCGGGGGCCGTCGCAGCTGAAGCACAGCAGCTCCGTCCGTCCACATCCGGGGCTGCAACGTGCCTCCCCGGGGACGGTGCACCTGATCCTGGTAGATTCCTGGTTGAACCCGTCCAGGCAGCCTGGGCCACACCCTATGTTTTTTCTATGAGAACTCGGGAGACGTGCGACTCGGCTCGCCTGTGACCAGCAGTTACCCGTGACGCCCGAGCTTGGGTACATCCCAGGAGATGTTTACCTGTTTTCCAGGCAGAACAACAGCAACAGTTTCAGCCTCAAACTACTGGAGGTGACTGCAGTGGAGTAGAAGGGGGGGGCAGTGGGTTTTAAAGCATTTTTGAATATGAATATGAATTGGGGAGGGGGGGCAGTCAGGCTGAAACTGGGTGTTATTTTTCTCCTCCATTGTCCCTCTCTCCTCTTTTCCCACTGCACGCTCCCTCTTTCTTGTCTCCTCATCCCTCATCAAACATGACTCATCCTTCTTTCTCATTCCCTCCACTCCCGGCCCCCCCTTCATCCGTGCTCTCTGCTCCACTCACTACCTCTTCTTCCTCCTCTTTCTCTTGGCAGCATCCCCTTCGCTCTCTCTCCTCATCCCTCTTTCCTTTCCTCCCTCTCTCAAATTAATCTTGTGTTCTGGTGACTGTCCAGCAACAGCTGTTTCCATTGGCTGACAGAGGTTTGGCGTGCTTATGCTTGTGTTTATATGTGTGTGTGTGTGTGTTCATTTACCCTCCAAATCTTTCTTTCTCGCTCACTTGCTCTCTACCTTTCTCGCCCTCTTACTTCTGTTTAAAGGGCTTCAGTGGCATCATGTCTTTACAACCACCACTAAATAGACACACACACAAACACACGCACACACAAACTATCTGCTTCTGTTTTACCCTTTGCACTCACTTTTATGTGTGTGTGAGTGTGTGTTTGTGTACCTCATGAATCCAGCGATACATTTCAGAAGTACTCTCTCTCTCTCTCTCTCTCTCTCTCTCTCCCTCTCCCTCTCTTCCCCTCTCTCTCTCCACGTGACTCAGGGATTATCTCTCTCAACCAAAATAAAGCCGAGAGCGGGGGGAGAGAGAGAGAGAGAGAGAGAGAGAGAGAGAGAGAAAGTAGCTGAAAGAGAGGGTGGAAATAAAAGAGAGAGGGCGAGAGAGGCCAAAAAAACAGTGAAAGGAGAGTGAGAGAGAGCGTTAAATGATGTTCTAGGGAGGAAAACCTCAGGGAGAAAGGCAAGAAAAAAGAGGGTGAGAGAGCAAAGAGTAGAATAAGACAGAGAGAGAATAAACCGGGTGCGGGGGACAAAATTTTAGATCTTGAAATCTCGGAAGAATTGACGTGACAGCCACAGCCGCATGTAAAGTTCAGCCAATCAGATTAAGCGATGCACCGACGATTAACCGAGGATGTAATCTGAGCACTTTAGACTACGGCTGTGCATCACTTTCGCAAAATGAGAGCGACATGTGAGTGATCACATTAGCTGTGACTGACGTGAGATGCATATTTTAATTTGATTGTTTCTGCCCCCTGCGCTTTGCAGAGGTCTTCATGATGACTCAGCACAAATCTGCGCAAGCCGCACGCGGTGTTGGACGTGGTTACGCTCTTTTGCTTGTTTGTAACTGTTTTTTTTTTTTTTAATGTGGGTACATCTTATCTCTTGTGCATTCAAAAAAGCAAAATATCCAAAAACAGCCCAGGGGCTCTACTCGCTCTCACTTGCCGCTGCCTGCTCTCTGACCGCTTTCTTTTGCACAACATCCCAATTATCACGGCTGTGAAACGTTGTCTGGCGAATCTCATTAAGAAACTTTATCTCATCCTAATCCTGACGAGTTGAGAGCGTCTTCCGTGTGCTTCCTGAGCCGAGTGCTCAGGTCCTCCAAACATCCACAGCTGCAACACAGTGCAGTGTAGTATGTACCTCAGAGGAAGAGACTGCATTCCCCTATGAAAAGATGCTTGTGCAAATAATATGCATTACTTGTCTTGCACCTTGAAAAAACAACCCGAGCACACTCCAGCGAATCCATACATATTATATTTTTCCACATTTGTGGTCAAATGTCTGGATCAGCGCTGGAAGGAGACACTATGTCATCCCCGGTTTTTCCGGTAACAAAGTCAGACTCGGGTTAATGGCCGCCATCCACCCTAACGCTCAGCTGTGAGACTCACAGCCATAAAGGAAGAACACAGGCTTCTTTATCCAAAGCCACAGTCATTTTCAAGCTAATTTAAGATTAGAAACAATGCTGATGTGTTTACCCCCCCCCTCTGGTCAGGACAGTCGGTCTTTTTGTCCCAGGAGCTTTATAACTGGGATTGTAACTCCACCTGACTGTTCAGCTGTGTCAGATCGCAGTGTAGCGAAGTAAAACACTGCAGGTTTTTTTCAGACTCTGCGAACAGAGGCCTGCGTGAGGTTTTTGTTTTGTTTTGTTTTGGGATTTTTTTGTTATTTTTCTTTTTTGTATTGGAGCATTATCACAACATGCAACGTAACGCCGCACAGCAAGATTCCTGCAGTCACACTGCATTGCATCACTCACATGTGCCTATGGAGGGAGAGGAGTGTCTCTGAGTGTGTGTGCGTGTGTGTACGTGTGTGTGTATGTGTCCATGCGTATTTACTGTGACTACTAATCCATGACACATAACCCGTGTTACCGCATATGTACTTGTGTACAGTATATACATGTTTACATGCATACATACGTACGTATAGAGTATATATGTGTGTATATGCATACAAATGTATGTGCACACGATTGTGAACCTTGTGGTGTGTGCATACATGTGTGTGTGTGTGTTCATATGTGTGTCTTTGTGTCTTCTTTATGTTCAGCGCCGTTCTCTCATTCTGTGTCTGGTTTAATTTTTAGAACATTATTGAAAAAAAAAAAAAAAAACCACAGACAGAAAATCCATATTGCCGAATCATTTTACCCCAACTAAACAACGTGTTTGATCGATTTCACACTTTGAGATCATTTTAAAAACGATCTCTCGCAGAATCTATGTCATGACCTCCTGCTCAAGTTTGAATCGCCGTCAGTAAACACTTTCCCAGTTTGCAAACATTCAGGTTCACTTGGTTTTACGTGCGCTGAACGGCTTTCGCATGACCAAGTCCCAGCGCAGGAGCCGGATCATTCGAGGGCACAGCCACCAAAGAGGTGAGTCCTTCGACTATCTTGCTGAACCTGCGCCTCCCAGTACCGCCGCCGTATATCAAGATGTAAAGGGCTAAGTCAGCTGATGTAAGTGAGTGTGTGTGTTTTTAAGGAGCAGAGTTCAGGTTTGTACAAAGATTAGTGTAAATATCCTGTTTCCTTAATAAGACACATTTTCCAGGACTGCACATACGTATAAGGATAAGTATTATTTAAATATGAAATATATATATATATATATATATATATATATATGTATATATAATTTCTGTCTTTATATACTCACTGTGTAAAAGGTCTCTCATTTATTCTAAGACATACAAATCCTGTTTGCACAATACATACAAATCTCACTGGGCCCCACTGTGTTTACTTGTATAATGTGTGTTTGTGTACATCTGGACATTATTATTGTGTGTGTGTGTGTGTGTGTGTATACAGTACTCTCTCTCTCACAAGTCATTCTCTATTCTTGTATATCACGACTTTGTGCTGCCGTGCTGGCGTGTATGAACGGTGACTTTGGTGTAGAAAACACAGCAGTGAAATCCTCACGTGAGGAGCGCCTCGATCGGACGACGCCATCTCCACGCCACTCTGACAAGCTAATGAATTTCCTCTAAAAATAATATTATTGTGTTGTTCAGAGTCTCGGGTTGTGTTACACTTTACCCCGATTCACAAGTCACATGTAATGAGATTAACTTGGTGCTATCAGCAGATGTCAGCAACACTGGACTGTTGCCGCATGATCAATTACATATATTTTAAAATTTGATCTTAATTGTTCCTCAAATCTCTTACTTTAATGAGAAGAATTAAGAGATTTAAGGCAGAAATAGAGAAGCTTGGCTGGAAAATAAGTAATTTTTAACCATTTAGTTTTACCATTACAGCAAAGATTTCACATAATCATTTTTAGTGGATGTAAACAGAAGAAGAACACTACCTGAATATTCTGTTTTTTGTAGCTGTTTTTTTTCTTTCTTTCTTTCTTTCTTTCTTTCTTTCTTTCTTTCCTCTTCTTAAATCTACTAGGACATTCAGTCATTCACTAAATCTTTAGGTAAATCATTTATTCGTTCATTCTTACAACACAGTCACCCAGTCTATCTTTTAACAATCAAGAATATCATTCATTAAGCAACCAGGATATTGACCGATGGACCATTATCTTCACTCATATATCCATTAGGTCAGTCTTTCGCTCGATAATGATAATCTATAGAAATCTTCCACAGTAATTTTTTAGATAATTTTTCATTTTGCTGTGTGCTACCTTCGGTCTCCTTCTATTTGCCCTCTTTTCTTTGCCTTCTGCTGTGACTTTTTTTGTCCTATTCACAGCAGCTCATCCATCTCAGTTCTCTCCATCTGTGCTGTTTGCTGTTCACAGGCAGGTAGTTGTAGGTGTGACCTAAAATCGGCCTGGATCACTACCAAGGAAATTCAAAGGAACTGAAATGGGGAGAGAGGCTGATATAATATCATGTAATGATTAACAGTGATTTGGATTAAAGATACTTTCCCAGAAGAGGATTGGAAAATAACCAGTGCTGGTTGTTAGAAAACTATCTGCACATGTAAGTAAGAGTTTTGATAAGTATTGCACAACCTAACTGTGTAAGGGCACAGCCCTTTATGGCACCAGTGCTGTAAAGTTAGGTTGAGGCTGTTATTTTAAGTAAGACAAATATCAATTATCACAGGTGAGATAGTAGGATGCATTTCTCGTAAAGATTCATTACAGGATAACTTTTTCATACATTCCAATATAAACACAAGTGTCCAAAAAGGAAGCGTCCCGGGGTGCACTGGATGTCTGGAGCCACCAGTGATCGGCCCGGTAGGCAAATGAGCAAAAACAACACACTCTCGGTCATATACTCTACCAAGGAACATCAGAGGTGGTCAAGCTTGTTTTCTCCCACACTCTGGAAGAGGTTAACAATCCTCACCAACAAATGGCAAAAGCTGGAGAAGGGCATCATGGCAGGATGCACAACATTTGTGATCCCATTTGTGGCTGCAATAAAAACCTACTACTCAATGATGGAGGAAAATACTGTAGAGGCCCAAAAGCAGATGGTGATACAAGACATTCAGCCTGTAGAGCCTCCGTGAATGACATAACTGTTATGACTCGACTGATCCAAGGAACATGGTAGATCCTAAGCTTGCTGGAGAAGATGGTGTCTGGCCTAAGGTGACTGGCAACAACCAGCTTCTTGGTAGGTTTAAGCTGTGGTTCTTCCAGTCTGGCATCATACCCATATCTTGCTTTATGATGTCCCTATGACTCAAGTGGAAGCAACTGAGACACTGTGCAGCAAATCTGTGGCTGGGATGGCCTGGGGTTCCCCCGACATTCAACTCGGTCAACTGGCATAGTAAGACCTCAAAGCCACCAGGAAAAGAGCAGTCAATACACTGCTGTCCGAGGATGAGAAAGTCAGACATGTAAACAAGATGATCAGTAGTGGCAGCCTGGAAGCAGAAGTGCACAGGAGACATCAGAACGTTGTTGATGTGGTCTGTCAAGGTTGGCTAGGACTTGGAAACGACAATGCAAAAAGGTGCAGCAAGGCCAAAAGCAGAGAGGACTGGTGGTGCAGAGGGTCCAAGAGGCAGCAGAAGAAGACCAAGCAGCAGGGCTCACATGTCAGGGACAGTGGATGCAGTGGTCCCAGTCACTCCAGCAATGGCCACCCTAGAGGGAACTCTGGGGCAGTGACCAGGGCAAGATGACCTTCCTCCTGCTTGCTGTGCCTGACCTCTCCCAAAGAAGAAGAAGAATCACATCTTGGCTGGGTGTCCCAAAGCACTGGGAGCAGGAAGATATAGGTGGAGGCACAAGGTCAAAGAAATTGCCAAATGGACAGACCTGCAGAGGGTCAAAGCCAAAAAACATTGGGCATCGCCACCAAAAGCTGTCAGTTTCCGAAGGGAAGCAGATAGGACTCCCAGGGCAAGAACAACTGCCAAAAACCCGCCCTCCATTTCGCATCAAGCATCAGACTCGGAAATGCAGGTAGACGTCAAGAAGAGACTTGTCTTTCCATAAGAGGTGGCAGTAAGATCGTTCTAACCAGACATGGTTAGAATGATCTAGTAGGTTATATATATATATAAATATATATATATATATATATATATATATATATATATGTGTATATGCTTCTGTTTTGTATATAAGATCTGCAATCTCATGGTCAAAAGTACATTTGGGCAAGTTTTGTAACTTGCTAATGTACGAAGGTTCCACCCATATTTAATATCACCTAGCATTGTATTGTGTGTTGCATCAGTTTGAGGAGTGCCAGCCTTTTAAACCTGTGGTAAAACACATACGATTCCTTCTTAATGAGCTGTCGACCACAAAAAAAGACTTCCCTGAGGCTCAAGTTTTAGCTTTAGAGGAAGGGGCCTATAGAGGAAGGGTTTGCCATCTGATAAGCAGTTCTTGCAATTTTAGTTATGTTTTGGGGGGAATTGTTTAAAAAAAATTCAGACCTTAGAATAAAATTATCAGTCACAAAATGTCTTTTGTAATGTACTGTTTTTTCACACGTGACATTCATAATCGGTGTTGCTTTTCTAACACGCTCCTGTGAGGTAACTCCTAACTCTTACAGGTCTTGCTGGTTAACACTTTATTTGCATTGAAGAGTGACTGCCACAGTCATTACTGACTGGCTCCTCCTTAAACGTGAGTACTTTGCAATAGAAACACATGCAGTGACTGGGAGAGGCAGCTGACAGCTGACAGCCAGCCAACTCAGCCAGGTTGAAATAAACAGTCAAGGCCTCAGGCTAAAGAAGAAGGTGTGAACTAACAGCTGCTGAAATGAAAAGAATCAATCTGAATGCTAATACCTACAAATATCTACAGAGAAACGCACCATATCTGGGAGAAATGGGATACGGGAGCCAGACAGGAAGTGAGCTCGGCTCCCAAATTAGAGACATCTGAGAGTCTGCTCAAAAACTGATTTCGCTCCCACTACCTGGGAAAGGTTGTTCTTTTTAAGTTTCGGATCTAAAGGTGGTCGAGACATATAGACATATAGTTGCACCATATATTTAAATGAAATACCTTAAAAGAACTCTCCGGATCAGGCTCTGCTCTATGTGGTGTCTTGTTTCTAAGTCTAATTTTTTAGAAGTTCGGGGGCCTCCATCTTAAATGGAATGCAACTGCAGTCAAACTGTCAAGGTTTCATCAGCAAGTGCTCCAACTCTGGAAACTGTGTTCATCTTTCCTCTCTGCACAACATATTACAGTCTGCAGTATAAATGTTCGGTGGCATAAGCCTTGCTCCATGTTTGGCTTTTAAGGAGGCCATTGTGCCATCTTATTTATGGCATCATCAAAGAATTCTTGTCTTGAATGTCAAATTTATGACCAGAAAAATCTTATTCAGTTAATACAGAAGGACACAGATTCTTTCTAACACTCTTACTAAGCTTGTTTATAGATCAACTAAAATATTTTCGACAAATGATGCTCACACAGAACCAGGTTTGAGGCGGATTCTTTCAGAATTCTTCCATCTTTAACAGCTGAATTTCCAGTGAGTACAAAATAGATGCATTCCTTTTTTCTTTCTTTCTTTTTTTTTTGCAATTCCAAGGTCTGAACCACTGCTATTCCAGTCTGGATTCCTGCACTTTTAAGCAGAGGATGCTTCATCTTCCATTGCTCAAAAATGCAGTAACTCTGAAAACCTATTAGAGTTATTCCTAAAGATTCACCTAGCTTTTATACTGGCAGGTGTTTCTCTTTTACTGAATGAGCCATACTGTAGATGACACTCTATTCACAAAATCAAAAAAAGCTAAATTAGAAAATAGAAAGATATTTAGATATTTATTTGGGACATTAACCGAAGTTGAACCCGAAGTCAGAAGCTCCAGAGTGAGTGCATTAAAGTGTTTGTCTGAAAATGAAATGGCTGGTATAACATGCAGTAACAAGTGGAACAATTTTCCTCTCTGAGGATTTCACACACAACTGGAACCGACATGTAATCAGAGTCAACACTTGTTTCCAAATATTCAAATTGCCTCCTGCAGCTGCCAAACATTCATAAATACACGAAACCTCAAAATTGCCAGTCGGGATTAGAAGTTCGCCACCGGGTCAGAGTAATCAAACCCACCCTGTGATTTCATGTGCTGATATGCTCTATTCTTCTTATTTCACATATATCTGAAATTTTATATTTAAAAATTTAATTTACTATATATAGTAAATTTCTTCAAATATCAATTTTGTTTACTTATTTCCACCTTGGATTAAGTGCAGCAGTACACTTGAAATGAAAAGTGGCACAGTTTACACATTATTTTGTACCACATATTATTTTCTAACAGCTGTGATCCTGGTCCATCAGGCTACGTTTCAGTACAGGAAGTCATCACTGAACTCTTTCATTCTCGATTCTGAGTTTCTACCTCTGTGAACTTTATAATGCCTTTATGTAGGACCGGTATGTATGAACTATAATGTGGGAGTGTGTGTTTGTGTGTGTGTGTGTGTGTGTGTGTGTGTGTGTGCGTGTGTGTTTTTGTGTTTATCTGTATGTGTTTACCTGTGTGTTTTTGTTGGTTTTACCTCTTTGAGACCTCTATTGGCATAAACCCTGTCCTGGGAGTCCAACCAGGACCAAAGTAGGGCCCCAATAAGGCAAACTGTCCATTGGTTATGGTCGGGGATGAAGTGGTTAAAGTTAGGGCTAGTGCTAGGGTTTGAGTTAGGCAGACCTCAATGAATGGAAATCAGTACAATGTCCTAACAAGGATAGCTGCACAAACTCTGTGTGTGTGTGTGTGTGTGTGTGTGTGTGTGTGTGTTCTCTTCAGAGGCTGAAGAGCAGAAGTTGCCTTGAACAGACACCGGCTCACTGAAACATCAATGACAAGAATGCGACACAGCCACCACAGAGTACACACACGCTGCTTTGAGTCAGCCTCACACACTCACAGCCGACTGGACACACACACACACACACACACACACACACACACACACACACACACACACACACCGCACTTTGTGGTCAGTTCTTCTTTTTCTTGTTGTGACACACACACACAAGGAGTTCAGATGAGTCATTGTTCCTACAATTTGCTTTCTTAATGTACGGACACACACACTCACACATACACACACAAACATGCACACACACGAACCCACGCACACAAACACAACGTTCACTATACACACTTTACTCGCACAGATTCTTCACATGAACTTACACATTATTAGTCAATACAGTAACACTGAGGTCACATCCAAACACTCCTCCACACACACACACACACAAACACACATTCACTCCACTGTCTGCAAACTCCCCCATTAGAGATCAGAGACCAAACTGAAAACAACTATTCTGGACGAAATGCTTAAGATCAGTGATCATTTATTTTCTTGTAGCAAGAAAGATTATGGTGATAATAATAAAATAATTTGAATTATTCATTCAGGTCATGAAAAGTCACTTCAGTATTTCTAAGTTTGAATCTACTTAAATCAGCTCATTTCATCTAAATGAGGTTAGCTGACAGGCCGTAGCACAGGATAATGAATCACAACCAGACTTTGCGTGCGATTACAGTAAAATTAACATTTCATAACATTTCTGTAAATCCTTCAGATCATAATGCAGCATGGGCTCATGTTGCATTCCTCATGGGTGCAGCCCATTTGAAATGTGAATCATTCATTTTTGGAAAGTGGTTTCAACGTGATGTTGCTTCTTTAAATGAAAACCTTATAGCCTCTGTTTGAATTTTCACATTTCAGCCTAAATTGACGGACTCTTCGCTCCTTTAGGCATCACAGTAAACGGTTTGTGTTTCCATTTAGCAAATGGAAACACAAAGTTTTTGTCCAGCAGCAGAGACACAAGTCAAACTATTCTGATTATGCCAGGGCCTATAAAGACAGTTTTTATTGCACTAGTCATTGCACATGTGTAGTTAATAGATAAAACCTGCAAAACATTGTTCATTATACTTCCTGCATGTAAGAAATGTTTCTTTATAGATGTCTGTTGGAACTACGCATCAGTCCTAGTCTCAAATAAAGTCTGGAATAGTAATTCTACTGAAAATAGTGGAACAGCCAAGCTGAATGTCTGTAACAAGTCTTGTTTCACTTCAGTTTATAGTATGTGCAGTTTTTTTTTTTTTTAATTGCATAATGTTGTATTTTTCCAGTAAGTCCTGATTACATATGTGCATAAAGTAAATTTTGCAATATGCAGTATAATTAAGCCCTTTACTGTTATAGTTGCGTGTGGTTTTCCCTTGACTCTTGCTTTTACAGCTGTGGACACTCGTATTCCAAATAAGAAATGCTGGGTCGAACACAGACCCAACAGAGCAAAGAGAGGGGGCCGGTTTCGTTAAAGGTCAAACTGAGGGAAGGAAGCTTTGTAAAGAAGTTAATTCTTGTCCAGAGTAGTTGATCACAACTGTTGGTTATATCAAATAAAGTCAGACATTTTAGGTTTCGCTTGGAATATGATTCCCGATCGGTGGCAGTGTTGATGCCTTGTTCATTGAGCCTCTCCTCACTGCAGAGCTATTTCTACTACATCTCCACATAAAGAAAGAAAGAAGAGTAATACGTTGTTTCGATATGGTCAGTTCGATGAGTTTAGTTTAGTTTAGTCCTGCTTTGAATTGTCAAACAGCTCCTATATTTACCAAAATTTTTGTCCTGGACTCCTGGATTGGATTTTTTTAAAAAGTTTGGTTGCAGCTTGAAAACTCAGACAACGGCACTTTCACCTCTCATCCCAAAACCTGGACAATTGATAGATATTTTTTAAGTAATTTAGAGAGAAATCATCAGTTTCCTCCCAAAACTTTCAAGGTCAGAAAATGTTCTTTGGTGAAAAAATCTAAATTTTTAAACTAACTTCAAAGCAATAAAGCATTTATTACTATCGACAATTGCTGGTTTTCTGTTTCTGTAAACTCACTGGATTATTCTAATTTTACCTGCATTCAGCACAGAATCCTCTGCAGCATGATGAAATGTCGGGGGGATGAGTGGACACCTGTGGAAGCCGCCTCCCCCTTCGGTTGGTGATCAGTGGCCGTGAGCCAATCAGTGAGGTGAGATGCAGCTGTGTTGTCGTTTATCTTCTTTATTACCTTGGCATTTACTGTTTTGAATGCTTCAAAGCCAAGAAGAATATAATGTAGGCATAACCCCCCACCCATGCCCCTGCAGCCCGTTCTGCCCATCTATTATATATTTCCACACTTTCACTCTTCTCTAACTTGTATGTGCAACTCTGCCTCTTTGGACCTTTTTTTATACAATATGTGCATGAAAATATGCGTGTGTGTGTGTGCATATGCGTGTGTGTGTGCGTGTGCGTGTGTGTGCGTGTGTGTGTGTGTGTGTGTGTGTGTGTGTGTGTGTGTGTGGCCGAGCATGCATGTGTTTGCACTCTAATCAATATTCCTTGTAGACTCAGGGCAGGCGGCACAATTCGGCTCACGTTCCTCCCCTCTGACAGCCATGACAAAGCAAACAGCAGCGTATGGATCAGCGCCGCCGCCCCCGCCCGCCTGCCTGCCGCTGGGTGTGTGGTGTTGACTAAGGAGCTAACATCTAAGAAACTGTGAAACTGTGCTTTAGTCGCATTTTGTCTACAACACACCAGCGAGACAAAGGCTCCGTGATACATGCGAGCGCCGCCCCTCGCCGGTGCCATGGATTGATTTTAGCAAAGGTGTGGAACGTCTCACTCTGAAGGTTTTTTTTTTCCTCATGCATAAATACAAGACCCGGAGAGACACCGAGACTCTGATCTCGCTCCATTTTTATCTTACGTGTCGGCAGCAGCAAACTATTAATCCGGTGATTTGCAGCTTTTTCTAAGCCTGCGACCCTTAAAGTGAAGCTTGTGGCATCCTGTTGCATTCATAAACACCCCGAGAGGCTTTTTAAGTAGATTAAATAGTGGGGGAAAAAATCATAAAGGTTGAAAATGCCCATTAACACGGAGAGAAAACACAATCTTCACGAGGTCAGTGAGCTCAATAAGGAATGTGTGTTTTTTGGGAAACATAATTTTGCAGGTTATGTAAGTCACTTTGCAACTCTTAAAAATACAACAGGGATTTGAAGAGTACCACAATGTCCTACAGCAGTAGAAGTACTTATACTTTACTGAGACCTGTGACTACAGCTTTAAAAACCAGAATATGTATTGCAGGTTGTGGTTTGGGGCTCTTAACATCTATCTAAAACCCTGATCCAGGACCATCGTACAATGTATCACGGTCCTGGATTTGCCATCTCCTGGAACCAGGACGTTCCAGTCCCTCAGGTGGCATGAAATTTGTTAAAGGAAGAATATTAGCCAATCAACTGCGCCTCGCATTGCCTGCCCTAATAATGAAATGGTGAAAATACAAAAACTAATATTAGGCTAATAGCTATATTGCAGCAACTAACGATTAAGACCGTTTCACGTCTTCCTGGCCACCGGTGGCAGCACTGAGCACCCTGCTGCTGTAGCGGGAGTCCAGTCAGTGAGCGAGGAAGAAAACCTGCACGTCTTAAACACACGTCTCAAAAGCTGCTGAAAAAACGAACCCTCCGCCTGGCGCGTTCATTCTTCCCGTTAGAGATTCTGTGAACCATATGAAATCAGCAATGGCCTCCAGAACTGAAACATACTAGGATGCTCCTGGATCACATCTGTTATAAAATAATGCACAGTAGAAAATAGTGTGCATCTCCTCATTCCTGCTGCCGTGATGTGACCGGAGTCAAGTGCAGTGCTGCTTTCAACACTAGTACAAAATGGGCTAGACCCAGTGGTTGGCACGCCGACCTGGCAGCTAGTTCAAATCTTCCAGGGTCTGTTGTTATCATGGTGAAATAGAGGAAGAGAGGCCACCCCCCCCCCACAGAAAAAAGAATTAAAAGAGGAAATATGCTACTCCTAAAAGCACAAAGGTAAAGAAAAGCTTTAAAATAAAATTAAAATTCTGCTTCTCTGACCTCCTCGTTTGAAATCAGAGTAAAACTCTGAGCATTACATGCACAGCTGGAAACACACTGTTGAACATTTAGGCTGCTTGAATTAAAAAAGAAAAAAAACCAAAAAGGAACCTTTTTTAATAAATGGTTTAGAAACATCTTTGCATACGACTCTTCAGTCCACTGCTGCACCTCAGTCTCTGCTAGAGGTTCAATCGACTCTCCTACCTTTCTGAATGTTTGTTTTTTGGCCTGTTCCCTCGGTGTCTCTCCCCTTTTCTTGGTGCACCATCATCCCAACCCTCCCTCTTTCTTTTTTTGTTCCCCCTCCCTCCTCGTCAACATCAGTTCCCACCTTGAACTGCCATAATGCTGCCATCTTGTTTTTCAGGAGGTGAAGAGGGAACGCTGGCCCGGGACGCGGGGTCATCGCGCTGCAGTACAGTGGGACATTTGGCTGGGTTATAAATAGAGCTGTGACCTCTAACCAAGACCCCACCCCCACCCCACCCCACCCCACCCTGCATGCCTTAACTATGCCCCACTCTATACCTTATATAGAATCACTTTTTTTCCTTGGCAAAGTGCTGCACAAAAGCTATTTCTTTACCCGGAGATCCATAAAGACACTTCAGGGATCAAGGATCCAACTCTAGTTCTTCCAGCCGCCTCTTTCATGGTGCTGTATTCGCGCTGGACTGGACGGCTGTGCAGTGCATTCATTCACTCTATGTGTAATGTCAAGATTCAGTGCCAATACAGGGAAGGGTATGACATACGTGTCGGGAAGAAAAGCAAGAATGATGGATGGTGGATAGGTGCGAGATCAATGCGATGTCGGCCCTGGACCCTGAGAGCCCCTCAGTCCTTGTCAGGGCGATATTATTTGCAGGAATTTCACTTATTCTGCACCAGGGGGTCCTTTTACTTTCACCAGGATGAGAATGCTGTCAGGGGGCTAAATATAACGCACCAGGTTTCCTTGCGTGATTCAAGAGTAAAGGCCGCTTTAGAGATGGTCCCCTGGTTCTCGAAATGTTTTATGGGGGAAAAGTTTGTTCCCGTTTGCCAAAGTTGGAAAAACAATTTGAGTTCTATAACCTTTGGTATGTGAATCAGAGAAAAGCGCCTCTTCTGCAACCGGAGGGGAAAAAAATAAATGCAGCCTTTCATCTTTACTTCTTTAAATTATGAAGTGTGTGTGTGTGTGTGTGTGTGTGTGTGTGTGTGTTTGTGTCTGTGTGTCTGTGTGTGTGTGTCACCTGCCCAGTGTGTGTTGAACGTGTATTTTTATTTCTGTTTTACTCCTATGTTTGTCTGCAGGGCCACTGTGCAGAGGCTCAACAAAGCTCAGCTGCCAACCAGACCGAGGGGGCTAAACCAGGGCGAGCAACACCGAGAGAGCGGGGGTAGAGAGAGAGTCGGGGGGTTAGGTTGAAAGGGAAAGAGAAAATAAGAAAAGGAAAGGAAAGAGGAGAGTTGGAGGGTGAGAACAAGGGGGAAAGGAGAGGAGGCGTGGAACAGAAGTGATAGAAATGAAGAGAAAAGACAGAGAGAGATTGTAAACCTTGTTGCTTCGTCGACTCCTTGCAGATTTTCATTTGAAATTTTCATTTGAGAGAGAGATTATTAAAAAACGGAGAGCATTTTAACTGTGAGACGAAGACGGCACGTACATTCATTAATGTATTTCCTTGATACACTCTTCCCATCATTTGTTGCCTAGGATTTACCGTTACAAACAAAGCAAATGAATCCCACTGGAGATAAAGCCTGAAAAAGCAAGAGAAAGAGAGAGTGAGACACAATGAAGGGTGGAAACAGAAGGAGAGAGAAAGAGAGAGACTAGACACTTGAGAGGGAAGGGGAGGAAAAGTGAGAGAGAAGGGCAAAAAAGAAGAGGGGAGAAAGGAAAGATAAAAGAGGGAGAGGAGGGAGACAGCAGGGGGGCAAAGACGAAGAAGGGAGAGAAAGAGTGAGGGAGAGGAAGAGTGAGAGAGAGACAGCAAGAGGAGAGAAGGGCAGAGAGGAGAGAGAGGGATGTGGATGAAAAAGAGAAGGAGAGCCAGAAAGAGAGAGAGAGAGATGGAAAAGACCAGAGTGTCAGCAGAGAGCGAGATCAGACCGAGCCAGCATGGAAAGACAGAGAGAGAGAGAGAGAGTGTGTGTGTTGAGTCATGTGACAGCGCAGCACGTGTTGGCCGGCAGGCTCTCTCTCCCCTCTCTCTCTCTCTCTCTCTCTCATTCCCCTGCTCACATTCCTTCCACTCAGATACAAGGGGTCCTCTCAGCCAATCAGGACGCGGCGTCTCTGTATCACATTGGCTATCTGTCTCTCTCTCTCTCTCTCTCTCTCCTCACTGTGCGACTGCATCGCTCTCTCGCCGACTGCTGTGCGGCCGATCGACACGCTCTCCCATCCATCACGCTCTCTTCTGAATGTCAGAACCAGAATAAGATTCAACTTTATTGGCCAAGTATGTTCCAGCAGCCCCCCCATCAAACACATTCACTCACACGCACACACCCCTTAACTAGATACACACAGTATCACACACTTTATATATTTAGATGCATCAACTATAGCTCCAGATTTTCACTGAGGCTATATGAAGTTTAAACTATATTATACTATATTGAAAATATACTAGTATATGATACAAATTGAAAACTGTAATTTATGGCCCTTTATAGTCATTAAACAGACAATGACTTGTTCACAATTTTATACCCTTGTCCTCAAATTTACAGCCTGATGCATCTGGTAACTATTGGAATCTCCACTTGAATTTGGTAAATACAAATCATTGATTTTTGAACAGTGTTTGGCTGTGTAGCATAAAAAAGAGGGACTGAAGGGGTTAAATTATTGGGTTCAGTTTCAGTTCAGTTTAACTCATTAGCAGATCAACAGAAAACTAACTTGAGAGAATTTTAATTATTTGGTCATTCATATTTTTGCCCCTAATTTTCTGGTTCCAGCTTCTCAAAATGTTAATATTTACTAGTTTTTTTGTGTTTGAGTTTTAGTTTGACAATTTTTTTTTTTTACTGCTTTGTGACATTTCACAGGCCAAAGGACTCATTGAAAAACTGAAGAAAAAAAAATGAGGCAGTTTAATCAATAATGAAAACTACCTTCACCTGCAGCCTCCCACTTCAAGACCCACATGGGTTTTTACAGTTATTTCTCTCAATCAGACTCATGTTAAAATTGGACAAAAGCTACGCTGGGAATTACATAAAGTCACTGCACCAGACTCGGGTAACTAATAAGACTGATGAGGTTTTAATTTGTCTCGCTCTGCGGTGCCATGAAGTCAACAGCGCAGACGGTAGATTGCAGCGTCGCCAAGCGCCCACACCATCCCGAGGAGAGGCCTAATCAGGCGAAATGAAACGAAATCACCTGCGTGAGTTTACCACGAGCGCACGGGGAACTTTAAAAATTACCGGGAACTTGACTCCGATTATCAGCAGCTTTCAAAACACACAGCGCCGAGATGGAGTGTAGAGGAAGTCGCACATGGATCTAAAGGTAGACGCACAGACGGCAAGAAGGTGTGAAGTTATATACGTATATAGCCAATAAATGTAGAAAACAACCCACACAGTCCATTGACATTTCAAATTGCTATGGACGCTAATAGCAAATATAAAAATATATACACAGTGTTGTGGTTTGTATAGTGAGGCATAAAGGCCAATTTTATGCTTCTGCGTTGTACTTTTGTCGTAGCCTGACTTAAACCTCCAAAAAATATAAACTATGTGTTGCAGCAACGCAGACCCCAAGAACTGTGATTGGTCTGGCATCTGGCTAGCGTCGCACTTCTGGCCTCTCCTTCTTTGCCGCTGTCGTACAGACTGTCTCCTCCGATGTCTTCTTTTGTTTCTGCATCGCCATAATTTCAGGAATTACTAAACTGCTGTTCAACATCTATAGGCTCCAAATCCGTCAAGATCCGCGCCGACAAACTTGTGGAAAGCGGTGACGAAGAAACTCAACACAGCAGCATATAAACATCACTGCCAACTAGTGGTTTGGTGGTGTAATTGCAGAGTTACACCAACGCAGAAGTATAAATGCTAACAACAGCGTAGGCCACTTGCAAGGGCTATGGCATAGGTTCGACACAGAAGAATAAATTGGCCTTAAGGCTGCTTGCAAGTGCAAAACATGCTGGAATAATTACCGTGGGGATAAAGTTTAAGTTTTAAAAAGCATCATAGGTGGTGCCTTATGTTGCCTAAAAGAGTAAACTCGGGCTACCATTACCGAAAGATCAAGTTTGAGTGAATGTTGGTATAATTTGTCTTGAATACAAACATAATCCATGCAGACTAATCCTCAATTATGCTGCCAAATTAACTGTTAGCTGTATTAAACTGTGATGTAGCTAACATTATTGTCTAACATTACATTATGCTTGGGCTTTGAACCTACAGCGTAGCCACCGCGAGTGTCCTATGCCATCGTGGGTTTTTTTTTTTACTACTTCATTGGTGTTGCTCTGCAAATACACTGCCAAAACGCTAGTTGACGGCGATGGCGGCAGCAGGATATTGAACAGCAGTTAGTTTCCCTGACGTTTAATGCAACGCAGGAATGAGAGAAGACTTTGGAGGAGACGTTCTGTATGACGGCGGCAAAGAAGGAGAAACCGGGAAATGTGATGCTACTAAGCCGACCAGTCACAGTTCACGGGGTCTGTGCCACTGCGACGCTTAGTTGCATTTTTTTGGAAGCTGCGCGTCAGGCTAGAACACAGAAGCATAAATTGGCCTTAAGGCAGTAACGTCACTATTCAGCAAACAGCCCCAGATTCCTCCACGGTTTTCCATCACTGGTGTCAAATCCAACGTGTTTTCTACACATTACTTCTTGGACGGTTCGTTGTCCCGATTATCCATCCAGAACGGTTTGCTAGCTCAACCATGTTGCATCAGGGATCATGACAACAGTGGCCTAGTTTGTTGGGGGTAAAAGGGCAATGGGTGAGATGGATATTTTAAGGTACACCCTGGCTACAGTTCAGGGCACAGCCTGTTAGACTTGATCACAACCTGATCTTATGTGCAGTTTGTCCTGCTGCACGATGTGTGTACATTATGTGTAAGCAAATTAAGATGGATTGTGGGATTAATACAAAGTCATTTGCGGCCGATTTAGCCGTCCACGAGTGTGGAGTAATGAGCGAATGTAAACATTTCTCCCTAATCCCTCACTTCCTGCCATTTTGATCCCTCCCTCCTCTCATTATTACTAACCCTTTAAACCTGGACGGATATTTCATCTCTACGTTTCCATCTGTCTCTTCACGGCCTGTGGGAGTGTGTTAAGTAAGTGGATGTAAAAGCTCACCCGTACTCATACACAGAAGGACGTCTAGGTTAAATAGAATGAGCGCTAAGCCTCTGTGTCAGTGTGTGGCAGATGGAAGGAGAGAGAGAGAGAGAGAGAGAGAAAGAGAGAGCGACATAGCCGGACAGATGCAGGTATTTTTCATGGATGATCTGAGAAGCTTTAGTTGTGTGTGTGTGTGTGCATGTCCGAGTGTGAATGAAAACCTGCAATGTGTGTCTGTGTTTACATCTGTATTTTTTTGTGTGTTCCTTCATCTAAGGGTGTGTTTTTAATCCATACATCTGTTTCTGCAGATACATGCAGCATATCTACACATATTGTTTGTTTGTGTGTGTGTGTATGTGTGTGTGTGTGTGTGTGTGTGTGTGTGTGAGTGTGTGAGCGTATGTTTACAATCCGTACGGTTTGGCCATCGTTGACCAATCTGGGTTGATCAATACACACACGTACAATCGATTTACTACATGTTATGTGAGCAACCGTGATGCAACCAGGAGGAGGAAAGCTGTGAATGGACTGGATTGGAAGTGTTTGTGTTTGTGTGTGTGTGTGTGTGTGTGTGTGTGTGTGTGTGTGTGTGTGTGTGTGTGTGTGTGTGTGTGTGTTTGTGTGTGTGCATGTGTATGTGTTGGATTAGACTTCACAGATGTGACTGTGCTGCCTAATCACAGCGGTGAATGTAAACATTCCTCTGCCTGAGAGCGAAGCGCCAGCAGCCTCAACAGCGACCATGATTCCCGCAGAGTTCAGAGTGTGCTTTTGTTTTTTTTTATCCCACCAGCCAATTACCAAATGTTTCCATCCAGCTGGTGTAATGGTGTAATAACTTATTATTTTTTATTACTAACTGTAGCAAGGAAGTCATGACTCCATGTGTTTTTGTATTTCCAGACTTCCTGGTCACAGAAGTAACAAGGAAGGAGCTAAGGCTAATCCATGGCTAATCCATGGCTTACCCATGGCCTCCCCATGGCTCCATGGGCTCCATGTATGCCATGGGCCCCGTGGCAAAACATGGAGCCCACAAAGCCTTGGGTTAGCCATGGCTCCATATGTGTTTGTATTTCCATAGACTTCCTGGTCACAGAAGTAAAAAAGGAAGGCCATGGGCTCCATGGGTTAGCCATGGGTTAGCCATGGGTTAGCCATGGGTTAGCCATGGCTCAGTGTGCGTTTATATTCCCACAGACTTCCTTGTGACAGATAGTAACAATCAAGTACCCACGGCTAACCCTTTGCTCTGTTTGTGTTCGTATTCCTCGCTGCTGACTCATTTCTCTATTTGATCAGGTTTGATTTTTCCTTTGTTATTCACCTGCCATAACTCTTATCTGTTTACACTGAAGCGAACAGAAAGATATATAGAGGAAGCAAAGGGAAAATACATGCATGTAACACAATAATCAATAATCCCACTAAGAGTTGGCTAAGAGAAAGTTTGCATCGGGAAATCGCGCCCCTCCTTCCCATATACACCAATGCACATCTGTGTTTACACTATGACCAATATACAGTTGCCAAACGTGAGGCTGAAGGTTATCGGGATGGCAGAGTGGTAGGAGGGTGCGACCTTCAGGGGTACCCCTTCCTTGGACTGAGCCTGAGGAATCTGGTCACCAAGTGGAGGCATGGCTTTGTATACCCCCCCCCACACGCACACACCCCAACAGCTGCTTCTCTTGATCTCGGTTACAAAGTTAACTCCATGTCATGACTTTTGGGGGAGTGCATCAAGTTTGCCCTCACTCTGAAGACGTAGGAGTCCTCTTGATTAACTTTGAGAAGCTATACTCATCTCTAGAGTCTCCAGAGGTTTGACATCACAGTGGGCCACTTTCCCCAGATTGTTTTCTTAAATGTGCTCAATTCAATATTCATGAATACACATGAACGCAACCCAGATCCAAAAAAACAAGTAACCTTTGGTTTCTATGCACAGACCCTAATATGAGCTCTTTGGGCTATTGGTAGAATTAAACATAATTTGCACATCTGTCCTTTATGCATCATTTGTTGTTTATCAACCTAGATGTACCTTGCACATCTGTGACTCCGCCAAAGGCTGCCAACTATGTCAGTGCCACTTCGCTGGAAGAATTCCTTGTCTCTGAGGATGTTGGTGATGTGTTTGGGTTGAGTCTATCATCTGGCTTCCACCTTGTAAACATCGCGCATGGAAACCTGAAATGAATTTTTTTTTTAACGCTCGCCATTATACACAACACAGTGTAGCCTAGATACAGATACAAGCTTGTCTGGCAGCCATGATGGCTGAGCGGCCAAAGTCAAAGTCAGTCCTTCCTAAATAATGGGTCTTCTGGTCTCCATCCTCTGGGGGTGTGGGTTCAAATCCAGCTCCTGACATGTCACATGTGCTTCCTTGTTTTACTGAAGAGGAAACATTATAAAATAAAGGTTGGCATATGTGACTAAAGGCAGGACTAGTTGGAATGGCCATTTGGCAAATGGCACCAGACTCATAGTGCTTCTCTGGAAAACAGGTCTTTTGGTTTCCCGTCGGTGGCATTGGCTCAAACTCCTTGACACTTGGATTGTGTTTCGGTGAGATGAAGAGGCACCGATCAAAATGTTCACAGTGTTGTGATATAAATACACTGTTAGGAGTCTAGGCTACACCTGTAAGACCAGTCCGGATGGCTCAATGTTCTAAGGCACCAGACTAAAGGTTGCCACTTCCTGCATAATTGGACTTCTGGCCTCCAAATGGAAGTGGTGGTTCAAATCCCAGTCCTGACATGTCAAATGAAGAAGGTGTCTATGCATCCCAATACAAACAAAGGTTGGTATACTAGACTAACAACAGGACTAGCCCTGAGGGTTAAGAGTTCTAAGGTGCTGGACACAAAGTTAATTCTGGAAGCTCCGGTCTCCTATTGGAGTCATGGCTTGAATTCCTCCACCCAGTAAGTCATGCTTCCTTATTTTAAAGACAAGAAGTGTATCACACAAAGCAAATACTTTCGTGATTACCGGATAGTGTACCTGAGAATCCAGCCACACCCTTCCTATGTCCACTGATTAACTGGCCTTCTGGCTCGATGCCATAAACACTAGATACGGGAAATTTTGAGCAATGTGTCAGAAGTGAAAACTGGGGCTCTATCTATATCATTCCCATGCTGTAAAATGTTTTGAAAGAAAGCCTCCTCCAAATAAACACTATCTTGTTTTTGCACGCATTTTTATTCCTGCTGCATAACATCCAGTAAATATTATGCAGGGCTGAGCTCGCTCGACAGACGTGCATCAGCTCTGTCTCTTTCTCTCTCCGCGGTGATATGGAAAAAAGAGGAGTGCACTCGTGTGTCCCAGTTTTCACACTTTTGGTTCCTCACAATGAAAAAAAAAAAAAAATCAAGAGGCAAGGTTACTGGGAATCATGTCGTTTTTAGAATTGGCTTTTTACGGCAGCGCTTCACATGAGGAGAGCTGCTCTGCAGTCAGCTTTTATCTTCGAGGTCAGGGAGAATGAGATAGTCAGGGAGGCGTACCCGCTGATCCGAGATCTGCGGTTCTGCTCGCGGAAGCTTGAAAAATGTTGGGCCACAGATATGGAGTTCTGCCGGAGTAAATGCGGACACAGCGGGATGTTTTTGCCGTTTGCCGGCGCATGACAACCTAATTTTCCAGTTATGGTCATTTTTATATGTTTCGAATACATGAACTGATGGACAACCGACAGAATCCAATTTGCGGCGTCGGTATATGCACAGAACCAACATTGGAGGTGCCAGTGTTTTCTTTATCATAAAAACTACTGAGGTTTTCAATGTTTGTCGGTCACTATTTATGTGTAGGACCAAATATAATCCAGAAGAAAAAACAGAAAATACTGTTGAAAAGCAATATTTTGCTTCAATATTGATGTGGGAAAATTCGTATATACAGCCCTTAGAAGCAAAAGTTGGCACAGCAGTTAGGTCATTGGTCAAAACTGAACATAAATAATGACTTCAGAGACAGAAACACTACAAGTTTTAAATTTTTTTCATTAGTCATTTCAATCATGTGCTTTCCTTTCAGGTCTCAAATGCAGTGACTTTTGACTCTGGAAATAATATTTCCCTCTTTAGCTCTTACCTCCAGCTATATTATTGATAAGTGTCAGACGACTCAAGTGGTGAAATGCTGCACGAAAGGTGATTAGAAAGGGGAGTTCGCTGTGGATTGTGATGGATTTGCAGATAGCGTGAAGGAAGTGTAAAAGTTCCTCTCTCTCCACTCTTTTTTTTTTATCTGGGATTAACATGGCCTCAGCAAGCATATAAACAAGGACATTTGAAAACGCTGCACGTCGGCCTCCTTTACTTTGTCACCTCTGTATGTGTTAGTGTGTGAGATATACAGAGGAAGATATAATACAGAAAAACAAGCATGATGGTAATGATGGCAAAAGAGAAGGGGAATGATGGAAGGAGGTGGAGCGAGGGAGGTGAGGAGGAAGAGAAGAAGAATGAGGAGGAAAGATGTGGCATCAGAGAGAAAAGGAGGTTCTGGAGGAGAGGTGAATAAGGGGAGGTGGTGAAGAATAGATTCAATGAAGGAGCAGAGAGGGAACGAAGGGCAATATAACAGAGGAGGAGAAAAAGAGGAGAAGATAAAGGTCATAATTGGGCACAAGATAGCGGGGAGTAAAGATTGAAGAGGAGACGGGAGAAAAACAGAAGTTAAGATAAAAAAAATCAAACTGTTTTCAAACAGAAAAAGGGATGATGATGAGGAGGGAGTAACTAAGGAGCGGGAGGAAGATGAGGAGGAGACGCGGAGCAGCAGGAGACGAGAGGGGAAGGGGGAGGACGGAGGAGAAAAAGTGGGAGAGGAGGGTTGGAGAGGGAGATGAGGAAGGTGGTGGAGCAGAGGATCGGGAGAAGGGAGAGGAGTGGCCGCGAAAAGCCCAGGAGGAAGCTCCAAAATTGATTTTTTCACACACACACACACATCACACACACACACACACCACACACACACACACACACACACACAAACACACACACACACTGATACAGTAAATTCCCAGATGTTAACTGTAACTTTAACCATCACAGCTACATGTCTGAGCCCATTTAACCTTAAACTCAGGTTTACGTCCAACCTTAACCATGATACTGAGTCTCAACCCATCGAATCGCCCTTCAAGGAAAACGGCAAAATCTAACATGAGAGATGAATGAGCGTTCCAAGCTACATTTCAGACATTTCAGAGATAGAAGAGAAAGAATGTTCCTCATTACATCCTCATTGATTTAGACAGAGGCCTGCCCACACACACACACACACACACACATGCACACACATACTGTAAAAGTTTCGAACTCTTTCACATTGAAAAAACTGTTTGTTTTTCCGCATCAACAGCAGCGATGCCTGGTCGACTCCGATCACGTAGTAAACCAAACCGTGGAACTATTGTTTATTACATTCACACAACAGCAGGTGATGTTGGGCCGGACGTTGCTTTCAAGCACCCCCCCCCCACGCTGACCCCCACCCAGCAAAGCTTGAGAAAAACACCACATACTGTTCACTGCAAGTATCAATGGCAAATGTACTAATACATTGACTTTGACTGCTGCAAATATTAAAAAAACAACAGTTTTTATTTACTCTGAGTCAATATCAGACACCAGCGCGAGATGTTCATGTCTCAGTGTTTTTCTTTCATGTCGTAATGGTGATTTTTGTGTGTGTGTGTGTGTTCGTGTGTGTGTGTGTGTGTGTGTGTGTGTGTGTGTGTGTGTGTGTGTGTGTGTGTGTGTGTGTGTGTGTGTGTGTGTGTGTATTGAGACTGGCTGCATTTGTGGTACGTCCTGGTCCGAAGGCGAACGGAGTTTGGTGAGTGCGTATCAGTTGAAAGAATGATGATTTCACAGTAGAGCTCAGTTTTTCTGAAGTAAACATCCATTCACACAATTTCCCAGCATGCGTTAAGTTCCAAAGTCAATTATTTTTAGTGGATCTGCTCAAAAGGATGTGAGACAAAAACCCCGTGAGGAGCTTTTACGAGGAATTTTTGCAAACTCTCTCTCTCAGAACAACAACAATACAAAACAACTCCAAAGTTTTAACCAAGCTTAGTCTCTGAAAAACAATGAGTGAGTTTTATTGATGTCCTGCTTCCACACTGCAGGGGCTGAATGTGCCCCCCAACCCCCCCACGTGCTGATCAATGGGCGCATGACCCGTCCATGAAATAGGCCACGGCACTGACGGATAACTACCAACAATACATGGTTTCCTATAATACACATCAATAGAGGATGTTGTCTGTCTGCATAATGTCTCTGGGCAGCTAAGTTAGCATAGGAGGCCGATATTAGACTTTTATTAAAGGTTGATTGATCACATTTTATTGTGGGACTGATCGATAGGGCACCGTTTGTTTATTTCTGTGTGTATATATCAATTGATGCCGTTGTAACACAGGATCCCACACATGCAAACATGAGGACACTTTATAATGCAGGACTGTGGTGGACAGGTTTAATGTCCCATGATGGTTCACATGCTCCCTTTTTGTCTATTGTGGCCGTAATGGGAATTTAATGCCGTTTCAGTCAAAATTCGATTGCATCGACATCACTGCTGCACAGTGTTTGAGGGAACTAGGGAGGGAATCAAATCATGAACAAAACATTTAATGAAATGAAGGAGAAAACTTTGTTAGAAGACACAAACAATGAGACGGTGGGAAAATAAACGATGACCTTTGCTTGATTTTATTCAGGAGGAAAAACAGAAGAATTTACCAATTTTGCTCCTATTAAAATGTTACATATATTTTAAGAGAGTATGTGAACTTTGGGCAAATTAAAATGTGAAAAAATGCACATAAGTTCAAGAGGATTCGACCAGATAACCTGAATAAAACAAAACACCAACAAACAAGATACATCACTGCATTTCATTGATGCTTCCTAACGACATGGTGTGTGTTTATGTTTGTGTGTGTGTGTGTGTGTGTGTATACATGTGAAAGACTGCAGGTTTTTTTCCCACCATTGCTCCCAGTGGAATTGCAGGGATAAACAGGGATCATTTTGCAGCCAGTAAGGACGTGAGAAACAAACACAGCGACCTATAACTCTTTCAATGTACATATGAGCAAGTTGTTTTAAGTTAGTCTTGGAAAAAAATGTGAACCTTTTATGTCGGCCAGCCCTTCCCACTGCTGCCTCAGTTCTTATTATTTACAGCATAGTATACTATATATGCATGTGTGTGTGTGTGTGTGTGTGTGTGTGTGTGTGTGTGTGTGTGTGTGTGTGCACATCGGATACTCATACATGGGGACGCGTGGGTGTATCCAGCGGCTGCGGCTTAGGTGGTAGGAGAGGCTGTCCTCGTTCTCGTCCACCAAACGGAAGGTTGGCGGTTCGATTCCCAGCTCCTCCGGTCTGTGCGTCGAAGGGCGCGATACTGAACCACCAGCTATCGAATGGTGAATGGGCCATCCAGTATAAAAGCACCTTGAGTGGTCAAAAAGTCTACAAAGGTCTATAAGTTAAGTCCACTACCATTTTTTGGTGACCCCGTAGGTCTTGTGACCAAACCTTCACCACCAAACGAATTCACAGAAAACACCTTCTCCATTACCTCCCTCATCCTGATTGGTCACCTTTTTGTTGCATTTTTGCACATTCAACAAATCAATTACTTTATTATATGCATCTGAAGAGTCTTGCCTAGTTTTTATTGTCGATTTGTGGGCATTCTGCTCCAGTGATATTGGACTTGTAATGGAGAATAACCAGCAAAGCACAACCACAATGTGGTTGATTATTTCCTTGCTGAGAAAAGGTGCCAACGACTGGACTTTCAATCGTCAAAGTTGCCCGTCGGGTTTGTGTACTCCCTTGTTGATGGTGTGACAATATGAGAGTCTCCTTTTCTTGTAACTATGGGCCCCGGCACGTATAGGACTCAAGGACCAAGGTCACCCCGGCGGAAAAAGCTCCCAGATCTTTTGTGTAGCCATAAACCGAGCGGCCGCAGGAGTGACTATCAATCAGATGCAATCAGAGGCTTTGGCTATAATGAGCACGCATCTGCTGGACCGCTTGATTGGCCTTTTTGTGAAATTTAGGTAAATCCAACCTCCTCTCCACTTCACCTCTAGTGTGTCAGCTTAGCATCGGGCCGCCATATGGCAGGAAGCTTGTGTGTTTGTAACCGCTCGATCGCTGAGGAGTGTGGACGCCTTAGGCAGCGGCTGTGGCCGTGAAAAATGTTACATACATTTACTGTCAAGTCAGCACGTGCGCTGTAAGTACGACCCGAGGACTCGTTTGCATGTGTGCGTATATCCATCCTCCGCATATGCAGTGTATTATAATGCGTGGAGCCTCGGGGAAAGTGAGCTCAAGCTCATCCTCGACCTGTGATTCACCTCTTAATGACCAATTGGAGGAGAGAAAACAACCGGCGTGGGGGGGCAACAGGCATTGCTTTGTGTTTTGCTTTAATCACAACAGTTTCACGCTTACAGCTGGAAAAAAAAAAAAAAAAATCAGAGCTTTTCGAGGAACTACATGTGCGAAGGGCTCGTGCACGGCGGCATGCGGGCAAGGCAAGTGAATTATGGGCCGCGAGGGAGGTAAACAAGGAGCAGCGGTTTCAGGCGGGACCGAAGGTCACGCCGGTGCCTTCAGGTGCCCCCCGCTGTTATTTATGGCTCGCAGCTGGTTTTAAAATATGACTGGTGTGTTTGCTTTCTACGAGTCTAACTGAAAGATTCGGTGCTTCTCTCGTTGTGGCCACTTGGCAGCCGTCAACCAAAAGAAAAGGGGGTTTTCCCTTTTTTCCCTTGAGTGGGATGATTTCATAGCTTTTTCCACTTTTTTATGTCAAAAGACTAATTTGTTCTGAGGTTTTTTTTGAGGTTTAGCAATAACATGAATATTGTAATTAAGTGAAATGTGAAAATAGTGGTCATGAGCAGGTCATCCACCAACGGAAAGGTTGGCGGTTCGATCCCTTGCTCCTCCGGTCCGCTAGTCGGTGTCCTTGGCGAAGATACTAAACTCTGAATATCCCCAGATGTATCATCGGGGTATGAATGTGTGTGTGTTTAGAAAAGCACTAAAATTGAACGTGTCTGTGAATGGTTGAACGTGGCATGTAGTCGTCTATGAGTGGTCGGAAAGACTAGAAAAGTTCTATACAAGTACAATCCATTCACAAATAAATTCAATAAAATGATAAATAAATAATAAAAATACATTCTGACCATGATGGAAGCTATTTATAGTCCTTGAATTTCATCATGTATGAGCCGTTGAACACATAGTATGTTGGTTAATTCACTTAAATTAGATTTGGGCACACAAAGAGAGAATCATGTGCACAAACACACACACACACACACACACACACACACACACACACACATACATATGCATATATATCCTCTTTGCTCAGAAGAAGGCATTTATTTAAATGTGCACTTTCATCATAAGTGAGCATATCATTCAATGTGCTGTGTGAAAATCGGGAGCCAGAACTTAATTAATTAAACCTGGAACCCAAGTTGTTGAATCAAGGGAACCACGTGCCTCAGTTTGAATCTTGTGATTTAAAAAATAAAAGAATTTTGAACACGTAACCCGACATCACAAGTGCAGCCAAATCTGTATAATGCATCAAAGTCTAATTTTAAAAAATGTACAACCCAGATCCGTGATTTTAGTTTAGTCAAGTATATATACACAGTATAGACAAAATAGTAGAGACAGTATATGAAAGATAAACAAGACTGCAGCCATGTGCACTGGGAGTAGTAGCCAGCACGTTACATACAATTAAATGTCATGTTGATCAGCCAGATGTAGCCAGATTAGAAAATATTTAATTGGTGCAGATAAAATATTTACAGGCGGCTTGTGATCATTTTAGCTGTTCTTTTTTTTTTGCACCATTTGTGGAATGGACCATAAAAAAAATAAAAAAATATATAAAAATATAAAATAAAAAATAAAAAATGGACCATAAAAGTTTAAAATGTTATCCCGGTGGACCGACAGGAATTCCGCCGCTGTGTCGGACACAGCTTCAGGTAGGAGAGACTGGAGATCGTTTTCAACGAGGTATCCGTGGTTAATCCACTGGTAAAACGGAAGATTGGACGAAAGTCTTCTGAAAGTTACATTCTTCTTCTTGTATTTAACCGCAGAACATTATTTTTTTTTTAAACCAAACTCAATAGTGGCCCTTACTGATTTATATGCATTTCTAGATGCAGGTGCTGTCAAACACTGACTGTGACAACATGTAACTATCAGCACCACGACATCTGCAGTTACGTGTATTTTGATCTATTTGATTTATTTTGATCACTGCAAGTCTGTAATGTGCAATATCCAATTGTTCTTGTTGCCCAGGTTTTTCTGTCATCTTTTTTTTCCTAACAGGGAACATGTATGTATAGATGCATAGACTTATTTATATTAGCCTTTTATACAAGCTCACTGTTAACTTGTAATTTGTCTCCGTTGTGTGAAATGCTCCATTGGACTTCTGACTGATGTCACTGTACCCTTAACGATGACAATAGATGAATTCTGATTAATAGTTGTGATATACCGTTGCTACGTGTGTCTATGCAAAAATACTGTATTCTCATATCCCACATCAATCTTGGGCTACTTTGTGTCACCATGCCATGACTGTGTCTGGTCTCGGATTCAAAAAAGGCCAAAAGTTTTCCGCATTTTAGTCCAGCACAGCAGCGACTGTTGCACATCATCAATCCGGGAAGAAAGGAAAAACTAATTAGCTAGAAGAGCTGCTGGGGTGTTTGATCAGTGAAATGAAAAACCTGTTTGCAATCCATGGGCCCTAATGGAAAACAGCTGGAACACACTGGCTCAATACGTCCTGCCGCACATTTTTGTTTTTCGGCGTGTTTTTTTTTTTTTTTAAGTAACAGGTGCCTGCGTGCGACGTGCCATCCATCAACATCAGCGACCGCAGACCCGACTTTAGCATTTTAAAAATCACTGCCGCTCTAAGGAGTGTGGGCGCAGACAGAGAGACGACAGGAACGCTGAAAGATAAGCGAATGCCAAATGTCACATGATGGGTTATTAATACAGCGATGGGTCTTTGATGGGTCGCTGCATGAGGGCATAGCAGATAAAAATCTACTTACAGTGTCTGTTCACATCCAGAGCTTTCTTAAGCATCAGAGGCTGCGATATGCGTAACGCTGACTCGGAGCAGAGAGCCTGGCTTCTGCTCAAGACCATCTCATAAATTATATCGTAAATCGTATCACGGACACACAAAAGGCCACATGAGAGCCCAGTTAGATTATGCCACCAGGCAGCGTTACACTCAGCCTCTTCATCCGGCACCGAGCAGTTATAAGAAGAGTATAAATAATAATGATATTTTTTCCCCAAACGCAAGGGATTGCAAAGGCAAATTCCTCGATCGGTTTCACGCAACCTTAAGATGTTCATGGAGTTTAAAAGCTGATCACAGAAAAAGGCAGAGCAAGGAGAAAGGTTGTGAATGCAAAAAATCACCATCGACACTTTTATCAAGAACTGTCTGTATTGTTCCCACTTATTGCTCCACATTATACTTTATGATTTGTATGGCTGCTACTTTTATTTGTTTTTCATCATATAAACATTTTTTCATCATATTCATCATAGATCTTTCTCTGTATTTGTTGGCGATGTGTTTGTTTGATGGAAAAACTGTTTACTTCTGTGTATTGTCTACATGGGAAATTTTACTGAAGTGCTGTTACATTACATAATTAACCAATAAAGACTTGATTTGTCCAGCTAAGATATGTAAAGATTTACAGTACATGTTTGTGGCCATCTAAACCAGGCATTTCTTCTCCTTGCAGGAGCATGATGCCAACATTTTCCAGTGCTTAAAAGTCCCATATGTCGCCTATCGCCACATAGCCAGCGTTACCTTTAAACGCTATCTCTTTAGGAACAGTCGAGAGGAAATGGTACGAGTTTAGCATCAAACTTCAATCCCTTTCTATCACTTCTTCTACTGATGTTAGCATGCTAACCAGCTAGCCCTGGACCAGCGAGTCACTGTAGCATCCAGTCTGTCTCAGTCCGATAGCAGAGGATGAAGTAGCAGCATATAAAGGAAGGAAATTTGATGCTAAACTTGCAATGTTTCTTCTACATTGATAAAACAGCTGTTAATGCTAACATTGGTAGTAGAGATAGCAAAAATTTAAATTCGGGATAGTGAATAGCTTCTGTTTTTGTTTTGTTATTATATCATCATAGCCACAGCCAATTCTTTTGCAAATATGCATAACAACTGTCAGTTGCTATCCTACTGCGTTTTGTCTTTTATGAGTGCTTTGCTTCTTTCCCGTCTTTGTCGGACATAATGGTAACTTAGCTAGTGCTAATGCTAATGCTAGCTAGCATCAACCCAGCAGTAGAGACTAAGGATATTGTTTAATGGGTAGTTGGTAGGTTGACGTTAGCTAGCAAGCTAAGTTAGCTTTAGCTAGCTAGCTAGGTTAACGTTATGTCCGACACAGACAGAAGCGGAGCACGAGTAAAACAAGATTTGGTGGAGATTCTGAGGACACTGTTTTTTGACTATTTTGGTACAAACATTTACCTGATACAGGAACTTAAATATGTGACGTTAACTGAACAAAATGAGCTGAGACAATATAACACATATATATAGTGGCTTGGTCAAACCAAATAACACACAAGGGGCAAACAGGATGGACACCAATTACATCGAAATACAAAGCAAAACCAACTAACCCCAAACCCCCCCATAGAACGGCAGCACATGGTTGGGCCTAATGAGCCGGCTCCAGGATGTAAGAGTCCTCGAGCCTCCTGTGGACATTTTGCTCAACCAGGAAGTGACCTCCCCCGACACCCAAGGTAAGTACAAGCCAAAGAAAGAGATGATTAATGTGTCTAATCCTACAGTGTGAAAATGTGAGGACTTCATGTAAAACAATGTGAGGTTAAAGATAAGTAAATTAGAAATTGAACATTTGGGAGCCATGTCAATTGTTTTGGTGTTGTTGACTGCAAATGAGCCTGTGCAGGTAGGAAAACTAATGAGGTGAATTGGGATATTGTTGCCCTCTGTGGTCTGTGGCCATCAAACAACATGGAGGTAAGAAAAACAAAATATGAGAATAATGGCACTCATGGCCTTGCTGACTTAACATTTCTGACTTAAGATGCAGTATTATTCCATCTGTGACGGATATGGAGGCGAAACACACACAAGATGCATATAAATATACAACATAAATAATATAAACATGTTAAGCGCTCACCAAGAGAAGCGTTGCTTTTTAACCATGGCCGAGATACGTGTAACGTAGCTGTGCCGGATACAGCATTCGAGCGTGTGCAGACATGAACTGTCAGCCCCTTCCTCTGTGTTAAGCAGTACAAAGGTCAAGGTCAGCCTGCCGGCAGAGTGACTGCCTGCCAGAGCGGGTGAGTGAGCGAGTGAGCGAGCCAAAGAATGACTGACAGAAGAGGCGAGCGAGCGGGCGAGTAGGCAAGTGACTGGCCGAGCACGAGCGAGGGCCGACACCACCACGCCGGATGAATTAATGCCGGTATCACTCAGATTCACTCTACACCGCGTTTTTTATCCCGCAGCCCTTTCACCGGATTGGTCGACCAAGTAATGAAATCCTCCTGTCACATGTCAATGACCCCACCCACCCCCCCACCGCCTTGAATTAAATACTCCCATAAATCAGTAATGTCCTATGCTAGATTAATTTATTTAAGGCTAAGAAATGTAAATTAATTCATTTTGAGGAGCCCATGACTAAATATAACACAGGGAGAAGCAGCGGGAGGTGGTGAGTCTGGAAGCTAATTTTTGTTTTTTTAAATACTGTTTAAAATGGATGCAACAGCAACAACAACAGCACACAATCAAAAGAGGAAACTGCCCCCTGCTTGATATTCGTCTTCCGATTTGAATATCTGTCTGAAAGCTGCCCTCAGAATTTGCGTGTCTCTCGAGTTAATCTTCTCATAATCAGAGCTTGATTGTTGGGCAGATTGCGCCTTTAGAATCCCTAATTCGCCGCCGTTGGCTATGATTTATTAGCCCCTCGGCGGAAACATTTTTAAAGCTGCGAGCGTTACACTAGCGGACGCGCCGCACGAATTATTGGCCCGTTTCATGGTAAAATGCGCTTCAATGGCCCTGCTGTGAAGCCGCGCTGTGTTGGCTCAGTGGCGTTGTGGCTGACTGTCTACAGTGTGTCTGGCCGGCTGGCTCTCTGACAGGCTGCTTCTCTGTCTATTTAAAGCTTAAAAGCACTTGGAGACAGTGCAGCAGTTTTCAAAGTTTTGCTTCTCAGTTAAAGTAAACAAGCGTCAGAAGTAAACTGACCTCGATCGTCATCAGTGTTTTGACTAGTCCCCTTTAAAATGTTAACATTTTGACATATTAAGCTCAATATTAATAATGCACATAGTTCACATATATGATCTGACCACGCCCTCCCGCTGTTGGAAATAACTCTGTGAAGAATCATGTTTTATGAGCTTGTCATGTCTTGAACGCAACATTTTACCAACTTGAATCGATGTTTAGCCTATTGTTCGTGCTATAAAAGGCCATTTATGCGAACATGCATCATTATGAAAACATGCAGTATCTAATACTTTAGATTACCTTCACTATCCCCTGGAGTTTTTGACCAGTAGCAGTGTTATGGGGCAATGTTTCTACGTCTAGTTTGTATGGTGCAGGCGCATGTGCGTTCACAAGCTGGTGGCACGTGATAACTGGTCGCTGTCCAAGGCAGAATCGTAAACAATGGATGACTCCAAATATTTTTAAAAATTTATGAGGAAGGAAATGCATTCCACGCATGTTTGCTACACCCCGAGGATGCAGACACAAACACAAACACACACACAAACACACGCACGCACACACGCACACACATATTGTGGTGAGAAACACTGAATGCAAACACCCATAGTAAAACACTGTTTACTGAGCAGAAGACACCTCCAAGGCCACGTTCAACAGGCAAATCCTTCCTGATAATAAAGTAGATTTCTCTGGCGTTAGCATATTGTTTAGGGTGCACGACCTCCTGGCTGAACACCTGCGTGACCGACTGCCTCTTTGACCGACTGGCTTGATTACTATGTACCGATGTGCGGTCCCCTGCTTCTGGACACGTAATTCTGGAACATCCCTTATTACATGGGTTGATTCCTCTCAGCTGCTGAGACACGGTCTGAAAGGCGGCGACAAAAAGTTTCCAGAAACGTCCACTTTTTTTTTTTTTAACAAGTTTATTTAGACAATTTTTTTGCAGTGATTGAAAATCCCACGATGGCGACTTCACTGAAAAGAAAAACTCCTACGGCTGATGGCTGGTTGCCCTAGGTTGCCCTAGGTTGCCCTAGGTTGCCCTAGGTTGCCCTAGGTTGCCCTAGGTTGGCGGTTTTGTTGGGCGGACAGGTTTACTGGTGCTGCTGACGTAGCCACAGGAAGTATTTGCCCCATTTGTAGCCACCCCCCCCCCCTTAAGATCACTGAGGTACAGTCTCTTTTTGTGTTGTTTCCTTCCTCCTTCTCCTCTCAGGTCCAAACCCTCGGCCCTTCCAGCGTTAACAAAATACAGTTCAAAGCAGCTTTCAAGCGCACAGAAAGTGCGTCAGTCTTAGTGACGTCTCTTTGTTATGCCAGTTTTTATCCTTGTGATGTTCTGACTAAGTAGTTTAAGTAGTTTTAAAATTGTCATACTATTTGGCTGCCATGACATTTTATGGTGCAGGAAAGATGTGACTTACAAAGAACCATTCTACTGCCCCCCCCTTCTTTTTTTTTTTCGCTGTAATAGAGGTGACAGTGTTTGGCCGCCACTCAAACACTTTGCTCCAAAATCTCCAATAAGTGTTTAATTGGGTCGAGATCCGGCGACTGCGAAGCCACATTGTCTGATTCTCCTTGACTGTGGGCGGGTGGGGGGAGGGGGCATCATCATCCTAGAAAAGACCCCCCCCAGGACAGGAATGTTTCATCGTGAGATAAAGGCGATCGCTAAGAACAACTTTTGTATTGATTTGCAGTGACCCTTCCCTCTAAAGGGGGGGGGGGCAAGTTGGACTCAAACGGTGCCAGGGAAATGCCCCCCCCCCCGCCTCCTCCCAGCATAACAGGGCCACCGGATCCCACTCACCTCTCATAACTCGCTAACAGACGACTATCAAATCACCGTCATCACCATCCAACGTGCGCCGACAACCTCCTGCCACCAGTGGCCCTGACGGTGAACCCGCTCTCAAAGCCGCTTGGATCTTTCCCTCTTGGCATCTTGACACAGAATCAGTCAATGGGCCCGGTCAGCGTTTTCTTTTTCTTTCCCTACACCTGCCACGGAGCAGGGCTGGGTGTTAACTGCTTGGCTGTAACCTGCAGCGTCACCCATGTGGACGCATCTGCATGCCTTACGTTTCTCTACTCGTTTATTCAGGTTTGATGCACATCCGTCTTAATATTCCAATCATGTGAAATGGCTCTAGCAGTGGAAAGATAGAATGACCCTGAGTATCTCATCAAAAATAAAATAAATGAATAAATAAAAATAAATAAATGGCTGGTAATTTACCAGCTTTTGTCCGTGTTTACCAATAACGTGGTTTCCATAAAGAAAAGTAATTCTGCCTTATATGTACAATTTCTAAGTTTAAAAAAAGAGTGTTTAAGGGGTTTACTCCATAATTCCTCAAGATATTATAATCCATAATTTTTGGTGTCATGGTTTTATCCACTGAGAAGATTGGATGCTAAAGTTTACTCGAGGTTTTTTGGCAAAGCTTCCCTTCTTCCCTTCAGTGCACAGAGAAAGGAGACGGTCTTAAAAGTATCAAACTCCAGCTATGTTTGATCCTTTTAGGAAAATACCCTGTGAGATGTAGAGTATATGATCTACCGCAAACATTGTGAGGGAAAAAAAAACTCCTGGTGCAAATATCATGATTTAACAGAATAAAAATAAAAAATTCATCCTGACGAGATGAATCAAATGTTCTTCGCTTCATCGCCACCGGTGCTGAGGGTGCGACCGCCGGGGGAGTCCAATTATCCCTGAGGTCATCTGAGGTCGGCCTGACCACCGCACGTCGGCCGAGATCAGAGGCTCGCTGTGTTTACGGCGCCGAGTTATTTTATGATAAGCCCATATCAAAGCGTGGAGGTAAACTCGGGGACGTAACCTTGGATTATTATTATTATTTGTATCATGGGATGAAATACTGCCCTCATCTCTGAAAACCACCCGACACGGACTGGCCCTGCTCGCCAACGGTCCGGCCTCAGATCCTCGGACTTGTGTTTTCCCTTTTTCGGTGTTTTTTTTTTGCCCCCGTGGGCTGAAGCATCACTGAAACGTCAGCTCAGATGTTCGTGAACGTTTCCAGGACGCATGCGCGACGTCCCGGTTTTACGGTTAAGCGCCGCGGATTGTTTTTCAGGTTTTGTTGTGGTCTGCCGTGGCTCACGGTGATCTACGGGGATGCCGACGCCGCCTGGGTCCCCCGCAGCTCGTGGTCAGTTTGTCATCTTGAGCGGAGTTTTCTTTCTGGGTTCAGACATTTGTTTTGCGAGGCCCCTCTGGCACATTTTGGCGTTTGCTCCGTTTCTCCGTTTCTTTTTTATTGTTTGTACACGGAGATAACTAAATGTTAAAAAATGCTCGGGGGGTGTTTGTGTTTGGGACATGTCTCCCTGAGGAGTTAGTATTTTTTTAAAAGACACTTTAGTTGAGAATATATTTCATAAAGAGAACTCCTCCTCAAAAACCCTTCCTCCCATCTTGCTCAGCGTCTTGGTTTCTTGCCCCACTTTGTCTCGCTGATTCACAATCCACCTCAGGAATCGTTTTTTTTTTATTTGGACTCATCAATAACCTTTTGACCCCCTGAATATTATTTTCCTGTGAGGCTGATGATTTAGAAGTTGAATTTTTTTGCTGTCTTTCTGGATCAAGGGGTAGGCTGGAGGCCTAAAATGTAAAAAATAAAAAGTAGCAACACAAGAACAGTTTGTCGGTGCTCCAGTAAATGTGGCTTCCTCTTTTCAGTTCAACGCTGAGCAGACAAGATGCAAACATAAAAAGATAAAACAAGTTTTTCAGGTTTTAAGGTTTTTTGCAGGTTTTTATTCCTTTTTAGTCTCAAAAATACAGTAAATTTACAATATGTTACCTCTGTGTATGTTGGACAAACAAAGTTGGCAAAGCGGGAAAAAGCCCTGCAATCCCAGACCTTTGGGGCCCCAGTGGCCCCAGGTCCACTGTATTCAATTATTATCATTCCCATTTTAGCCAAGAAGGAACCGGTTGGTTTCTGGGGCTCAGGTGAAACTGCTGAAGCCACCATATGATCTCAGGTGCATAAATTACACTTGATGAGTATTTACAGGCAACAGGTACAATTCATAGAGGGTAGCAGCAGCGGGTAGGGTCGCTAAGGGGCCCACGATTCAATTTTCCTCTGGGTCCCCTCCGGTTGTGGTTACTGTGGCTACATCAACTCCCCCAAAATATTAGATTCTGGCCCAAAAAAACAAAGAGGTAATACTACTTCAGTTTTTTAAAATGGCATTTTGCTCATCTACCCCAAATGCATATACAGAACCACTTTCCTTCATTTTGAAGGCTCAAGAGAAAAGCATCATGGCAGCCTGTGAAATGATTTAGAAATATATATATGATATATATATATATATATATATATATGTGTGTGTGTGTGTGTGTGTGTATGTATGTATATATATATATGTACATATATGTATATATATATATATGTGTGTGTATATATATGTATATATATATATATATATATATATATATATATGTGTGTGTGTATATATATGTATATATATATGTGTATATGCGTGATGAATATTGCATTACAGTGAAAAAGTTTCCGTCAGTGTGTGATGTGGCCCCACAAGTAGAGCAGAGGTAAGAGAGATGTGAACCACAGTTTGTTATTCGCTGAAAAAAAAAACCAAAACAACAAAAGCCGCTGTCGTGTACCTGCTTTGCATTCTGGTCTATTTCCTGCTGCTGTGGCTGCAGATTCGGATCTTTTACACCAAGTCTAAGATGGATTTCTCTCCGCGCGATTGTTGAATGTCGGTGCCAAATGCCATCTCGCAAAGAAGCCCTCACTCTTTGATTTGAAATCCCTGTCGCCCAAAACCATGGATTTCCTTTTTTTTTTTTGGAACAAATCATTTGGGCCATTTATACACACAGGAAAAAAAGACTAAATGGAGATATAGAAAATATAGAAAACAAATTACATCCACATTGGACAATACATAGTATTAAAGGGTATTGAGGGATTATCAACTGTATTTATATTTGATAAAGTTATCTAGGTGTGGTTTATGATATATTTAATGAACATCCGTCTGCAACAGGCCTGACTAAACTTAAAGAGCAGTAACTTTATTTATCCTTTAAACACATTAAAGATTCTGAGATCGACCTGTTTTAGAAGTGAGGCTGCTGAAACCTGAAACTAAATATTTAATATTCCTTAATACCTTTATTCAAATGGAGAGAAGGAGGAGGAGGAAGAGGAAGAAGGTCTCCACTTCTGTTTGCATCGGTCTCCTTAAATGACACAGGCCACCGCTTTCTCACACACACACACACACACACACTCTCTTTTTTTTCCTCACTTGTTCCCACATGAACACAGAAATATGCAAAACCTACAAATATCCAGTTTATTTTCCGCTCTCTGTCTTTTGTCCTCATCCTGAGACTGGCTCGACTCCACTTCCTCGGTTTTCCATCAGTGGATGGTACCTGGTGTCTGTGGCTTTTATTGGTGTCGCCACCGTCGAGGTGTCGATCAAGCTGGGGCGTTACCAAAAGGTGATGTAAAAAAAAAAAACCCACAGCAGACTAGTGACTGGTCAAAGAGAATCGGTGCGTCCCGAACAAACCCATCATGCTACTTTACCCATAGTAGCCGGTATTATTTCTAGTTATTATACTATGCCAGCGACGCATGGAAGCAGAGACTAGCAACCAGCTAACCAACAACTTCTTAGCTTTAACAGGTCAAGCACCGCTTTCCTTACTTGTCCTGATGGCACGACACTGTACTGTACTGGGGGGGGGGGGTAGCATATGTGCTGTGGAGAAAGAAATACCTGGTACCAGAACTCAGTAGAGTCGAGCCAAGTTGAGCCGAGCCGGTGCCATGCAGTGGAAAAGCCCTATTGCTGTGTACTGTAAAATGTTATTGTCACCAATGGCAACAGTGATGGGAGCTACCAAAATGGGGCTTAAGTTAAAATGGGAAGAAGTGATGACCTCAGAAACTTAAGACGACCCATAAAAACACACACACACACACACACACACACACACAAACAGGCTGTATCGAGGTCATTAATGTCAGCCAGGCTTTTGGAAGACACACACACATCTCTGTCAGGTCCATCACCTGCCTCAGACAGTTAACCTCTTCCTGACCATCTCTCACACACTCACACATAAACACACACACACACACTCTCTTACACATTGCAGAAAAGCCCTGTGCTGCAATGCAGCGATAACATTACAGTCACTGCTGTTATGGTGTGTGTGTGTGTGTGTGTGTGTGTGTGTGTGTGTGTGTGTGTGTGTGTCCGTCCTAACGCTTGATCTTTCCTTCTGGCCCGTATAAGCTGCTTGTAGGGAAAAAGCTGCAACTGTGGAAACTTGAGAGGCAACAACAGCACTGAAGGCCATAAAAATTTCATGGGATCTGACATTACGACAAAGGTTTCCAATCCATCGTAATGATTTCGGGGGCCACCATGTAATGTTGTACATTCTGGGGTTCCTTTTTGGGGATTAATTTCTTAACTTCGCAATGGACAAAATGCCAACGCAGAGAGGCGCTCAGATACAACCCATATCTCAAAGTGTGTGTTTCCCTGTTCCACTGCACGTTCTGATAACAGCACCGTTGTGCTGATTGACTGTAACTCTGGGACCTCATTCAGCCCCACGGCCTTTTCTATTCTTTATACTCTCGCGAACTGCGTATGACTCACCGACATTAAACCGATCGGACATGGTTTTTACTGGTTCGGTTTTATGGCCGAAACGGAAGGAGCTTCGGTCTGAGCTCGGGCAACCGCGCGATCAGTAGAGAGGAGTGGGAGAATCCGACATCAAGTTATGACACGAACGGCAGAGGGATGAGGTAGAAACGCGGCTCCGACCACGTACGAACGGGATGCGTCACCAGGGCGACCCCGGCCGTCGACGGCGAACGGCCCCGACAGGAAACGGACGGGTTAAGTCCGGCCGACGTGACCGATGTGTGGCCCCGGCTGAGCGACGAATGCACCGTAATGAGTAGAGTATTTACTGTTGCTGTTGAATTCTTAGCATGTTAACGTTCATTTCTTTTTACGATATAGGCAGAGCGATGCGACGACGGTGTTCGAGCCCGCCGAGCGTTTCCCTGAGCCGCCCCACCCCTTGGTTTTTTTTTTGTGTGCTTACCGAAGACTTAGGCAGCTCTGAGTATAATAAGCAGCTTCCAACCGGATGAACCAGTTTTGTTTTGTATTAGCTTTGCTCTGACAGTGAGCTAAAAAGAAAAGAGCGTTGAATTGTTTTTAGTTAGATGCTCCACGTGGAGGGTTCTGTTTTTGTTTTTTTCCCGAATCAAACCAGCCGTAAAGCAGAGACCGACTTGTGCCGAGCCCGTCGACGCGTCCACGTTCCGACCCACGGGTTCTCAGACGGGGCCCGTGTCTTGACCCGGCCTCCGTTTACAGCCCAGCCACACACCCGTGAGGTTTCGGGACCGTATCCCCCGCGGCTGCGGCGACGACATCTCCCCACGGTCGTTTTAAAACCCCCCCTCTGGGGTAGTTCCCTCCACAGCGGGTGTCTCCAGGACCACGTTCTCCCAGGATGACACACGCTGGCGAGGTGAAAGCACCTCCAGCCACACTGCTGGGGGCCGGTAATTAATGTGGAGCGACGAGTTAGTCTGTAAACGCTGTGAACAGATGAGGGGGGGTCACAGAGGGAGCTGGCCGGGCCGGGGTCGTGCTTTCTGGGGCTCGGCCCTCCTTCTAACCTTGGGGTCGCCGCGTTGGCCCCTGGAGGTCCCCGGGCCCCCGCTCGGAGAGCGACCGCGTGTCTCGTTCGCCTCGCTCTTGGTCCTCTCGTGTGTAAACAGATGCGCCCCCTGCAGGCGGCCCGACCTCACTGCGCTCCTCCTCCTCCTATACTCCGCTCTCTGACTCCGCGGCTCCTCATTCACTAGAAGATGGCGGACTGCGCTCCACTATTAGATGAGGAACTCTCGTCCTTTGTCTTCAATTACCTGACAGAAAACCCCGGCAGCCAGGTAAGACGCCGAGCCCCGCGGACGCGCGGGGCTCCGGGCTCTGCAGAGCGGGGCGCGTCTTTGCGCGTCGCCGGCCGCGGCGCACGCTACGCCCGGTTGATGCCAGCCTCTCTCCTCTCTCTGGCCGGCTCGTCGGCAGCATCACCCCGGCTCAGCGCTCCCCGGCGCCTCGGTCCGCGCTCGCTCCATGCGTGTGTGTGTGTGTTGACGTGTGGCTTTCACGTGTTTTCTGGAGGAAATGTCACCATTGTGTGCGTGTGTGTGCGCGGTGATTAAAACGCCAAATCTCCCCCACCGAGGAATTTTCCTGCGCCGGGCGCCGGACGCGGACGGCGGCCGGCGTGTCTCTGGCCGGGGAGGATTATTTGGTATGCAGGGGGGGCGCGCTCGGGAAACTTTTGACGCATTCTTGAGGGAAGTTTTAATTTCGGTGCCGGAGACTTGGGACACGTGGTGCGCCCCCTGAACGCGTGGACTTAGCCGGAGGAATATTATGACATTGTGACATTATGACACTAATCCACCGGCCTCGGGACTGATCAGCTTTATCGTCCGAGCGAAGACAAAACGCACCTATGTGTCTTTTTCTTCCTTTTTTCTGATGCATCGCTCCGCTTGGTGGATTTTGTTTCGGGGGGGGTTGTGATATTTTTCTCGCAGGATCGAAGCCCGTGTTCAATAAGAAATAAGAGCGGGTTTGTGGAAACGCTGCGGTACCACAGTGCTGTGTAATGTTATTTTCGCACTGCACGTTATAAGCTGCTTGCCACAGCGCCGTGAGCTTAGCGGGGGGGGGGGATCTCCTCGCCGGGTGTCTGCAGTCTGCTCGGTGCGCTGCAAAGTTGAGCAACTCCCACCTCCACGAATCTTTCTCTCCAGTTTGACCGATTAATCGAACAATGCCCCCCCCCCTTAAGAAGACGTCGATGCGGAAGGGGGGGGGGTTCGGTCCGCTTATAAAAGTTGGTGGCGATTTTTGACGTTTTCGTAACAGTTTGCGTAACCGCTCGGCAGCGATTACAAAACGGGTCTGGTTCACACGGATGTCGGGTCGGTCGCAGCCAAAAACAAGGTGGATCCTCCTGCTGTGTCTCGGACGGTGTGTGTGTGTGTGGGGATGATGATGATGATGATGATGGAGAGTGTATGAAGCCGTGGGGGGGCGCAGGGAAATAATTTTTTGCATTGAATATCAAGAAAACGTCGACACGCCGAACTCCGTTAAGAATATCAACGGTTTAAGGATTCCTCGCTCATTTGTGATCAAGCACAACACCTAAAGCACACACATTCATTTACAACACGGGTTTGTGGGGTTTATTTCAATTCGGTTTACAGTCAGCACACAAAGCAGCACTTTTTAAAATAATTCACCAACATTTATATCTCGTTCTCCTGCTAATCCCTGTGTAATCTCCTGCCGAAGAACCCTGGGGAGGGCGGTAGCGAGTGACGTTCAAACAATTACAGAAGTTGGGATTTCATCGACATCAGGGCTGTTTTGATGAACCAGTCCTATTCCGAACGAACCGGGAGATAATATGGATTAATAGTAAATATCAGACGTGTAATATCATAGGTGCATTTTAACGCGCACAGACGGGAATCACTATTTTAGCAGATTTCCGGAGCGGGTTTGGTAACGAAAATCCGATTTCTCACGCGACGGAGCAGAACGCATCGTGCTCCGTCTCCGTCTCTCCGCCGCTGCGGGGTCGCGCTCCCGCAAACCCGCGGATTATCGGCGTGCACGCAAAAGAGCCCGTCACCGGAATATAGGACCCCGGTGTTACCGCATCACGGCGTGACACAAGGTTGCGTCATGGCGATTGTTGTCGCTGTGATTGCACGGTCATCGGAGGATGCGATAGGTGTGTGTGTGTGTGTGTGTGTGTGTGTGAGAGAGTGTGTGTGTGTGTGTGAGTGTGTGTGTGTGAGTGTGTGTGTGTGATTGGCAGCCGAATCAAGTTAAATCGGTGTGTGGTGGGATCCGGGGAGACTGTGGGCTATTTATATCGTGCAGCAGTGACATGTGCTTCCACGTAACACACACACACACACACACACACACACACACACACACACACACACACACAGATGTGAGCTGCATGATGTGAGAAGGAACAGCCCATCGCTGAGGGATAAACACCAATAATAACAAAGTAATCAATACACGTCGATATATGATCATGTCCGTGACATCACTCGGCCATAGTGTTGCTATATGAACTTATTGTTTATTATACGTCTGGTGAGTTTATACATGACTCAATCAATAAATTTTGAATTAGCGTGTCACATTGTATCACCAATCATCCCTGCAGGCATTTCTTTGTCTATAATATATAATAGATGATATATAAATGTAATTTGTGATGCTCAGTGTTGATTGACAGCGATGCTCAGACACTGTCTGTATTTTATCGCTGACCCCTTCCTGCTCTCAGGCTGATGTTCCCGTAACGTACTTCTAACAGTTGCCTCGTCATCTCGGTAAGACCCGACGGGAAGTGACGACGCCTCCTCGGCATCTTTTAACCGAGCTGGGTCCTCGCGCCGCGCTGCCCGAAAACCAGGCGGAAGCCCGCCGCGATCCCCGAAGTTTTCAGGGATGCTCGAGGACGTGGGGATGAAACACAGGGAGGGGGGGGGCGTTCATGATGGGACCGCGGAAACACGGAGCCACGGACTCATACATGTTCAAACCAAACCCAAAAGGGGGAGCCGGAGGAGACGGCCGAACCCGCCGTCCCGGTGATGGACGCCGACGCGTCTGCTGTAAAAACCTTTTGAATGTCTTCCCTCTGTTGGGGCCTGTCGTGCCGAATTGCTGCAAAGTCCTTGAGTGACAGAGAGAGAGAGAGAGAGAGAGAGAGAGAGAGAGTGACCTGAGTATGAGAAACAGGGAAGAAAAGGAAAAATCTCCTAAACCTTAGATTGTCTCTGTCTTCATGTGTAGAACGATAAACTTATCTATTCTACAATATGTTAATATTTACTCAGGGTTATTACTGAGGGCTGGTGGCTTTCTCTTGCCCCCCCCCAACTTCCCTCCTCCTCTGCCACATCTCTCCCTCTCTCCCTCTCTCCCTCTCTCTCTCCCACTAAGTGTGTGTGTGTGTCGGTGCCGCTCGCCCCGCCGGCTGGTTATTGTAATACTACTCTATCCTCGTGACTGGAGTTATAGAACAGGGTTGCTGCAGTCATGTGAGTTGTAGTGGAGGGAGGGAGGGAGGGAGGGACGGAGGCGTTACCCATGACGTAGGCGAGTGACAGGCGGTCCCCCTTTCCCTCCCCCCTTCTCCCTCCCTCTTCAGCCTCCCTAGCATATGACCGCCCCCCCCCTCGCTCTCTGTCATGCAGCCTCTGCCTCTCGCTCTCACTCTTACATATGTACACATGTAATTTCTCTCCTTTTGAACCTTCCTCTCTTTTTTCTCACTCAGACTCCTAATCTGAAATTTATCCGTCTCCCCCTGTGCTTCATGATTATATTTAGATGAAGTGGGTTTATTGCACATGTAAATAATAATAGTAATAAAAAAAGAACTTTTTAAAATCTGTTGCACCCAAACTCTTTGCTCCCCACGTGACTTGTTGGCTACAGACGTCGAGAGAGGCTTATGCTCAAGGCACTGACTTTTACTGGCTGAGGCGACGGTGTCGTGTCGCCCAGCTAAATTCTTTTTCACGCGCTGAAATCCAGACAAATCACTGGGATGGTCATAACCGGCATTACGAAATGACCTCGACAATTAAAAACATCAACTTCCCGTCAAAATTACGCACATTTAACTTCTGCAAACACAAATATACTTCTTCTTTCTCGGTCATTTGATGTGAAATAATATAGTAACTCTAAAAAATTGCCTCATTGTTTACATGACAAAATCAATGACTTGTCCTTACAACCACTGAGGTACTTAAACTTCTTATGGCTCTGGGGAAAGTAGAATTTATTTTCTCTTAAAAATCGCGTCTTTGTTTTTTGAGACATTCATCATCAGAGATTAAAAGTATTTTGAAAGTGTCAGTGAAGAGGCGTTGGCTCTGGCACCAGAAGGTCACTTCATTTGTGGCGGAATGAAAGTTCTGACGAAATGGATTCAAGCGAAACTTTCCCTTTTTGCGTCGAGCTGTGATTTTCGAGAGACGCCGGGTCAACCTGAGGAAGTAGGCCCAGTGGCCGGCGGCCTCATGCAGCAGGGATGCGGATGTTAACGTGAACCCGAACCAGTCAGACGAGAAACCGGCGAAACGGATCCCAAATCAGTTCTGAACCGGTTTTCCTTTCAAAACGGCAGCGAAATGGGGAACTGTCGGATTTTGTCACAGTCTCGTGAACCTGGCGTCCGAGGCTTCGTCCACGGTGAAAGCGCCGCGTTAAGTTGCCGCTAATGCGAAGCGAACATGTCCTACTGCTGCAGCCTCACGTTAAGAGCATTGAGCTGGTTGAAACTGGAGTTGGCTCGATGATTTTACTCATCGAAAAACCAGACGTGGCCATTTTCTGCCTTTTTTTGGACATTGGATCAGGGTGAAATGTCCCAGGGAGCCACTTTTCTCCCTCTGAAGTCTGGTGCATGTTGTCTGACGGTGGCCTTTGGGGAGGTCTCCGCTCTCTGGAGCTCCCTCTGAATTGTGCCATGAAGTTCACCTGTGCGGCGGCATCTGCGTCGGTCATGTTCCCGCACTCGTTTATTCAGGTCAGTCCTTTACCCTCGTCACCTGTCCAGCTACGCGACCTGCTGAAGGGCTTTGTCCGTTTCTGAGAGCGCCACCGGTCTCTCAGACCTATTTCCGTGCTAATCATTGACCCGGGTCAGCGATGGTCTTGGTCAGTCAGTCTTAGGGGATTGACTCTGGGAAAGATCAGGCCGGCTGGAACGTCAGCAACCACATCCTGCTGCAGCAGGACCCAACCGGCCGCGGGGGCACATGCTGGTAAAATATTAGCCGCGGGCTGATCACGTCCGCTCGCGCGCCGGTTGGGCAACACTCGCTCATGCAGAGGACAAAAACAAAAAATTCACATGTGAAAATGTTGGTTTCCAGCGAGGAAAACTTGGAAGCTCCCATTTCTTTGTAAGGTCAGAGAAACACCGTGACAACACAAGCTACAGGTTCTTTGAAATCACATGTTGGTGTTTTTCTGGTCAAGTTTAATTCTGAAGTTCTGTTCAAGTCTGGATTTGAAATAAAAATACCATAATAGCCCCCCCCCAACCCCCGTTCTCACAAGGATCATAAAAGTTTTATTGCAAAGAGTGCATCCAAGTTACACTGCTGAACTACTCTACGCTAACAAAAAAGAAAATGAAGACGGTTGCTTTCTGTTCGGACTCGACCCAGAATGTTTGTTGGCTGTGGCGTTCGCACACCTGTCGAACTGACACTGAACTTGGAGGGATGTGATCAGAAAAAAACAAAAAAACAAAAGCACAAAGAAGAGACCAGTCCGAGCCTGAGACGGGGAACCAGATGTGAACGGGAGGTCAGAATAAAACGCCCTGTTCCCAGACGTCAGCGGATTCCTCGCTGCTCCCTCGCTCGCCTCCTCCTCCTCCTCCTGCGCCCTGAGTTACGCGTTATCATTAGCTGGACTAGTCAGGACGGAACTCATCTGTTCTGAGTGCTTACAAAAAAAAAGTTTAATTGCGTCTTCGAAACGATGCCTCCCCGCCCCGAATGGGAAAACCTAATAAAACACGAGGCCGCTACTGTGCCGCTGTGCAGGCCTGTAGAGCCTCATGCTGTCGGTCAGCACTTTATCCTATAACCTCGGTGTGCGTGTGTGTGCAGCCATCAGGTGATCCTATCCAATTTTGGATCGGAAGTCACACAGTCCCTCACTGACCACATTTAACTCCATAGCTGCATTTAGCCCGGCAGTGTGATGCTTCGGGGACAGGTGGACGCCATTTTGTCGGGTTCTATTAAAGCTCTTAGTCACCCTTTATTAAACATAAGTGTCATCGTTCACTCACTTTCTTATGAATCAAATATCTCCTGGCCTTTATAGCTAATTGATATAAAATAACAGCGATCCCAACCACAACACAGGTCATTTCACGAAAAGTATTTATTTTTTTTAACCTGCTGAAAACCTGCTGTCTGGAATCTCGTCCCACACAGAAAATTACGCTTTTATTTTCCCTTTTATTTGGCGACATCAACGACAGGAAGAGACGGGTATGATTAAAGCCACGAGCGGCGGCGGGGAAGACATGGCCGACCGCGGGAAGTACGGGAGCAAAAAGGCGGATTATTCCTTTTACAGAACGCAGTGCAAGGGCTCCTGTAGGAGACCTGACCTGACCGGGTGGCAATGGAAACAACAACGGGGTTATCGGGCATCTCCCCTCGTAGGCGTCGGTTTCAGTGAAGCAGTAACACACGTTTACGCCCCCCGGCGTAAACCCACCTTAAAACGCGCCGTTACTCGGTCTGCAGAAATCAGTTCTGAATTGGACGAGCGAAGTGGGGAGGGGCAAGGGATCCAGGTGGACAGGTGGGCGGGCGGACAAGCAGGTGTCTGATAACGAGGCTTTGAAGTCCCGATCCGGGGGGGACGGATGCAGGCGCCAGTTGGCGGCGACTGGGATTTACACCGTTCCAGGGACGGACAGACGGACGGGAAGCTTCTTTACCTCCATCTTATCCGTCACGGCCTCCTCCTTTTTTTTTCCTCTATCCTCATGTTTCATCCCTAGTCTCCGTGTCCTCATTTACCCTCCCCCCGTCTTCTTCGCTGTCTGCCCGAGTCGTGATGCACGGTGCTGCAGTGCAATGTGTTCCCGCTTGCAGCCCCACAGTGACTCACCTGTCCCCTTCTGTCACTGTGCACTCGACACACACCCAAACACACTGTCACACACACTTGAGCTCAAGGGCGTCACTTAAGGATAGCGTGCATATACAGTAATGTGTAAAATAAAGACAAAACAAAACAAAAAACCAAAGAAAAACTACGTGTTTTAGGTTGCAGTTGGTTTCATATGGTTTATGGTTGGTTTCTTTCAGACACGCACTGTAGCCGGATCCCTGCTACATCGGTGCAGAAAATGCTGCAGATTGCACAGATACTGCAGCCAGGTCAAAGGTTGGAGGGTCAAGGCACCGGGTCAATAGATAAAACAAAATGTCCCCCCCTCAGAGAGCAGAACAGGGAAGTGTAGGAGGGATCTTTATTTTCTTGTTTTAGAGATGCACTTGGCAGCTCGGCCGCCTCTTGGTGACCAGCTGTGTTTGATTTACGGCGCGCATGTTGTGTCGTTGCATTTCCTGTCCGTCGGATGAATTTCAGAAATTGTTAAATTCGAAAGAAACAGACACGGCCTCGCTCCGACGTTGCCACTGAAAATTTACCCTGGTCTGGGTAATGTTTCCTTTAACTAGCGCTGGCTGTTCACTGGTGGTTACTGTGATGCCAGTGGGTATCTGTGTGTGTGTGTGTGTGTGTGTGTGTGTGTGTGTGTGTGTGTGTGTGTGTGTGTGTGTGTGTGTGTGTGTGTGTGTGTGTGTGTGTGTGTGTGTGCGTGCGTGCGTGCGTCAGATTTGATGCTGGGAATATGGCTGCTTCCTCCCAAATCCCTGTGAGGTTCATCAAGCATCCGGCTTAAACCGTGACCCCCCCTACACCCTCCCTACGGGGGCCTGTGTGTGTGTGTGTGTGTGTGTTTGTGCCTGCAAAGGAAGGATCATAAAGTTTGTGTGTGTGTGTGTGTCACATGTTGGGTGCGTGCTGTTTGCGAGCTAACACACTAGCCGAGGCAGGTGAAATGGGGGGGGGGGTCTCTCAATAATTAATTGCTCAGTGATTCATCAGCTGCTCACTCGAGCTGCTTGGCTGCAGCCACCACACACACACACACAGACACACACACGCGCACGCATGCGCACTCACATTGAAGTCACACAGTTCTGGATTAAAACAAGAATCATGATTTTTCTCTCTCAGAACCGAAATTGCATTTATTGAGGAAATTAAGGAAACGGTTTCTCATAAAAGTAATATAAAAAACCCCACTGCCTCTGTAATCTCCTGGTTCCTCTGAGATCTTCTCCGCTTTGCAGGTGTAATTTGCAGGGAACCCGTCGTCGACGTTTCCCCAGTCGGTCACAGACCAGTTGTTTTTATACTAATGCTGGCCTCGCTATCACCTCCGGTGTCAAGCAGGTGTATGAGCCGGTGCCCGGCTGCTGCGGCTCCGCGATCGTTCCTAATCTGTGCCGAGAGCGGCGATACTGCGAGATCATACGTTAAGCTTCCGTCCACGCCGCTCGTCGCCGCTCGTCACGTCCTGCAGTTCGTCGATGCGAGTCAGGGTGATTAGTCGCCCCTTGACTTCACGCGGCGGGTCCCCCTGCTAACGCCCACGCGGCAGCAGGATTGATTTCATCCAGATTGCATGGCTACATGAATCCAAATTGCGATTTTTTATTTATTTATTTATTTTTCTTCTTTAAAATATGATTAATTGCGCAGCTCATGCAGGACAGATAGCGGCCAGATACCATCCGGATTTTTTTAGCGCTCGCCGGCGATCGCGGAGCGTTATTACTAAATTAAGATCCGTCCTATCGACTTCCGCTGTGATAATTTTGTCACTTACGTTTTCTCCTTTTTAATCGTGTGGCTGTTATCTTTTGATTTCTACCACGCGACACAGTGAGCCTGGTTCATAAACGGGGCTAGAAAAGGCTAACTGACCCCGGTGGGGGGGTTAGGGCCAAACACAGCCACATAATGTTACCTGAGGAGATTGGGTTCCACTATCTGGGTTAACCAGGCCCGGTTTTTCTGCATTACCCAGGTTCCTTTAGCCTGATTTAGACTTAGATTACATAATGTTCTTCTGTAGGCAGGTTTACCTGAATGTACTGGGGCTGACTTTAAATGAAGTGATTGACGTTTTAAATCAGATATAATGCATTTGCGATATCCAGATTATATTCACCGTGCAATTTGTTATTGTAGTCTTTGATCTTACTTTGAGCCTCCAAATTAAGTAAGTGAAATAAACGCCTGCAGGGCAGGGGAACAGGAAGAGGTCGGAGGTCGCAGCGTCAGCAGAAGAAACCCGAGCGCCCCCCCCCCCCGAGCTGTGCAAAAGAGTCCGGCGTGCACACGTTTGTCGCTACGGTGAGAGGCAGAGGGGAAGCAGATACGCTGGGAGAAACAAGAGGATGGAGATAAGGGAGGGGGGGAGAGGACAGCGAAGAGACATCGCTGAGCGAGCGAGGCTTATTAGCCATTCATCCGCTGCCTTTCGCCGTCTTAATTTATATGAAAATCTATTCGGGCTCCGTCGTCGCGCTCCAGGTTGCCGCCGTCTTCGCTGTGACCCGAAGGAGGGCGGGTGGTGGGGATGCAAATTTCCTCCTCCGGCTCGTTTCCTGTCCCTCGCTCTTCTCCCAGGCCATGTTTTTTTGTTTTTTTTCCCCTCATCGTGTTTCCTCACCCTCGTCCTTTCATCCCGCTTTATCGGGATGGTTATTTATCATTAAACCGTCGTTCACTTACCGGTTAACCTCTGCGGTTCGCCGCTGGTGGGTGGGGACTCTGACCGGGGAACTTTTTCCAGTGTTGGAAATGTTGGGGTGAGGCCGAAATCGCTAGTTGATTCATCGATTAGTCCAAAAAAGTTAAATTTATTAGCAAATATTTTAAAGATCAATGGTCAGTTATTAATTTATCAAGCAGAAGTACCATCCACTGCCTCCAACTTCTCCTAGTGTGAATATTTACTGCTTTTCTCTGCTTTCCATTGTCGTGAATTTCTCATTTTGGGGGGTTTTGAACCTTTAGTTGGACAAAACGGGTCATTTTGTAGATTTTTCCAATGGACATTTTAAACTTTTCTGACATTTAATAGACTCATTGTTATTCCATTAAGTGAGAAAATAATCAGAAATCACTTAACAATGGAAATTATTATTGGTTGCAACCCTAATTTTTCGGCAAAGTTGCTGAAGCGTTTGCGTCTGGCAGAATATAAAATAAGGCCGAGACCCCAATTATTTAATATCATCTGTGGCCTTTTTGTGTCTTAAAATCTCGTTTAGTGCCCCGAGTACTTTGGTTCATTCTCTGGTCATGAGGAACATTTTCCAAAATAAAGGTTGTGTATTTCTGGGTCTTCGGTGTTGAGGAGACATCAGGAAGCACAATTAGTACATGTGTGTGACAGGAAATGGGGGCCCGCGTCCTGCAGCGTATCCCTCCGCCTCAAGATGTTTGTGTTTATAATTGGCACATTTTGGATGCTTCTTTGTTGTTACGGTGTAAATATTGCCGCCCGGCTTGTCTTCGCTCCAGAAAGCAACGCATCGACTGCGTTCGTCGCTCGCATCGCCTGTCGTTTCTCCAGCTTCGGAGGGTCGATAAATTGGCGGTGTGTCTTGTCGAGATCGTCCAGGGGCACAGGGCGAACGGCCGTACGTATACATTCCATACGTTGACTCTATAGAAACGACGCAGGCATACGCCCCTCATCGGAAATTCTCCTGACATATCAGGCCTTTACTTTTATCCCAGCGCATGTGTTAACGGTTGTGTCAATGTGCGTGCGTGTGTGTATGTGTTGGCCATGTGTCCTTAGCTAACCTTTGCTTGCAATTTGTATTCATCACAGGGGCCCCGCTGCTATATTGATAGTGTCAACATGAGCGTGAGACAATTTGTCATTCTCTGCACATGCACGCATGCACGTGCACAATCGTCTCACTAACACACACACACACACACACCGCGGTGCCTGTACAACACCTGAGGGAGATGGGGGGGGGGGGGTTGGAGGTGAGGGAATCCAATCTCACCCTGCAGCTCAGGGGCTTTGTAGGAAAGCGCGGAGGCCCCGGCAGCCGCTGCGCTAGCTGGGCTGCCCTATTTCTCCAAAGCTCCCCTCCTTCCGTTACCTGATTTATCATCAGGGGCCGCCACCGGGGAGACGACTTATTTATTTATTTATTTATTTAAAAGACGGGAGGGAGCGTGCCGGGACGCGGATGCCATGGCCACATGTCTGATGCTAACAGCCCCCCCCCCGAATTTGTGCAGAAAGAGCGGCGTTTGAGGCATTTACCAAGGAGCCGGTTGGGATCGGATGTGAGGAATCTGGGCACCGCACAGTGTATGAATTGCAGTTATCGCTGCAGTTTTAAAAGAGAACTATCTAACTTTACTACCACTGATATAATGTACTGTAATTAAAAGCCTTTTTTAAGTTCAGACAACTTATATAATTAATTGCCATCAAGGGATGACTGATAGTGCAAAGAATCAAGCTTATGAGTATACTAGTAAAAATACAGAAGTCCTTTTAAAACAGGGCTTATAATAAATCTATAACAACAAGACTTTAATGTCAAAAAAAGAGAAAAAAGTGGGGCTTGTTCACTGTCTACTGCAGTTAAAAAGACAAAAAACTAGACTTTGACACTTTCCGCTGTTGTTAAAATTGAGACTCTGGCGGCGAGCAACGCCGTGATAAAAGGGGAGATGAATGAGGGCCGCGCGAGTGCCGGGGCGTAAAAGTCGCTCTGATGATATTGGTCCCTTCGCAGCCCACGACGTAGGTTCTGCCTCCCTCCTTGACACGGTGCCAGTGTTTTGGCTGGGAAAGGGGTGGTGGTGTGGGGGGGTGTGGGGGGTTTGCCCCGACTTCGCCGACAGTGAGATCAAGTTGTAAAGATGTCTGGACCTCGGATGGGCGAGCGCCCAACTCGCACAAACACATCATCTCTCCTCCGACACCGGCGCCGCGGCCCGCCGGGGGCCAAGGAGGTGACACGCATCGATGTGCACGCTGGTAGTCTGCCAACCAACTAAATGTATATGCCAGCCCCCCCCCAATAATCCACCGGTTTCAGAAGGATTATTGAATGTGATTACAACTCATGCTTCACAAGGTTTCGGGATTATACGGTGCATTCATGGGTAATGCGGAGGTTTCTAAACGGTTCCCCTGCCGGAGCCGAAGGGGTAATGCAGCAGCAGGGATGTGAGATTGTTAACACGCTGATTTATTGCCAAAACACAATCGTAGTGGATTTAAAAAAGGTGTTTGACCTTGTAGGAGCAGATGTTTTCATTGTGGAACCGATGTTGGCACTAATATTGGTACTATGGTAGTAACAGTGCTAGAGATAATCATGGTAGTGGTGGCAGCAGATGTAAAAAAAGCATTGGCAGTGGAAGTAGAGCAAGTGGTACTAGTAGTAGAGGGAGTAGGAGTAGCAGTGGTAGTATAAAAGTAGTAGTTAGTAGTAGTAAAAGTAGTAGTTGTAGTAGTGGTAGTAGTAGTCGTACCAGTGGTTGAAGGCCACTAGTCCTAGTCCTGGTAGTAATAACATCATGTGACTGATAAGCAGACTTGTTGACTTTGGGAGTCAAACCCAAACTGTGGCGGTTGGTTGGTTTATCACTACTGTTGCCTACTGGTCCCTATTGCGTGTGTGTGTGTGTGTGTGACTTGGTGTTGGTTCGTGTGTGTGTGTGTGTGTGTGTGTGTGTCGGTGTGTGTCGGTGTGTGTGTGTGTGTCGGTGTGTGTGTGTGTGTGTGTGTTTGGGCTCTCAAGGGCAATGGCGTAAAATGAGAGAAAAGGTTAAAGGAAATTTCCATCGCATGGTCTAAGGGAGCATGAGGACACGCACAAACACGCACGCACGCACGCATGCACGCATGCATTTTACCAGCCGTGGCATATAGTCGTGGCAACCAGGTGCCAGGGGAAGACAAGCACAGATTGGTGTGAACCTTCACTTTTACACACCTACACACACACACTTAGCTATCTGCAGTTATCTAGAGCCTATCGCTTTCAGTAGGCGCTGGTCGATATGATTCAGCGCAGCAGGAGACGCACGTGGAGCGTTTCTCCTCCGCCATTACTCCACTTTAAAAGCCATTTGTTGTTATTTTTAGACGTCGTTGCCTCCTCAGATAAAAGCTGCATCGTCGTCCATGGACTCGTCTGTTTGTGTGTGTGTGTGCGTGCATGCGTGCTTTATAAATAGCTTCTATTGGTACAGATGTGCGACCGCAGCTGTCACACCCGTTTGACCCGCGCGTGACCTTTGATCATCATATCATAATTACTGTGTGGCCCCGCTGGAGCCGCCACCATCAAAATAAAAAAGGAGATTATCAGTTACCAGCCTCGGAGTCACTTAGTAACCGCCGACTAACGTGATAACTCATCAGGACGTAATAAACCGGATACACACACAAAACAAAACCGCGTAATCACCCATTTATTGCCGTTCGTCCTGATAACGCGATGCAGTTCAGCCGATAATTCACGATGGTGAGCGCTCGAGGGCGGAGCCGGCGTGCAGCGATGGGCTCGGCGGCTCTGCAGGGTTTAATGATGGAAAGTTTAGAGGTGTGTGTGTGTGTGTGTGTGTGTTGGCTTCTGAGATGTGTGAGTCATGTGTGCAGGTTGTAAGCAGGCAGCAGGCTTCTACCTGCAGATCGCAGGGAGAGGGGGAGCGAGAGGGCGGGGTGAGGCCATTAATGTCCTTTGGGATGCACACACACACACACACACACACACAAACACACACAAACACACACAAACACACACAAACACACAAGTTTATTCTCATACCATATAAGGTTTGTGTGTACATATTCCCAGTAAAACAGGCATCTTGCTTGTTTCCAACTGGTAACTTTCCACTGTCACTTCTCCTCCTGGCCTTTGCGTGTCTTCTTATTCCTCCTTCTTCTTCCACTTTATATCCCACAATAGTTCTCTCTACACTCTCTCTCTCTCTCTCTCTCTCTCTCCATCTCTGTCCCCCTCTCTCTCTCTCTCTCTCTCACTCGCTCATTGACCTACTTCCCAAAGGCTGCCCGGGCTTGCGTGACCAGAGTGCTCAGTGCTACGGTGATATGGCATTTACACACACATACACACTCACTGACACACACACACACACACACGGGCTTACGGAGATGCCTGAACATTCATATTTGCTGCTACACACACGTAAACATTAACACCATGCATGAGGAGCGAGGACCTGCTTCCTCGGGGTCTTCGCAATTAACCGAAAGGCTCGGCAGCCGTTTTCCGGATGGTAACAATTCTGGCTGGGCGATGCGGCGGAAATCAATAAGAATATCCCTCTGATACTGGTATATATTATGCAAATATATACAGAGTCACGTAGAAATACATTCAAGTAGATGGACCGAATGACTTCCATATCTATTTTTGTTGATTTTAAATTCAATAACCTTGGAACTCTTAAAATGCAAAACCTTGTAGGAGAAAACACCCCGAATGTGCTCGTATCATCGCACAGAAAGTCGCTAAAAAAAAATAAATGTGGTACGTTACTACTCCACCGAGTCTTTACCTTAACAATAATCCATTTAAGCCCAGATCTCAGGGTTCAGTACCACTGGATCACCACGCAGAGAGTCACCACGGGCAGTGAGGAGCCGGCCCACCGTCGCCTTCGACATTCGTTTTCAGGATTAACCGGAAATTCCCCACGGATTTACTGATCGCTTGTTCTGATCGCTGCGCCGAGAAAGAGAGGGAAAAAAAAAGGCCGTTGGACGTCGGCGGTTGACCAGGTTGATCTGGTAATTTTACATTAACCGTTGTAATCATAAAAAAACAAAGGCCCCGAAAAACCAAAACGAAACAAATAAAACGGAGCCCTGCCCGTGGCCAGCGGCGGGGCTCGGGGTCAATGACGTGCCGAGTTCGAATCGGCCCCCGACCCGTTATCGATTCCCGCTCCCCATCGGCGCGTTTAACATAAAACAAAAGAAAAAACCGTCCAACCTCGGGCGTGGAGCCAGTTTTTCCCTCGTTCTGTGACGCCGCTGACGGCAGGAATGCCGCCGCTGTGACGCAATATGAGTAATAAACCGGATTCTTCCACGCTGAGCGTGCATCCCTGTGTCTGGTATGTGTTGGGACCTGTGTGCCTGCAGGCCGTCCTCTATATGCCTGCGAGGGAGGGGTTTCCTTTCCGAGGTTGGCCATTCATGTGTTGACATGGGAAAATGTTTGGGTGTGAATGTGTGTGTGTGTGTGTGTGTGTGTGCGCAGATGAATGGAATCGGCTCGCGCGTTTTGTTTTTTTATTTTTTTTTACCGTCGCCTTCTTCTCCGGGTGTTTGCCCCAGCATCAGTCTGGATTGGGGGGGGGGGTAGTACCAGAATCATTTTCGTTCTCCCCTGGCTTGTGATTGGTTGTCTGCCCCTATGTGGTGGGAACAGCAACCAAGCCTTTCGTCTGGTGCGAGCTGGGGGGGGGGGGCTGCTGGGGATAAGTGGGTGTAGATAATGGACATATGGGTGGAATAAATGCAGGAAAGTGGGATTAATGCATCCGCTTGGCGCCGAAATCTTTACATTGTCTTCCATATCATGGCGCCCTGGGGGCGCGTAGCAGCTCTTACGCCGTCGCCGCTTAACGCAGAGACGCCGCCGCGCATTGTCTCTCCTCGGACAGCGAACCGCAAAGTTTGTCTGGAGCGAGCTCGTCGTCGTTAGGTCCGTTTAACCGTGTGAGGGCTGAGATTGGAACCGCTCCGTCATTGGATTTCGCCGGCCGGCCGGCAGCCAATAGGAGACGGACGTCTGCGGCGTTTCTCGCCGATAAAACGAGCGAGCCGTCAAACTCTGATGACAGCAGAGGAATAATTAAAAAAAAAAAAAATCACTTAAAAGGTTCTGATGCGAAGTCTTTATTGATACTTGGAAGAAAAAGCATCACTAGACGAGCAGTATGTTGTTGCCGTGACGACTCTTTAACGAGTCCGCCCGTTAACCGGTCAAGTTAATTGGCTGACCGGTTAGGGTTCCACCAGTCGGCGCTAACTGGTTCCAGGGTGTGTCGCGTGTGGTTGTTGTGTGTCCTTGTGTTTGTGTGTGTGTGTTTGTTTGTGTGTTTGTTTGTTTGTGTGTGTGCGTGTGCGTGTGCGTGTGCTTGTGACACATTCAAGCCCCGAGCCCTTTCTCCGTCCGTCTCGCCCCACACACCTCTCTCTCTCCCTCCGTCTTGTCATCGCACGCTTTTTAGCCTCTCTCTCTTTTTGTCATTGCGTGCACACACACACACACACACACACACACACACACACACACACACACCTCTGCCGTGTTGCTCTCATGCTTTGTGCTTTTTCCCCTCAGCTCTGCTCGGCTCTGTGCTTTTTTTCCCTCAGCGGCGCCTGACCTCGTTTCAACTCTCTCTCCCTCTATTTTTTTATTTCTCTCCCCTCTTTTCACTTTTCATTTACACTCTCTCTCTCTCTCTCTCTCTTTGGCTGTCCCTCTATCGCTCCCTCTCCTCTCTCTCCTCCTCTCCGTTTGCCGTATTCATTCCCTTCACTCTTCTTTCTTCTTTTCCTTCCGACTCAGTTTTGTCCTCTTTGATGTCAACGTTGCTCCCTCTCTCTCTCTCTTTCTGTCTCCCTGCATTTCACATGAATGTCGTTCTACCGATAGTTTGAAGCATTTCTGGTTTGAGATAGCAGTTTCTAGGGCAACACACGCACACACACACACATAGATACTGACAAGCGCAAGTGACTGATGGATGTTTTGCCAATCAAATGTGGGATATAGTTTGACAGCTCACACACTCTCCCTCTCTCACACACACACACACACACACACACACACACACATACACACACATACACACACGAGGCTGAGGAGCACAAACACTGTCAGAGGCAGGCTGACGGCCAATTGACACAGCATGAAATACACAGAGAGAGAGAGCGAGAGAGAGAATCTGGGAGTCTTCATCGTCTGATAGCTTATCGATTCCTCTGCAGGTGATTTTCAAGAGGAAGACGACGGGGGGGGGGGGTTGGACAAAAGAGACAGACAGGTGAGGAGGGCGGGAGAGAGGGACTACGAGGCGAAGAGAGAGAGAGAGAGAGAGAGAGAGAGAGATCGATAGCTTATCGAATTTTCTGGTGGCAGTGATTTTCAAGAGAAGACGACGGGGAAGGACAAAGAGACAGACAGGTGAGGAGGGCGGAGAGGGGATTACGAGCGTAAGAGAGAGAGAGAGAGAGAGAGAGAGAATCTGGGAGTCTTCATCGTCTGATAGCTTATCGATTCCTCTGCAGGTGATTTTCAAGAGGAAGACGACGGGGGGTTGGACAAAAGAGACAGACAGGTGAGGAGGCGGGAGAGAGGGACTACGAGGCTAAGAGAGAGAGAGCGAGAGAGAGAGAGAGAGCGAGAGAGAGAATCTGGGAGTCTTCATCGTCTGATAGCTTATCGATTCCTCTGCAGGTGATTTTCAAGAGGAAGACGACGGGGGGGGGGGGGTTGGACAAAATAGACAGACAGGTGAGGAGGGCGGGAGAGAGGGACTACGAGGCTAAGAGAGAGAGCGAGAGAGAGAGAGCGAGAGAGAGAATCTGGGAGTCTTCATCGTCTGATAGCTTATCGATTCCTCTGCAGGTGATTTTCAAGAGGAAGACGACGGGGGGGGGGGGGGTTGGACAAAAGAGACAGACAGGTGAGGAGGGCGGGAGAGAGGGACTACGAGGCGAAGAGAGAGAGAGAGAGAGAGAGAGAGAGAGAGAGAGAGCGAGAGAGAGAATCTGGGAGTCTTCATCGTCTGATAGCTTATCGATTCCTCTGCAGGTGATTTTCAAGAGGAAGACGACGGGGGTTGGACAAAAGAGACAGACAGGTGAGGAGGCGGGAGAGAGGGACTACGAGGCTAAGAGAGAGAGAGAGAGAGAGAGAGAGAGAGAGAATCTGGGAGACTTCATCGTCTGATAGCTTATCGATTCCTCTGCAGGTGATTTTCAAGAGGAAGACGACGGGGGTTGGACAAAAGAGACAGACAGGTGAGGAGGCGGGAGAGAGGGACTACGAGGCTAAGAGAGAGAGAGAGAGAGAGAGAGAGAGAGAGAGAGAGAGAGAGAGAGAGAGAGAGAGAGAGAGAGAGAGAGAGAGAGAGAGAGAGAGCGAGAGAGAGAATCTGGGAGTCTTCATCGTCTGATAGCTTATCGATTCCTCTGCAGGTGATTTTCAAGAGGAAGACGACGGGGGTTGGACAAAAGAGACAGACAGGTGAGGAGGCGGGAGAGAGTGACTACGAGGCGAAGAGAGAGAGAGAGAGAGAGAGAGAGAGAGAGAGAGAGAGCGAGAGAGAGAATCTGGGAGTCTTCATCGTCTGATAGCTTATCGATTCCTCTGCAGGTGATTTTCAAGAGGAAGACGACGGGGGTTGGACAAAAGAGACAGACAGGTGAGGAGGCGGGAGAGAGGGACTACGAGGCTAAGAGAGAGAGAGAGAGAGAGAGAGAGCGAGAGAGAGAATCTGGGAGCCTTCCTGTGCGTCCTGGCTCTCCTCTCCAGTCATGCTCTCGTGTCGCACAGGAAGAGGCGACCCCCCCCCCCCCCAAATACGAAGTCTCGGCCGTCCTGGCGAACCGAAGGATCGTTGCGTGCGCGGATGCTATGGCAGCGATTGTCTGAAAAAAAACAATCGAAACCGCAATTTTAGCATGCAGAGCGGGGGAGCTCTCGGGTGATGCAGTGCTCCCTCTGGCACCGTATTGGAGGCCATTCAGCCTCAGAAACGGCGGCGGTGAGGCCGGCCTGGTTTTCGAGATGCTTCGAGCGCCACGGGGGAGAGGGAGTAGCGAGCAGACGTTGGCTTCAATTCCAGGCATCAAAAGCCCCAAAGAAGGCGGGATGCTACACGTGACGATGTTCGGACGACATCTCTAAACGGCCATTTTTCGCCCCGTTGATCTGTCGGTCGTGGCTCTCCGGCGATCGGTTACCCGGGCGCCGGTATAATTCGCCGTGAGGGAGGAGGAGCAGGGAGGAAGTTGCCGACGGGGAACGAGGGATAAGCTCTCGCAACGGTTGAAGTGCAGCGACAGTTTTGTTTTCCAAATCTTAAAACGTCACAATGATTAATGACTATAATTATTACAAATTTAAATAGTCTGCGAGAAAATATTACACCGGCATCCTATAGAGATACTATCATCAACTGATGATTTATAATATATTATATTATTTTATTACCGAGTGTGTCTTAGCTGTACTATAGGATCACTCATTACTGTATGTGGTACCATCTCTTGGTCGATGATTGACTGTTTCCTCTCTTATGAAGAGAAATGTCAAGACTGTCGAGATGACTAACACTTACATAAGAACGTCCTACACACACACAGACACACACACTCACACACACAGAGGCAAACGCACAAACACGTCCTCTAACACTTTACAGCTCGTCCAACACCCACAAATTTGCAAATTCGCGGAGTGACAACGCGTTCGTCCATAATTCATCGTTTTTGTTTTTGTATTTTCTTTTTCCTTGAGCAAGTGTGTGGGTGTGCGTGTGTTTTTTGTGTGTGTGTCAAAGAGGTGCTGCTACATTGTCCCTGGTTGGAACCAGCGTCCTTCATAAAGTCCGAAATCTGCCCTTATTCCCCATTTTCCTTCAGAACCGTAGCTTTAGCTTGCACAGACACACACACACACACACACACACACACACACACATACATGCACACACACTTAGAGCGTAGCACATAAAACTCTCTCCTCTCTGTCACACACAACAGTGCAGTTGTGTGGGTTTTGTGTGCGTGCATGTGTGTGTGTGTGTGTATAAAAGACGGAGAATGAGGGTAGTATAGTAATAGAATGAGGTGGTGGCGTGAAGGTCGTTCTGCCACTATAAACATGATCTCTGTCACACACACACACACACACACACACACACAAACACTCACTCTGACAAAGCTCAGGTAGCAGGTTAGCTCCGAAAATGTCGCAGTAAATAACACATGGGATGGGACAGGCAGCTGATGTGAGACCTTGTGTGTGTGTGTGTGTGTGTGTGTGTGTGTGTGTGTGTGTGTGTGTGTGTGTGTGTGTGTGTGTGTGTGTGTGTGTGTGTGTGTGTGTGTGAAGGCCAGTTCCAGCTGCCAGGTGAAAGATTTGCTGCAGACAAGGTGACAGGCAGGGACATTCACCAAAGCAGCTGCTACCTGAGAGGGAAAAAAAAAATATTGGACAGAACATATTTTTGTTTTAAAGCCGCTTGTAGAGGTTTTTTTTTTTTTTCTACCGCATGAATATTTAATATGAATAAATATCAACCTGACACTGAGACAACAACACGTTTGATAGTTTATTATTCATTCAAGTCGTTTATCAAGCAAAAATGTCAACAGTTTTCTGGCTGTAGCTTCTTAAATCTGAGAATTTACTGTTTCTGTCTCACATGATCACAGTCCTCTAGTCACACGTTTGTCTTTTTATTAAAATATATCAGACTTATAAAAACCCTCAACCCGTGTTAGCAGGGTTCCGTTTGTGGATCCGTGGCTCGTGTAGGGTTAATAAATTAATAAACTTCAAGAATTACCAATGTCCATTACCATGGATTGTTTACTTCTGATCGGCAGAGAAAGGGTGAAACCACCAGATGCAAAACAAAGATGGGTTGTGTGTGTGTGTGTGTGTGTGTGTGTGTGTGTGGGGCGATGTGTTTGTGTGGGCAAATCAAGCCATAATGGCAAAATAAAAAGGAACATTGTGTCTGTGTTCATTAGTGTTCAGCATTTAGCATGTACTGTAATAGTATGTGTGTGTGTTTCAGTGTGTTTTTGGGAGCCAGTGAGACATAGTGGCAAAATAAGTGATTTCGGTGTGTGTGTGTGTGTGTGTGTGTGTGTGTGTGTGTGTGTGTGTGTGTGTGTGTGTGACGTAGAGAGGAAGCAGGGCTTTTGATGGGACAGCTGGGAAGTTCAAAGCCCGCGCGGCTTCGCGTCTGATGATGAACACACACTTACACACACATTATGCTTTTTGTCTTTGCCACAGCTGCAGCGACACACACACACACACACACACTAAGACACGCACGCACGCACACGCAGCCTCTGAGGAGCAGGTTCAGTTTCTGCAGAACCTGTGTTTAGAGATAAACCAGAAGGTCAAAGGTTGCGGTGCAAAGTCTATGTCTCTCTGCCTTTGTGTGTATGGGTCTCTCTCTCTTTTCTACCTAATATGGCTCTGCTGCTGCATGAGCTTCTCTGTCACGTGTGTTGCAGTCCAGGCACACACACACACACACACACACACACAGACGGACAGACACACACACACAGGGTTCACTGTCAGACTTCTCATACACTGTTATTGCTGTGACTCCAGGGGTTGTTGCATTTTGTTAAAAGTTTTTGCTTGGTTGTGAGTATCTGGTTGGTGTGTGTGTGTGTGTGTGTGTGTGTGTGTGTGTGTGTAGAAGAGATAATCTCTCTCTCTCTCTCTCTCTCTCTCTCTCTCTCTCTCTCTCTCTCTCTCTCTCCAGCAGTTTATGGAGACGAAATCTCCCAAATCCTCTTGGAATTTCTGTTGATTCATCGATATTACTGTTGATGTTTTGGTCTCCTCGTTTTCTCCTCTCGTTTCCTCTCCTCTCCTCTTCCTTTTTTTTTTTTTTGCTCATTTCCACCCCGCCTCCTCCCTACTTCTTACCTCCTCCCTACTTCTCACCCCCCCTCCTAATCTTCTCCTCTTTCTTTTAGTTTCATCTTCTCTTTTCTCTTTTCTCCCTGTCTCCACTTCCAATTTCCGGTATCCGTTATTCCACAAACCTTTGTTCTCTCACATCTGCTCGGTTTCCTTCCTACTTTCTTTGCTTCCTTTCCCTGGTTTCATCTCCTTTCCTTGATTGGCTTCCTCCTCTCCTCTCTCTGATTTCAGCAGTGATTCCTTGCTCCTGTAGGTGGTTTTCAGACTTCATTTCTACGGGGCCGATGCCAGGCTAGCTCCGATTAGTGTTGTGTGTTTGTTGTGCATGCACCTGAACGTGTGTGTCGGGGGCCGACTCCTGTGTTCCGATTCAAATTTCATACATTTAACCATCTGCGAGATCAGCGAAATGGGTCGTTTCTTGCTGCTGCAGCTGTAAAAAGTGCCTTCCGGACTCTTTAGAAGACACCGGGGAAAATTCAGGAAATAGAAACGCACAATTTTACAAATTGTTTGCTGAAAACACATCTGTTTCTGGGCTGTTTTGTACAAACACAGGAAGTGCTTGATTTCAAAACAAAGTAGGTGTGACTATTTACTACCTGTGTTTCCATCCAGGTGCTTAATTTTGCAATTTATGATCTACTGAGTTTAAAAAAAAAAAAAAAAAAAAAAATATATATATATATATATATATATATATATATATATATATATTTAATATAGACACACATACCTTGCCCCCTGTGTTTGGAGAAGACGCCAGAAAACAAAACAAAAAACCCACGAGAATAACTTTTCAGTAGTTAAATTGGTTATTTCCTGATGCTGTATTTTTGATTTTGAGATTAATTAATTTTGTTTTTCCTCATGTTCTCGGCCTGGTTACACTTGAAAAGAGGTTTTTAATCACAATGAGACTGGTTGACAACATAAATATGCTTGTGCGAAACAGTCCCCATTGTCTGAGGGAATATTTTCTGAATTAAAACTAGAGGTTTGTGTATTAAAATGTCACCATTTATAGGAGCAAATATTGACGCCAGCGTAGTTTTATAGCACATTTTGTTCATGTCATTGATACCAGGAAGTATCTGTGTTCTCCCTAAATAAAAAACAAACAAAAAAATCGTCCGCAGGTTATTTCAGTGGTCAGGGACGTTTCAGAAGCCGGACTGAAACATGGCATCCCGTACTGGGACGTCCAGAGCAGTGCGACTGGTCGTACTGGACTAATTCTGGTGGTGCTAAGCCACTAAGCTCCCGGTTATCTCCTCACGTTTTGGTTAAGCAGCCTAGTCCAGAAAACCACTGGCGACAGTACGTCCAAGCGGACCGAGACATCCGTCCTTCCGTCCTTCCCTCCTTACATCCTTCCTTCATTCATTCCGTCCTCACCCGACGGAAAGTAGATAAATGTTAACAAAGCGTGGAGAGAGACACAAAGTTACAGAGAAGTTCGGGGGAAAAAAACTTCGCCGAAAAGGACAGAGAGAGAGGTAGACGTAGACGGGGGATCCGGCGAGATGATGAAACCTGTCCTCGGTTTAATTGAAAACTGGGAGGGTGTTAAAAGCCGATGACACGGGGAAGAAAGGAGGGGAACCCGGCAGAGAGAGAGAGAGAGGAAGGCGGGAAAGGGCTTCGGAAAGAAACATCCCTCATCTGTAATGAAAGAAACCGAAATGTCAGCGGACGGAGGAGAATAATAAGGACATAGAGAATAAATTTGTCCTTTTATCAAGTTGTGGTGAACATAACTTTTCAGCTTGTTTAATGCACTGTATGTGTGTGTGTGTGTGTGTGTGTGGGGGGGGGGTTAATGCATGGTCCTGATAAGGCGGTAGATAATCAGTGTTTGTGTGTTAACGTGTGTGTGTGTGTGTGGGGGGGGGTTAATGCATGGTCCTGAGAAGGCGGTAGATAATCACATTGTTTGTGTGTTAACGTGTGTGTGTGTGTGTGTGTGTGTTTTCGTGAGAGAGAGAGAGAGAGAGAGAGAGAGAGTGGCCTCTGTAATGATGTGTCATCCCCGGCATCCCTCACTCTGCTTCAAGGACAGAGTCGCTGATTGCACCGGCCACCCTCCACTGCCTGTGGGGTGTGTTTGTGTGCATATGTTTGTATATATGTGTGTGTGTGTGTGTGTGTGTATATATATATGAGTTATTGTACGACAAGGTCTTCTTGTGTTGCGCGTGCACGTATAAAATGATTGTGTGTCTGTGCATGATGACACAGTGTGTTCGTCACCTATTGCCATGCATGCTTAGGGATCTCTGTATGTTTGTGTGTTTCTGTGTGTGTGTTTGTGTGTTCGTTGGTGTCCCTTTGTGTTTATGAATGTGTGTTTATGTGTGAGAAACATTGACAGGATGCAGCTGGTGGTGAGTGACTACTAGGGGAAGGAAGGGGGGTGGGGTCCCTCTGATTATGAAGTGGATTGTTTGTTTGTTGTGTTTGTGTGTCTTTGTTTGTGTGTTTGTGTGTGTTTGCTAAAGACAGACACCTCTCATCATGGCGGAGGTGGCAGGCAGGCACTTATGTTCGCTTGTCGCATGCTGACCTGAAGGACCTGATGTGAAGGTTTACATTAACAGCACGCCCTCTCTAACATTAGCAGTCTATTTAGCCTCATCATCGTCATCTAATTCTGCATGGACACTGCGCAGGTGTGAGCTACACACACACACACACACACACACACACACACACACACCACTCTCCGTGTTTCCGCATTCTGGCCACGGTTTTTTCCGTTTGTTTTGTTTGTAAACAGTTTGTTGACAGAATTGCCAGAGAGAATTGCGGCCAGATTTTTTGATTTTGTTATTATGAGGATTGACCTCGATGAACAGAAAGACAAAAGTCTCACCTGTGGATACGTGTATTACATGTTCATATTTGTGGTACCATAAGTCCTTTTTAAGCTTAACATGATGCGAAGAGCAGATAAACTGCGTGTGTCCGGCTCGTGCTCTGAAGAAACTCCCTCTCGCCAGAGGTTTCCATTTTTGTAAAGGCTTTAGAGGCATTTGGTGGATTCATTTCCAAACCTTTTCGGAGGCGTGAATCAAAAATATCAAGGCTCATTGCAAATGTTCCAGTGGCCTCATTCAGTCAACCTAGCACCACTGAAAACCACTACAAAAAGACAAGGAAGGCTCTATGCTTCTCCTTTTTCGTGATGCGACTTGTTTCTATTGTAGGTTGTTTTTTTTTCGGGTTGTATAAATTTTTTTTAATCATAATCCAGGACTGTGGCTAGACGATATTTCCCTAAAAGGTTCTGCGGCGTCTTCTTTGCTTTTCGCTGTCGGGATGTAAACGGGTTTCGACACCGTGGACCTGCCGTTTTTTTCTGCTGGGGCTCTTTCATTACACTTTTTGACATATTTTTTAATTTATTCCTTTTCTGGACATATCTCTGCCTGTGTCCTGACTCCCATCGGCCACTTTTTGTCTGTATGTCCTTTATTTATTTATTTTTTTTTGTGAGGCCGTCCGTCTGGCAGGTCTCCCCTGCAAAGAGGGGAAAAAAAAAAAAAGCAAAAGCCGATCCAATCTCGGCGGCGTTAACCTTTCTGAAGGCATGGTAAAGCGGTGGCGCGGCCTTGGCCTTGCCCTCGACGGAAATCTCGGGGGCCAGCGTCCCTCTAAAATAACCGCGGGAGCCGCCACAGTCATCCCAGCCATCCGCATGGGAGCGGAGGAGGCGCGCCGGGAGTCACGGGCTGGCCGCGTGTCGCCGGGTCTGATTTGCATGCCCTTCAGCCGTGGCGCTCGCCAGCCAACTGACTCATACCTGCAGCGGTGCATGATCGTCCTGTGTGTTCTCACAGTGCTTTTTCACCAGATATTTTTGGTCCTTCTGCCATATATGTATATATATATATCTATATATACATGTATGTATAGAGAGAGACACCTGCGTTTTTAGTCACCATGCCTTCTTCTAAGAAGGGTTAAAAGAGGTCAATAGCCGAGGCTCTGTATGTTCTGTTTATTCTGGTCATGCATGACTGCATGACTGCCCCCTGGCCTGTGTGCTGCAGCTGGCTCACTGCTAAAAGCTACTGTAAGTGGATGTGTTAATGCTTAGTCATGCTTTTACTTTTCCCTTTCCTTGCATTTATATGTTTATGTTTCCATACATATATAAAATGTGTAAATGATTATACAGTGTGTGTGTGTGTGTGTGTGTGTGTGTGCATCTGTTTCCATCCACCTGCCTGTCCTGACATTGATGGATAGGATGGGCTGCAGAGCCAGGGCTGCATCTGCTGTCACCTCTCTGCACGCACAAACACACACACACACACACACACACACACTTGCATACAAACATTAAAGTGCACATGCCGAACATATTTATGGCCCCGTGTGTGTGTTTGTGCGTGCATGTGTGCGGGGGTAACTAAAACACGCCAGTTCTATTTCGGCCGTGCGTAGAAGACAGAGCCATGAAGAGCTGCTGTAGTTTGCGTGCTTGTGAGGTCACTTTCGGACCGTTTGTGTGTTTTTGTGTGTGTGTGTGTGTTTGCCAGAGGACAACGTGTTCCCCGCGAGGAAACCCGATCAAAGGTGCCCGAAATGATGCGAAAGAGGACGAACCGTTCTGTTCTGTTATTTGTCAGTGGCCTCATAGGGTCTGCGTCTAACCTGACCACCCTTTGCCCCCCCCCCCCCCCCAGGTCATTATTGAGCAACCTGATGGTTGCCTCATGGAGGAGAGGCCAGTGTCTCTGATTGGCCACTTGGAGGCAAGAGGCCGGCCCGGCCCCCTGACAGCGCCGGCCAGGTCGCCTTTGGTTCCCCTCCACGTGGGGATTGTTTTGGATTCCTCGCGGGAGCCAGGCAGTGGTTTAAGGTTGACAGAAGATGCCTCCAAAGCCGCCAGGATGCTTAAAGCTTTACACGTCTTAATGTTGTCGCTGGTCTCTGAAATTGAGAAGCTCATTCCGCCGCCGCTGCACTCTGCATAAGAGCTGCTGCTAAATGTCTTATTAAAAACCCGACTTGGCTGAAATTAGATCTTAAAGGAGAATATTGTTGTCATTTACGAGTTTAGCCTGTTTAATTCTGCCTCTGTCTGTAATTTACCTTTTTGTCCAATGCATCCCCTATGTAATTGGATTTATTTTATTTTACCTTAAGGTGATGTTCAGGTGCAGCCATGGATATCAGTAACTTTCAGCAACAAGTTTTCGGCATTAAAACCACTTTGCTGCTTTGTTATTGTCCGTCTGGAGCAAATCAAACAACATTTTATTGGCTTGGGATATAAATTAGTGGAGGAATTTTACCTGTTCTGACTAAAAAGTTAAAAAAAATGTAACCTTTATTTTCTATAATCAGTTTTAATCTGTTATTGTTGGCCTGTTCATGAAAGTAATACTCAATTTTGCAATTTTTTTTTTGGCTGCTCACATGAACTTTTTTCTAAAATGCAAAATACAAAGGACAAACTGCTTAAAACATTATTTTCTTTTTTTTTTTTTACCACGAGCAACAATAACCATCCTAAATATAGACTTTTTTTTAATGTTGCGTCATTCACTGCGTTTGCCATTAAGGGAGCTGTCAGTCTATGTTACTGGTATCAAAGCACCTGACTGGGCTGTGGCTTAGCCCTGTGTCTATCTGGGCCAAGCGCAGCGCTCGGAAGCCCTGGGGAAGAGAAACACTTTCTTAGCCCATCAGACCTCGGTAAAAAATAGAGCCTCGGTGAAAGTGGCTGCAGATAAGGGCCGTAACGCGCTAGATGTGCACTTGGTTTGGGCTCAAATAACCGGCAACTTGTGGAAAACCGCCTCGTCTGACTGAAGGTGCCGGAGCTTTGTATAGAAATTTAACAAAGTGAGCTGAGTAAAAGACGTCAGTGGGATATTGAGCCACACTTTTGACAAATATGCGGCCTCTGCAGGGGCATCAGCTCCGACATGGAGCAAATCAAAGCCAAAGCTGCGAAATATCCGCCAAACATCACCAAAGGTTTGCTTCCAATGCAGTAATTGCGGGAGCGATCTTTATTTCAGATCTTTCCCGGCCGGGCGTCCATGAATAGCTCCATTGAAGTGGAGGAAACACTGACGATATAAAAATAGCCGTAGAGCAGGAGGTTTCAAACCAGCGAAAAAAGCAAACCACATGTGAGGCGGGAAGAGAGATGCTTCACGCAAGGCTCAGACAGACTGGTGGCGGTGACCGAGCCGAGCGACTTACCTTTAAAGACGTTTTTTATTAGATCATCCCCATTAAAAACAGATTTATTAAATCAGGGCGGACTTTATGTCCGACGGTCCCGTGAGAGTCCAGGAGTGAAGGAAGACGATGAAAGCTCCAAAGTATTTGGCATGAAAATGGTGAAATCTGGAGGTTAAGCATACACCATTCTCATGGTAACCGGTGTGGTTTTTCTTTCTTTTTCTTTTTGACCAGTAGAAGGAGATTAACGATCTATCCAACCTTTCGCCGAGCTCTCGATGAGCATGAATGACGCTTCAGGTTCGATTCGTTCCTTGAGTTATAACTTCCTTTGGTCAGAGGAACCAACGCACCTGTCGCAGAATTGAATTTAGGACCAATTTTTATTAATCTGGCTGTGGATCATTTACCTGACGTGAACCATTCTTTCTTTATGAGATCCTCACACTCCGATGCAACCAAAGAAGTTAATAAATATATAAAGGGGGGAAAAAAGCCCCTTTTGCTTCATGAAACAACATTAATCGATATGTCGGCCATCTGCAACTTCAGCGCCGGTTTTCAAGGTTGGCCTTCATACAGGTGGAACCCTGGTGGGGGTTACTAGCTGCTTCTCTCTGGATGCCAGGTCTATTAATAAATAAATGATGATAAAAAAAAATATATATATATATAGAGGCGGAGAAGATGGAAGGTTGCAAAGCTTCGAGCTGAAGTCAATAATTCTCCGACACGACTTTTGTAGCTTTGTCTGTTTCTTCGCCGATACCTTTATACTCACAGGTGCAGCAGGCAGGCGTCTACAGAGAGCGGAGGGAAAGGCAGGGATCCGCGGAGCACTGCTGCAAACTATATTTATAGCTGCGCTGTCTCCATGCTACACTCTCACATGTTGTACTGCATAACGGCATATGCTGCATCCACCGCCGCGGTTTCTCCTTCAGGCGGGAGCTGTGTGACCTTCAGGACTGCAGCATAACAGCTGATACGGACGGGCAGAGAAGGGAGGAGGAGGAGGAGGATCGGGAGAGGAAGAGGGAGAGGAGGAGACGGGGTGACTCAGGGAAAAGGGGACAGAGGAGGAAATGAGAGAAAAGGGGAAGAGGGTTGGGAAGGAGGTGAGCGGAGAGAAGGGAGCAGAGGAACGTGAAGGAGATGTGAAGGAGGAAAACGAAGAGGAGGTGGTAAGGAAATGGGAGGTGACAGATAAAGGGAGCTAGAGCAACGGTAGGAGGGGTGGAGGGAGGTCATAGGTGAAAGGATTTGGGAGGAGTGGGGCGAAAGGGGAGGACAGGGGAGGAGGGGAGGATAAGAAGGGGAGGAAAGGGAACCAAAGGGTGAAAGGGAGGAAAGGAAGAGGGAGGAGGGGAGACGAGCAGTGGAGGAGAGAGAAGGCAAGGAGAGGAGGAGCAAAGGTTTAAGGGGAATAGAGGAGACGGGGGGGAAAGATTTAGAAGAGCAGGGGGTGTGGGAGTGGGGTCAAAGGAGGGGGAGAGGAAGAAAGGAAGACGGGAGGAGAGAGAGGACGAGAGAACGGGAGGAGGAAAGAGTCACGAAGCAGAGTGGACGCTTGACGCATCATTTAATGCATATTCTCCCTCCTCCTCTTCCTCCTCCTTCCTCTTCTTCAGAGGCAGCAGCAGTTGTGAGACTCAGCCTCGGGGCCATTTGAATGCAAACCCAGCTCACATTGTGTCAAGCAGTTGGCCTCAGAAACCACCTCTCTCTCGCTCTCTCTCGCTCTCTCGCTCTCTTCCTGTCTCTCTTTCACATGTTGAGTCCCCATGTGGGAGCCTGAGGCGTGATCGTGTGTGTGTGTGTGTGTGTGTGTGTGTGTGTGTGATGGTCACATATATGTGTGCCTCCTCACTGTGTATCGTGGGTCGTCTGAGGACAACACAGCCTGCCAGTGTCGTCCACTTCTTCTTCTTCTTCTTCTTCTTCTTCTTCTTCTTCTTCTTCATCACCACTTTGGCTGCTGAAATAGAGGCGATTCACAGATTTGAATGGGTGTGTGTGTGTGTGTGTGTGTGTGTGTAATTAATAGTGTTTATGCCTCTGTGTGTATGTGTGTGCGTTTGTGTGCTGATGGCCAATTCTGCAATGCTGACCGTCTCCAAGGAGATGCAGGAGGCGAGAGAAGCAGCCAGCGTGGTGTAGTAAACCCAAGCAATGTCACTGTGTGTTTCACAATGCAAGAGGCTGAGCTCTGTGAATGTGTGTGTGGGTTGACGGGGGGGGCCTCTAAAGTCAACCCTTTACCTGCTTGTTTGTTGCCTAGCAACTCTGTGCACGCGTCCGTCATCGGGGCCCGATCGCGGGTAGCCCAGGTGCGTTTGGGCGAGCGAGAGGTCGTGTTACAGCAAGGTGCTCGGAGGTGGGGTTGTTCTCCTCCCTCGGCTCCGTTGTTGTCTTTTCCTGATCCATCCATCCGCCGTTGTTCTGCGGTTCCTCCTCGAACGAGCGACGTACGGCGGCTTTCGTGTCCCGTTGGGATGAGCAGGTGTCAGTCAGAGGTTTGCGGTCGTGTGTTTTACTTCAAAGGATGGGAAGTGGTGGTGGAAGTAGGTTTTTATGAGATGTTGAGTGCGTTTGTCAGTTCCTCTGACCTTTTCAGCGGGTTTGCTTCCTTGTACTTGTCTCAACGCTAAGTAAGTTGTAGCAAGTTTTCCCATTGAGTTAAAAGGTTTTTGTTGGTAAATATTTAGTCATTTATTCATGGAAGAAACGGGAGGTTCGTTAGGGTCGTGGTCGAAGGTTACGGAGATGCCGTCTGCGGCCATGGTGTCCGTAGCCAACTATGCTATTTGTGCCCAGGGTGGACGGCCAACACGGCCATTTGTGCCCCCGGGTTTTTGGCCCCGCTGAGTCACAAGGGAGAAGTTCTGGCAGAAACGCTTCATCGTGTGTGATTAACGTTGTGAAAGAGCCTATTTTAACCCGAACCATGATCTTTTCCTGAAAGTTCTCTTGCCCAAACCCGACCCAAACCTGACTGAGAACAAAAAACTGAAGATAAAGCCTGAAGATAAACAAGTCTAACAATTTTATCAGCATCGGTTCCTGACTTCACACAGGAATCAAGCCCAAGTCTCCTGAGTGAGAGTCCTGGGCTCCACCCGTTCATCCACCATGACCTCTTCCCTACATGGACTCTTCGTGCGACCTCGCCTGACATCCTAAAGCCCTTCTACTAGAAGGCAGAGATTAATCGGCGCCTGGCGGTGGCAGATGTTTCTGAACGCCACCTGGCGCTCGCCGCTAGCTAAACGGTGGTAAGGGTGAATAAAGAAGGCGTTTCATCCTTGGGCGTCCATTGGGCCTCCATTGCTCTGTGACTATTACCACCCAGGTGCAAGTGGACACTCTGTTAAATTATGGCTACCATGATTTCTTACTGTTAATTAAACTGGAAATATATCTGTAATTGATGTAACACACCTATCTTTGAACTCCATTTCATAAATTCATCAAACAACACTATGGTTGGGGACGAGGTTTGCTAATTGGTCAGGTCATCGCAAGACCAATCTGACTCTTATCACAGAATCTCATAAATTCATTATTTTACGTCTTGAAATTTTCAAACGGATCCCATCAGTGAGATGTTTAAAGACGAGAAAATCCGCCGTCGTGATAGAAAACATGGGGCCTGGCTCCAGGTCTGAGGTCGTATGACGCCGTGGTCAAGTGGCCGTCCAGACTCCGCTGATACTTCTCTGGATCCCGCTTCCCGTCGCCAATGACGCCTACGACACGACACACTCCCAGCGCCGCTTTTGTGACGCGAACAATGGACCAGTGAGGTTCACTTTCATAGACTGTTAGTCTAACCTGAAACCACTAATCCTACTGGGCGTGACTCCTTTTTTTCCCCTCATATTTGCCCTCACTGACTCATATTCAGAGCAGAGTGTCAGGCACGGTGGCGGTTGAAAAGCCGCCACAGACGTTTGGGTGTGTTGTTTCCCCTTTCTCTCTCTGAGATTTGCATGGATATGCTAATTTGAGCCCAACCTCAGCATTGTAGTTGCTAAAAAAGTTTCCAGAACTATCTTGGCTGATTTCCTAAAGGTAAAAAAACCCCAGAACAAACGGTGATTGCAAACCGTCCGGCAGGGACACGGCAAAGGCTGTCGATTGATGCAGTTTCCCTGCTCAGGTTAATGAAATGTTGATTGTGAGCCAAACTCTTACTGTTGTTGTTGTTGCTGTTGTTGTTGTTGTTGTTGTGGTGGACTAGTTAATAAATGAAAAGGGGCGGGGTGAGGAATTTAAGGCCCGACTGAACAGAGGAGAAAATTGGGCTGTGAGATGAATTTGCAGAAAAACAAATTATACATGGCTGCTGCAAAAAAATATTTTTACGATTTGAAGGAATTGCCCAGTTTGAGAGCAGATTTTAAGGATTTCACTTTCGCTTTCAGGGTGGTAATTTGAAGCAGCGTTTCCCTGAGATGCTTCATGCATGCTGGCACTGCTTTTTACAAAAAAGTACAAATCCAAGTGATTTCTTTTTTTTTTTTTTTTTTCTTTAATTTTCCCACTGGGATGATAAGTTGATGTTGGTAAAACAGAAGCAGGAAAAGGATGAAAACATACAAACGATGTGGATTTCCACTGCTGCTGCTCACAGGTTAACGTGTTGTTTTATATCCCGATAATGGAGCCAAATTGTTAATCAGACAACAGACATTTCCGCTTCAGCTGTCTGGAATACCATAATTAAACAGTGTGCACAGAACGAGTGTGTGTGTGTGTGTGTGTGTGTGTGCGCGCGCGTCGATGGAGAGAGTTGAAAGTTTGCATTGGCACAGGACCAACGGTGGGAATTACAGGTTATTTGTCGGAATAATGCCGTTAGTCGACTGCAGGAGTGTGTGAAGCGGCAGAGTCGGAGGCTTTTAGTCGTGTTTTCAGAGCTTTTGTTAATTATGTGTGTATGTGTGTGTATGTGTGTGTTTACATAACACTGCCAGGGAAAAATCTTACATCGCCTTTTTGTCACTGCAGGTCTCTATTTTGACAGCAGGACACCTTTTTTAAAAATTTTTTGCTGACACCTAGACTTGACGTGTTGTAATTAAGTTCCTTCAGAGTTTGTTTGTTTGTTTGTTTTTTTCCGGGCAGACATCCGGAGCTAAACAAAACCGTTGTCGTTGAATAAATCTCAAATTTGTCTTTACCTGCTTGTGCTCGTGTGAGAATTAAAAAAAAAAAAAAAAAAAAAAAGTGTCGTTGCGACAAAGGCCGAAGCAGAACCTCCTCTGATCATTCTTTTTGTTTGTTTTTTTCCCCCAGGAATATATATATATATATATATATATATATATATATATATATATATATATATATATATATATATACATGTATATATATATATATATATATATATATATATATATATATATATATATATATATATATATATATATATATATATTCCACACAGACATATAATAGGCCAAATTCTCCCCATCGAATGACCTCTGTGTGGCCCGTTAGTGTAACTCAGATTTAGACAATCACTCTATGTCCTTAAAAGCCCTTTTCACACACTTTTTTTTTTTTGACTCCGCTTAAAAAAAAAAAAAAACACAAATCCCTCACTTCACCCAAACAAGGTCGCGCTCTAATCCCTGAGCATTAACCGGCAAGATGCATTCTGGGATATCCAGGAGGGATGGTGCTGGACACGAGAGGTGATTTATTTATTTATTTTTGTAGCTAAAAAAAAAAAAAAGCTGCTTGCTCAGAGTAATTTTCTTTGGTTTTTTAGTAATAATAATAATAATAATAATAATAATAATAATAAAGTTTATTTATATAGCACCTTTAAATGCAACTCAAGGTGCTTTACAATGCGGAGATTACATTAATAAGAAAATTAATGAGAAAAATAAGGACAGAATGTAAGTGATGATGGAAAAAAAGGAATAAAAATAAAGTTAAAATAATGATAAAGGATAAACGTGTGAAAGTTATCAATATTTATTTGTTTTTCTCTCCTTGTCTTGGAATCTACATTTTAACAAAAGTTCTATCAAGCTTTTATCTGATACATGTAATTAATTTCAATTTTTAATGGGTTGAATGATCGTTTCAGAGGAGGTTGGTCAGAATATGGAATTCAGTGCTTTTGTAACATTATGACACCAGCAGCAATTGTTTAAAGCCACTGAATTAGTGTAAAACAACTGGGAAATTATTCACTAGTTCATATACAGGGTATCACTAATGAATGGGACCAGACCAGACCTGTTTAGCTTTGCAGTAGAATCCGGATTCACTTTAACCGTTACAAGCTTTGCTAGGCTAATGCACAGCTAAACCCTCCCGGGGCCCTGTGGACACAGTCAGGTTAAGCATTCACCCCGAACAGGTCGGGCCGTGCTCTTTAGCCGAACCCAGGCTAGTTAGTCAGCCTCCTATAGCCTGGCGAGCACAACCGGGCTAAAGATGAGCCCTCCGATCAAAATGAACCATACTAGCGCGTTGCCTCGCTCGGTACGGCCCCGGGGTCGGGCCCAGGGTGGGGCCCCTGTCGGCCAATCACGGCGCTCGCTGAGAGCAACGTTGCTGAGGGACGACGTCGCTCTGAAAAAAAGTTGCTGGTGTGCGGTTGCCTTGCGAGCAGATGGCCCGGCCGTCTGTCTCCACATTAGCGAGATACTGATGAGGCGAGTCAGTTGGCACACCCTCGCATGCACGCACGCGTGCACACACACACACACACACACACACACACACACACACACACACACACACACTCTTCCCCTGCCATGTCTGTGTGACTGTGTGTCTTTGTATTCTGTCATGTACATGTATGACTCTGCAGTCTGTCCCTTCATCCTTGTGTGTGCATGCGTGCACCTGCCTGTGTGTGTGTGTGTGTGTGTGTGTGTGTGTGTGTGTGTGTGTGTGTGTGTGTGTGTGTGTGTGTGTGTGTGTGAGAGAGAGAGTGTGTGTATTATTGCTCGCAGTGCTTTGCTTCCTATGAGACAGCAGGGAACATCGCTGACTCACACTGTCCAGTTCACACATACACTACACACACACTCACATACACTGCACACACAATAACAGTAAAAAGCAGGGATGAAACAAAAGCTGCTGGTGAATGCAATCGCCTCTTGTGATAGAAAATCAAAGGATTTCTGATTGAAATCTATGGGTTTTTTCTTACCTTTTTTTTCTTACGCTGCATCAAAAACAATCAGACTCTGGGGGAGAAAAACACGTGTGTGTGTGTGTGTGTGTGTGTGTGTGTGTGTGGGGGGGTCCGGCTTCAAAACCACACACTTAATGGCGTGAGCGCCCTGTGTATTCAGCCCTTTACGCCCGAGCGCGTCTGATGGACAACCCACTGCTCTTATGATGCATCTGGACGATGTGGGGGAAAATACAAAATAAAACCGTGATGGATGAAAAATAATTAAAGCTGTGTTTTTGAGCAGTTCAACACACGCGCACACACGCCGGAGCAGAGACGGGTGTTTGATTTGAAGTCCAGGCCGCACCGACCGAGCCCCCCGCTGGGTGCAGGATTGTGGATTTCGTGGCTCAGGCTTGAGTTGCTCTCCGAGGAAATTTGGGTTGTTTGCCACCAGTCGTTTCTGCGTTCGTCTGATTTATTTTAGTATATTTTTTTTAAGTTGGCCCCCATTCCGTTAAAAGACACTAAGCCGAGGCTGTCGCTCGGTTAAGCAGCAACCCCCCCCTCCTCCCCTCCGCCACCGCCACCGCTCGCCGGCTCTTTGACGAGGCTGACACGCAATGGGTTCTGTGAGAAGATGAAATGAGTTTCCCTCTAAACCGCTTCGGCGGCCTGGAAAAAGCTTCCCGTTGGAGGGAAGACGGCGCGGGCTTCGGTGAAAGGTCCTCTTTTATTTGAAGATTTGAAGCCGTAATTTTCTCATCCATTCGTCTTTCAGTGGTTTTCCTGGAACAGAAGCGTGAAAACGTCTCCTGTTCAAGCGACTCCTTCTCCTCGGGCACCGACCCGGTGACTTCGGGTCTTGAGGACTCGAGTCTTAGTGCGGAGCAAAGCCAGTCGACCCTCTGGCTTCCGGCCTCGTCATGAACTGAAAGACGTGAGCGGCGTCGGTCCTCTCGTCCGCCGCTCGGCAAGAAAGCAAACTATTAGAACTAGTCCTTTAACGTTTGCCTTATTTTATACGCGTTCTCCTTCCTTCAGTTCTTTTATTTGTCCTCTGATCAGTAGCGGCTCAGTCACCATACAGGAAACATAAAGTTGCGTCCTATGTCGCAAGGTTCACATTTAACGCTTCTGCTTTATTCTTGTAAGCAACATGTTGGAAAAAACACAGTATGATTAATGCAGCCGTTTGTCACATGTATGAAGTAAAACTGAGCTAAAAAAAAAAAATGGACACAGATGATCAATAACACTCAGAATAAAGAAATTTATTCCTGCTCAGCCCCCCCCCCCGACCCCCCCAGGGCAGGAAAGCCGGCGATGCTGCTCCCGAGCGATGGAATCGAATAAGTCACTATATTTGCATTTAAAAAAAAAAAAAGAGCGGATGAAAAACTTCTGTTTTTTCTTTCTTTCCCATCAATTATAAATATGCAGTTTAACCTCATTATCGGCCGGTAGCTGCCTCACTCCGGGAAACGGGCCAGTTATTTTTTTTTTAAAAGACATTTAATTAGAAATTAAAAAAAAATAAAAAATCAACAGCCGTAATGGATTTTCTGACTTAACACTCTGAGTTAAGAAACGCCACCGGGGGGGTCTGAATTTGTCAGGGACGGTCGGACTGTTTAACCCCGTAATACCTCGTGGCTTTTCTGTGCTCCGACGTTTCCTGTCGTAAAAGGAAAACGCCGAGCGGCGAAGGAGATTCAGAGGATTCTCTCCGGATCCGAAAACGTTCGCCTCGTTCGTGTCTGTTTCACACTTTCTCACCTTTTTCTGACGAAGAGAAATTATCTTTTTTTGCATCGGACCTTTTCCCTTTGCTACAAGCACCTGATTCTACTTTTTCTGCAGAGAAAGACTCCCAGGTTTCTCGCCAGGTTCATCGCCAAATCATCTTTTCTGAAATATTTCCATCTGGCTGCCACCCCCTCCACGCACCATGACCCCTGGATGAGGCTGTGTGGGCGAAAAGAGTCACACAGTGAATGCTGGTCGTTACCGGGGGGGGGGGCACACATCAGGACGCGAGAACGCTCTCTTTGATCTTTCTTTGGCTGGCTGTTAATACAGCAGCGCTTCCACGGCCAGAAGGTCGCCTCAGATTCGCACCGTGCCTCCCGGGTCAGGTCGTGCGTTGTTTGCGGGATGGCGAGGTCGACGGAGAAGCGGACCAGACCGGGTTAGTCGGCTTTCTCTTTTTTTTTCCCCTCAGTTCAAACGAGCGCGTCCGCCACCATTTATCCCAAAGGGAGAGATAAAACAGGTTTTTAAATAACTAACCTCGCTGCGTCCATAAACATAAAAGCAGATCGCTTCCTCTTTAGGTTTTTTTCTTTTTCTTTTTTCCTGGAAAAGTCCCTCCAGACGCTCGGCTTTCACGGATCGCGCTCGCCGCAGAGTTACTAATGTGCAATCGCAGGACATTTGTACAAATTAAAGTTTGTGGATTATTGTCTTAACGTTATGGGGAAAAAAAGCAGATTCTGGTTGTATAATGTCTTTAAACGGAGTCAGCTGTGCGAGCGCAGCTGTAATCGCTGCTGCGTGTCAGCGCGGCCGAGCGTCCGCGACAGCTGTGCTCATTTTTACTGTAATACCATCTCTTCTGGGCCAAATGGTGTGGATGTTTGTGTCTCCTGGAAGTTTTTGTGTGTGTGTGTGTGTGTGTGTGTGTGTGTGTGTAGGTCGGTGCTTGTGAGTTTGTTGATGCTGGAGGCTTTTTTTTTTCCTCAGTAAATGTTAGTTTTATCGACACGTTGCGTCTTTTGTGTAAATTTGGTGTTTTTAATTTCTGTCTTTTTACAATTCTGAGTGTGTGTGTGTGTGTGTGTGTGTGTGTGTGTGTGTGTGTGTGTGCGTGCGTGTGTGTGTGTTCTGCTCAGCTGGTTTGTTGCTTTGCTCCAGGGCACGTCAGCTGTCGGGATCGAACCTGTAACCTTTCTGTTAGTGGATGAGCAGCTGGCTGCGTCGAAATGAATGGGAGTCAATGGGAGACAAGCACAGCAACCCTGAGGCCTATTTTTACTTGTGTGTGAGAGTGTGTGTTTTTGTGTGACTGTGTGTGCGTGAGAAAAGACCACGGCCACGGCTATGCTATCAGCCAGCACTGTGTGTGTGTGTGTGTGTGCTTGTTTGTGTTCGTGGGGCAGAAATAGGAGTGTGTGTGTCTGTGTGTGTGTGTGTGTGTGTGTGTGTGTGTGTGTGTGTGTGTGTGTGTGTGTGTGTGTGTGTGTTAGAAAGGGTTTGTGTTTATGTGTGTGTCTGTGTGCACCTTGGGACAGCTGTACCCCCCCCACACACACAGACACGTGCACGCGCACACACACACACACACACACAGATCCCATCCATCCTGTGTAAAGGTCAGAGCTCCACCCCTCTAGGCCGCGCTAGAGTTTCAAAACAAACCTAACCCCCCTCACTCGGTCTCCCAATGCGGGGGGGTAAATGGGGGGCTAGAGAAACCCCCAAACTGCACATACACACTCTCACATAGACACACACAAACACACACCTTTTGGTTGGCTCTGTGAAGGGGGGATAGAGTGACGACGGATCAGACAAGTGTTGACCTTTTGATCCTTTTTGGTGACCTTTGATCCAGATGGGCTGCTGAGCCAGAACCTCTCACCTCCTCCTCACCTCCTCCTTCCTCCCTCCTCTCCCCTTCTTCTTCTTCTTCTTCTCACCTCTTCAGCTATGCCGAAAAGTTCGCGGGGGCAATTTTTTTTTTCGGAACGCGAGACAACGGGGAAGGAAGTGCAGGCCGGAGTCCGCCGATGTTTTTCAGAGTCTCTCTGTTGCATTGGAGCAGCACCCCCCCCCTCCCCCCGGAGGAATTGGGAGCGGGGGGGGGGGGTGACGACTACGGCTGCAGAAATAACTTCCATATTTAGACTCAGATGAGGAGGGAGATGCGACCAGAGAGAGAGAGAGAGGCCGAGACAGGATAGAGAGCGAGGAGAGATCCCGTGAGAGGTGGATTAAGAAAAGAGCATCACTGGTCCTAAGGCTCTTACGCAGTGCGCGGTTCCGGGAGGAATAAAAAAACGGCCCAAACCGTGGGTCCTCGAATCAGCCACCAAGTGCATGTGTTGGATCGTCGGTGAGGGGCAGTACGGGGGGGGGGGGCTTTTAGCGGGGCGAACGCAGTGTGTTTTAAATGATCAGCTAGCACCAACGGGGGAAAAAGCCTCTTACCGTCCCTCTGTCTTTTCTTTGTCTCTCTCCCTCTCTCTCTCTCTCTCTCTCTGGTATCAATGTTTTGAAATGAATACTTGTCAGATTGCTGGACCCTAAATTTAGCCCAGAGACACAAATAACCCCCCCCAGGCCTCCTACGCTCACCGGTGGCACGCTGACCCCTCCTCGACCCCCCTCGGTATAAAACGGTATAAAAGCTATAGAAGTCGTCCCCGTTTTTTGTTTTTTTTGTTTTTTCCCAAACGATCCCGTCCGGTGAAACGACCTCCCGTCGCCCTGTTGGTTTACGCTCAAGATTGATCTTCACCGTCTGACGTTTCTCCTCAGTCACATTGATGGAGTAATGATGCCGTTGGTCTTAAACTCCTCTTAAAGCTACATTTGAGAGCGGAGCTGTCCAGGGCTGCTATTTTGTATCATTATTTCCTACTTATACTGAAGAGAAAACACCAATTAGTATTAATTTGAGAAAAAAACTCAATAAACAGTAACTTTTTTTTTTTTTTTTGTAAAACACGCTCTGGGAATCAGGTATCAAAGCAGGAAAACTTGACATTTAGGTTGAATTAAAAAGGTAGCGGCTGTTTAAATGATGTAAAATTACAACATTTCAGTGCAAATTAATTCCTTGCAGACACTTAAAACACGGCTAGAGATGTTCAAGCACAACCTCCTCTCAGCTGGGGAAAGCTGTGATCCGACTAGTCATTTAGATGGAAAACCAGGCGGGGGGGGGGGGGTACTTAGAGTTTCTGTTTCTACAACGATATTCTATGTTAATTTTCAGTTTGGATCATTTATCACGTCGTCCACCTCTCGTTTGAACTGTCACGTGAAGTTTTTCTTTTTCGTTTAATTTCCTTACATTGTTGACTAAGGTAAAAGACAAAAATAAAGCTCGGAGCTGCGACTGACTGAGCCGGAGGAGTCGGGCTCTTTCTTGGTTCACTTTGGAGCCGCGAAGCGGCCGAGTCTGCCAAAGAAAAGTCCGAAAGTCTGGAAACGCTCCTGGGAGCGATAAAGGCAACTCGAGGTGACCACACGGTGGTTTTTTGTTTTGTTTTAACAGATTGATTAATGAGATTTCCTCGGCCTCTAGGCAGCCATTAGTTTCTGTTCATTTCAGCACAGAATAAAAACCAAGTTGCGGAGACTCGGAGCCCTTTTTTTTTTTTTTTTTTTTTTGGGAAGGTCATCGATCACGGCGGGCGACGTGTCCACTCCCGTGTTTTGTCGGAGGTACTGTTGTGTGACGATGCGGCAAACTTTCCCGTTTGTTTCCATCATGTGAAATAAAATAGCATGGCGATAATCCACCATATATCTTTCTTTCTTTCTTTCTTTCTTTCTTTCTTTCTTCTTTCTTGCTCTCATTCGGTATTTTACCTCCCTCTCTTCCTGCCTCTGACTCGGTGTTTTCCTCCCCCGTCAGTCATCCCCCGTGCACCATCAAGGAGTCGTGGCTGGACTTGAACGGATGGAGGGATGGAGGGATGGAGGGTAGGTGGGTGGGGGGGTCGGATGGAGGGAATCAGGGGGGTTGGGTGTGTGTCGTGACGCTCGGCTTCACCCCTACCGCTCTGCAGCACCAGGTAGAAAAAGGAGGGACGGAAAAAGGAGGAGGACTAAGGAGGGAGAGATGATAAAAAAAAGAAAAGAGAGCACACGGAGGGAGGTTAAAGAGCAAGGAAACGGGAGAGGAGGAGAAAAGAAGGGAGGAAAAAAAGGAATGGAAGGGAGGGAGGAAGGAAAGAGGAGGGAAGGGAGTGAAAGGGAAAAAAGAAAAGGGACGGAAGAGGGAGGGGGATGAGGATGAGGAGGAGTGACGGGAAGGAGGGAGGGAAAAAAAGGTGAGTTCGCAGACGCGCTGAGCGCTGCATGAGAATGAGACAAGACAGGACGCGCACACACACTAACGCACACACACTAACGCACACACACACTCTATCGCACACACACACACACACACTATCGCACGCACACACTCTAACACGCACACACTAACGCACACACACTCGCTTACACACTGAGTCGTGATGCATCTGCTAGATGAGCCATTAGATCAGGTGACTGGTCCGTTACCTTTTACCTGCTTCTCCTCTTCCCTTCTTCCTCTTATTATACTACCAGTGTTCTCTCTCTCTCTCTCTCTCTCTCTCTCTCTCTCTCTCTCTCTCTCTCATCTCCTCCTCTTCCTCTCGTCACTCAGTTTCTCTCCATTTGTTCCTTATGCACGTCTTTCCTTTCCTCCCTCCTTTTCTTTCTACCTAAATCCCCCTTTTCCCCCTTTCCCCCCTTTTTCTGCTCTTTCTCAATTCTCGCTCTGCTTTGATCTTTCCTCCATCAACCCTTCCCCCTCTTCTTCTTCCTCTCCCTCCTCTCTTTCCCGTTTCATCCGACTCTTGGCTCCTCTTACTATTCTCGTCTGTTTCTGTGCTCGTACTCGTCTTCCTCTCGGTTAAATCGCCTCCTTTTCTTCCCTTCTCCCTCTCGTCTTCTGTCGTTCCTTCATCTGTGTCTTCGGTAATGAAACTTGTCACCTTTCGTGCTAATAGAGCAGCTGCAACCGAGAAAAGGCCATAAATCAGCCTTTGTCAACGTGTGTGTGTGAGAGTGTGTGTCTGACTGGGCCATTTAGATTCGACACTGTGATATATAAGTGCTTAATCTGCCTGGATACAGTACCTGGATCATGCACTCACACACACACACAAAGCTGTAGGTGGTGCCACATTGTCGTGAGGTCGCGGCAAATTCAGGGTTTAAACCTCTCCTCCAGTTTTTCTCCTTGGGTTAAAGTCCCTGCAATGTGTGTGTGTGTGTGTGTGTGTGTGTGTGTGTGTGTGTGTGTGTGTGTGTGTGTGTGTGTAGGAACAGGTGTGTGTTTTTCAGGCTACTGTAACATTAGACACCTACTGTCATTGTCTCTGTGTAAAGGACACCGATGTGCTGACTGACTTGCTCACCCCTATAGACTGTGTGTGTGTGTGTGTGTGTGTGTGTGTGTGTGTGTGTGTGTGTGTGTGTGTGCTCGTGCATGTGTGTGTTTGTTTGTTCTGGGAAAATGCTAGTGTTAAGCAGTCACTCATATGCAGGTGTTTGTGTGTGTGACAGCTGCCATCTGGGTTGACCAGTAGGGTGTAGACTGTGTGTGTGTGTGTGTGTGTGTGTGTGTGTGTGTGTGTGTGTGTGTGTGTGTGTGTGTGTTTGTCTTCATTCCACATGACAGCGTGACGCAATATAATATAAAGGCCTCAGTTAATGATTATTTTCATTATCAATTAATTGATTTTTTTTTTCCTCAATGTCAATTAAATCCCTCCAAATTATTCAATTTACAATGTTATGAAACAGAACAGCTAATATTTGGAATTTGTACTTGATAGATGACTTGAATTGATAAATGTTAAACTTATTGTTAAAACTGGCACCAATTAATCTGAGTATTTCGGAGCATCTGGCAGCATTAGACAGTGAAGAGAGCGGACTGCTGGTCAATACCTAACATGTGACATGTTTATTCTTGTCAAGAAAGGGGAGGGAAGATGCTTTTGTGGGGGGGGGGGGTGCTGATGGTAAATGTAGTATTAATTTAATCAGCGCTGCTGTGAGATAAAAAGCTTCTCCGCGTCTTCTCCGCCGCCCTTTGTTTACAGTCATCACACAAAGGCGCCCGTTTGAGATGAATGCTGATGAGCTGATGATGACACTACCTGATGCTAGCTCCCTTTAGCCACCTGACCCCCCCCCCCATCCCTCCCAGACCTCCGACCTCAGACTGCACATCTGCGTCGTTCTTATCTACACGGTTCCTAGAATCCTCGCGACGACCTTGGGAAGCCAGCGCTGCGCGTGTGTGTGTGTGTGTGTGTGTGTGTGTGTGTGTGTGTGTGTGTGTGTGAGAGAGAGAGAGAGAGAAAGTTGCCAATCTGTGATAAGCTTTTCTATTAGTTACAGCTAGCTAGGCCCACCCAGCTGGGGGGGGGGCATTACAACTGAATTGAGACTGTGAGATTTATTGGCACAAATGGGCTTTTTGGATCACTGATAATGAGTGTGTGTGTGTGTTTGCGTGTATTTACGTCTTCATGAATGATGGCGTGTGGTGAGGGGCCGCTGGGGTGGGGGGGTGACACACACGTACACACACACACACCAGAGTCTGTTAAAACGTGCGTCCATGTGTGTTTGCTGCCTATGTATGATTTACATGTGTATTCCCCAGAAATCTGTTTGTTGTGCTGGGTGGGGGACATTTCCTCAGCTAGCGGATGTGTGTGTGTGTGTGTGTGTGTGTGTGTGTATTTTTTCCATAAATGTGTGTTTTCTGCTGAGCTCGTTTGTGTTACCTGCCTGCAAGTTTGTGTTTGTGTGTATGAGCAAGAAGTGTGTTGTTTGTTTTTACTTATGGATGGATAGGTGTTCTTAACTTCTCATGCGAGCGCACGCGTATTTGTGTGTTGTTGATGCTCAGGTGTGTGTGTGTGTGTGTGTGTGTGTGTGTGTGTGTGTGTGTGTGTGTGTCCACATGCTCAGGCATCGCATTACCACTCCGTAATGAGAAGTCAGTTTGCCTGGTGACCAATCTTGACGTTGCAGCTCCACACTATAATCTGCAGGCTGCAACCGGCAGAGAAATCACAATCAGCCGCCATTTGTCTTACAAACGCACACAAACACACACACACACACACGGGTTTGTTTATGTTTTTGTGGGAGCACAAACAGGATGTGATTAGGCATGTAATTAGCTGCGAGCGCCAAGTTTTCCTTCACGTTTGCGCTCGGACGCGGCCCCGACGACGAGGCAGAGAGACATAGAGACAGACAGGAGGGAGAGAGACGGGGAGGAGAGACGGGGAGTGGATTAGACGAGGGCATCGGAGATTTTCCGTTTCTGAGCGTGAGCGGCCACTGAACCGGGTCCGACCCATCTGCCTCGGCCATGTGGCCTTTTCTCATCTCCGGGTCGACCTTGTCGGGGGCTGATCGGCTGATTGATGTCGTTGAGGCGACCGACTCTGTAAATCATTGATGGATTGATTGACTGATTGATTGACAGGCGGTTGAAAGGAAGCAGCTTCTTTGTAGAATTCCCCTTCGGTCTTAATTCGTCCTCCAGTTTTTAACCTGCTGAATATAAACAGTTTTTCATCCGTCCTTTCTCTCTTCCTATATTTTCTGCTCTCATCTTCACATCTTTATATTTTTTGTATAGTATTTAACTCATTTTTACAATTTTTCTGTCTATTTAAACTATAACTAAGGTTGGGTTTCATTTTAAATTATTTGATATTGCTGTTGACATAAAACATTTTTATTCATTTTTACTGATATTTTACTTTGAAGAAGGACAAGCACTGAACTTTTTAGCCATTAAAGAACTGTCTTTTTTATTACTTTACCTCAGGAAAACTGATGATTTAAATATTAATCGTTAAATATTAATCGTTTTTAAAACCTGGGCAATCGGTTGACAACAGCTTGAGAGTTTTCTCATCGCTCTGGGTGAACGTGACAGGTGGTGTGAAGTTCTTGAAGTGATATCTATAAGGTCCATATGAGTGCAGCCAGTTTACCCATTTACAAGAAAGGGAAACGATGATGATGATGATAAAGTCGCTGCAGTGAAAAACGCACCTTCCGTGTTTTGTCACCTCTCCCATGATTTTCCACCTGGGGGGGTTCTCTTACACGTCATCTAATTAGACCCCTGACAACTGGTCGGGGCCTCGCCGCCACCTGTGTGTTGATGGTGTTGTGTCAAGGGGCCATGGGACTGCATTTCCCCCATGACGTCCCTGCCCCTCGCCACCTTCCTCCTCCACCGCCACCTCCTCGTCCTCCTCCTCCTCCCTGCAGCTCTGCTTCTCTGACATTAAATGAAGCCTCTGCTGGAATCACCAGAAATCATTGGCGTGGCTGCTGTATCATCCCTTTAATTTTGCAGACGGCGTGGTATCGAAGCGGGAGAGGGTCGACCCGACGGCGGCGTAAAATCAGGCTGGTCCAGGGTCAGGACGCCAGAGTGAATAAGTAAGAAGAATCCAAAGTAGACCACATTTGGGCCAAAGGCAAAACTGAGTATTTTTAGGGGTTTAATTCAATTTAAATTGAATCACCCACAAACAGCTAATAAAATATATTTAATCTATAATTTGGCTTCTCTTTCGTGCTGATCAAATTATTTTAGAAACGAGCAAAAGCTGAATGAGTTCCATAAATTAGGGGCTCACAAATACTGGAAGCGTCATTAATGAAACCTGATTGGCTGAGATCAGGGTCAAAACTGCCCGTCGTGTGGAGTTTAAACGAAGGTGAAGTAATCTGATTGGCCGACCTGTCGCCGCTGAATTAAGGTCAAGCGAAGCGCTGGATTTGGAGTTTCAAAATGAGAGCGCTGTGGCGCGATTGGACGAACCACCAAAGTTGTAATTGGGGTCAAGGAAACGTGGATTTGCGTATCAGTTTGTGTGTGTGTGTCTCTGTGTGTGTTTTGCTGCATTAACATACTTAAATTGCACAAAAAGCAGACACAAGAAGAGAACTCACGCAACATCTGTGCTCTGGGAATCATACAATGCTACGGAATTAGAACCATCCTACTCCACACACACACACACACACACACACACACACACACGCACACACACAAGTGCGTAACATCATTAACCCCCCTGCTGACCTTTGACCCGACCCCTGCGATAAGGTTTACTCTGATTTTCTCCAATCCTGTTAAGGGCTTTACAAACGCTGCCTGGCTGAAAAGATAGATTACCGGCCGAGAAGAGGGATGGGGGGAAAGATGGAGATGTGGAGGAGGGCTTTGACAGACGTGGATTATTGGAGAGTGATGACCTACAGATTACGGAGAGTCACAATTAGCAAATATTTTTTGCCAGGGAACTCAACTATGACATTTTTATGCCAAAAAAAAAAAAAGAATCCAGTGTTCAGGTTGGAAGGATAATTTGCAGGGGATAATTTGTGTCATGCCTCAGACCGTGCACGGCATGTGACGGGAAGAAAAAGGAAGGAAGAGGAGGACGAGGATGAAGACGGGAGGGGGCGTTGCAGGGGTCGGTGGGTGGGCCCGCTCCCCGTCGCCTCCTAATGAGTCCCTCAGTGAGAGTGATCGCCGAGGTTTTGATCTTGCGCGCAAGGGCGAGCATGCACGCTGCTCCATCGGACGGAGCATGTGGGGTCACATGCAAGAATTTAATGAAAAAATAGGGAAAAAAGGAGGCAAAGAAAGAGGAGGTAAAAGAGAGGAGGGAGGAAGGAAGGAAGGGAGGTAGGCAAGAGGAGTGAGGAGAGAAACTGCTAAAGGACTGCAATAAAAAGGAAGGATAAAAGGAGGGAATGGATATGAAAGAGGTTAAGATAGAAGGAGGAAGGATAGGAGGAGGGAAGGAAGGATCGAAGGAAATGATAACCGTGGAGTCTAAAGCTTACGTCGATTTTCTGCTTTTTGACGGCGCCGATCGTTAACAAAGCTACTGAGGATGCCTTCAGATACGACGATGTCAGAGGGATGGACTCGGCGCCAGGCCCTGAACAACCAGAATCCCGCCTGGTGTCTGTTCAGGTTTCTTAGGGTTTCCCCCCTTTATCCGATCCTTCAAAACTAGGAAAATGACGGTGGCTCGCGAGATAAATGTGAGGAGTCGCAGAGTGATAAACGGAACAGGAAGGAAAAACACTGATGCTACACAAAAAGCTTATTTTGAACAGTTTACACGATAAGTTTTGCTGTTTTCTCGCAAATTAGTGGAAAATTTCCACACTTTGGGCATCAAAAGTTCAAATACAAAAATCATAAATCAAAAACTCTTAAGTTGAGCTGGAAACAACTGGCTACCAAGGAGCCGCAAGTAGACCTTGCTTAATTTCCAGAGAACCCCTGGGTGTTGGGGGGGGGGCAGCAAAGGTTCAAAGGTTGGTGAATAATTGCTTTGCAGCACCAATTTATAGAGGAGGAAGGGCACGGAGAGCTTGAACGTCGTGTCAGGGGTTATGACGGAACGCCTCCGTCGTCGCACTTCGGGGTGGGAAACCAGAACATGCAGATTTCCTGGTGCACCTTGGTTTGGGGGGGGGGCACAGGGGCAATAAATCAGGTTTTCTCTTCTTTTGAAAGCTGGTTTTTACACTACGCGCCTTCAGCTCTGCTCTGTGACGCCCAAGGAAGATGCCGGACGTACCAGACCTCGCGCAGCACAAAAGCGTGTCTGCGACCTTCCGGCGTTCCTGCGCCTGCAGGGACATACATTATGTATAGAGGCCGAGATGCCCACACGAGGACTCTAATGGATTGATGGATCGAGCGAAGAGGGGTTTTTCGGTGCAACCCAAGGCCAAGGGCTCTGAAATCAGATGCCGGGACGGCCGGACACCTGAGACCAGAACCCCGTAGACGCCGAGGGTTAAGGCCTCGTTCTGGCGGCAATTTAATCAGCGGGGGGAATTTGGAAAGTGGTTGCCGGTGCTTAAGGAGATTGCGAGTCCACGCGACGGGCGAACGACGACAAGAGAGGACACTGGGGACATCCTGATGTAGACGTCGATGCAGCGGCCCCTGTGGAAACGAAGTTAACCTAGCATCTCTGATTGTCACGTTGCTCTTTTAAATCTGGACTCACGCATTTTATGTTTAAATCTGCTTGAATTATTTAGCGATTATTCCCCTTTCCCCTGCCTTCAAATTTCTTTGACTTTTTCCTGTTTAACATTTTAAACAAACCCCAGACGCCACAGCTCAACTGAAAGTGAAAGCGCTTCAGCCCCCTCAGACCATTAGCGTGTCTGCAGACGACCACAGCCTCCGGACTTCCTCTTTGCTCTTTCTATTCCACCGCTTTTTTCTTCCAACTCTGTTCTCACGCTTGCCCCGAATGAACCGAAACTGGCAGGGATCTCTGCGCCGTCTCAGCTGCCACCGCCGCTCTGATTATTTCTGAGCTCTGAATTGCCCCCCCCACCCCTGATCCCATTATTGGGCACACCCACTACCTGGAAAGTATTGGCGGCGGTTGTCTGCTCCTTTTAGCCCGACGTTCTCCTTCCTCAGTCCTCCGTCATCATCCTTCACCGAACTGTCGCGGGTTATTTTTTCACCGGGGTCATCGGGGGTTGAGGATGTTTTGACTTTGGTTCTGTAGCGGGGGAAACTGGATTTTTTTTATTTCAGTACATTTTACATCATTTTAAGCCCATTCCCATTCGGTCCCAACCCTGTTGCACAGAACTTTCTTTTCAGTAAAGTGCGGTAATTAACTATGAAGATAAGAAAAACCATGCACTGTGCATGCTGGATGCAAAGAAGAGGAGGAGAAAAATATGTTTAAAATTTTAAATTTTGTGCAAGTAGGGTCATTAAATTTTTCTGTTTGCGTTGTAAAAATACTCCAAATATCTCTCCCAAATAACTTCTTCAGACTTTTATATTTGAGTGTTATAGTTGAGGGAAAAAAGATTTAAACAAGGCTTCAGATCTTCAGAGCTGTACAAGTGTAGGAAAACAATCTGCAAAAACAATTTGTGTTTCAGGAGCTAAAGAATGTAATGAATATTGCCTGAAAGCTCTGGTCTCGACTCTCATCATGTTGGACCTGCACTTGAGAAAAATGACTGCGTTTCGCTTTATTTGTGTTGTACTCAGCCTCCGTCCCCATCTTGCATCTCAATGAGACGCCTCACTTGCACTTCATTGGCTCTGGCTTTATCCGCCGGCCAGTGGAACAGTACGATTTAGCCTTGACTGCTAATCTGACACTAAATTAGCCGGGGAGGCGCTTAGCGATGACGTGAGGGACAGTGTGGAGTGGGCAGTGGCCCTGGCCCCTCCCACCGCTCAGGGAACGCACGGAGGATATCCAACCATTCAGCCATCAATAGGCCGCAACATTCAAACCGCTGACTGGGTTTTAATGTCACGGCCTGTCGATGTAGAGCCGCTGCCACAGTAAATAGCAGACGCGTTAACGGTGATGCATCCACATGCAGCTGAGGTAGACGTACAGTAGTTTACCCGAGTCCTCGCTGCTAACGGCGGACAGAGCGACGGATGGAGGAAGGACAACGCGAGCGAAGGCGCCTCGCGCTGCAGTTTTAATCAGCCCCATTGAGTCAGTAGGCAAAGTCCCTTCGGCTTAGTGCGTGTCTTTCCATCCCTCCGTCATTAGCCTCTTACGTGCAGGGGACAGGAGCGGGTTCACCTGGGCTGCCGCTTCCAGATTTAGCCGCCGCGCCACCGCCGCTCCTCCCTTAGCCGGGGGGGGGGGATAGAGCCAGATTAGGTTTGCGAGGGCGGCAGAGGTTGGCTGGAGGTGAGATGGGTGTAACTGATCTCCCGGGGGGGATAGACGGGGCCGGATTCCGTGCCGTCGGTCGACCGAAGTCGCCTCAAAGACGTAACCGAAAGAGTGACTCCGCGCCGCCGCTTCGCATGTGATGCGATGATTTTCTGCGCTTTAACAATGATTGCCAGGAACAAGGCAGGCAACGCGTCCTTGGCCCTGATTTTTAGGAATCGTTAGTGGTATTTATGAGGGTCATTATGACGGTAATGAGGACTTAATTGCTATGTCCTGTCTTCCTCCTCCTTTCTCTGACTTTTCAGTGGGGGAAAAAAAAAAGACTGAACCAAACCGAGAGGGTCATTTTCTTCCGCACGCCGCGGAAGTGTTGCAATCCTTCCGGAAAGTCCGGAGACATCTTATTCCTTTCCAACCCGCCACATACATCTCTGTCGTAAGTCTGGCTGACTCACTCCAGCTTGGTCAAACTAAAAAGATTTAACAGAGCGTCGGTCAGAAGGTCCTTCGCACGGCAGATCCCGAGCAAAACAAACAAACAAACGAAAAACCCTCTCCTGCTCAAAATCAATCCAAACTGCAATCGAAACTCCCACAAAAGAGCACTTCTCAATAATTAATGCCGCGGCGGCTGGAACACCCATGAGCACGGAGACTTCTCCTAATAGCCGACCGCCGCTGCGTCGGACGAGCCTCCGAGGGGCTTCACCTTTTAAAAAGCGGCGGAGTGGCCAAGAGGAACGAGCGAGAAAATGAGTATTTGATTGAACTCTTTGAGTGTGTGTGTGTGTATTTTTCCTGAATCCAGCACTCGGCAGTAACACACGTTGTATTGACTGAAGGCCAGAAATCATTGTGCGTTGTGTGTGTGTGTGTGTGTGTGTGTGTGTGTGTGTGTGTGCGTTGGCGAGGGAGAGACACAGATGTGAAGGTGGCAAAAGAGCTTGTGTGTCTCAGACAAAAAGAGAAGAAAGGAGCCTTTGATGATGATGATGATGATGATGATGATGATTTTGTGTGTGTGATAGAGAAAAGAACAAAGAAAACACTATGTAGAAATTTTTTTCTTGCAAAAATGAGCGAGATCAGAAGTCGAGTTCCTCCCCACGCCTCCTTCTCTCTCTCTCATCACTTCTGCCCTCCCACCGTCTGTCTGTCAACGTTACGAGCAGCTGACGGGGATTAGGGTCAAAGGTCGGAGCCCACGGTGTCGCCGTAGCGACGCAGTGGGCAAACCTGGACAGAAATGCTCCCAAGATTTGCATCATTTTATGCCACAGACGCTAAATTGGATTCAGCCTAATCCCTTTACCTGAATTAAGAGCAGATTCGGATCCTTTATTTGAGTAAAAACAAGCTTTACTCCATTACAAGCAAAAGTCCTCGGTGATTAATCCCCCTCAAGTAAAAGTACATGAGTCGTAGCAGGAGACTTGGTCAAAGTATTAAAGCAGAAGTTCTGTTTTTGGTTCCACTGGCTGATATTTTATTATATATTATACTATTAGATGATTGGTAGTGACGCATCGTTGTGTATCAGCATGTTACAGTTATATAAACAGGGACACCAGATAAACCTGGGGGGGGGGGGTCAGATGATTAATGTGAGAGAAGAGAAGGAAAAACTAAACAAAACAAAGTTTTGTTACAGAAATCTGTTTTTAGTTTTCTAAGTTTATCTCTAATCTTTAATATCTGGTGAGATATTTGCTCGTTTGATGATTTTATTAATCTACTTATTTGTCTTTTAAGTGAAGCCATGTGAGAAGTTTAGAGAAAAAAAAAGAATCTGTTTCTGTCGGACACGTGGCCCCGACTACACGCTGGTTTTTATAAACTCGTCAGAGGCCAAAAAAGGTTGAAAAACACTCGGTTTAATCTTTAACACATTGTTAAAGATTAAACCAGATTTTGGAAGCTTGTTATATTAAATCTTTATCTTCACAGTAACTAGTAACTAAAGCTTTGGAATAAATGTTGTGGAGGAGAAAGAAGCATAAGGTGGAAAATACTCAAGTAAAATACAAGTATCTCAAAATTGTACTTTTGAGATTGTACAGTACCTGTGTTGGAGTACTGAGTTGAACCTTGATTCACTGTTATGGCAGTTTTAGAGGAACGTGGGGGAACGTGGAGGAACGTGGAGGAACGTGGAGGAACGTGGAGGAACGTGGAGGAACGTGGAGGAACTCGGGGGAACACTAGGACCTTCTGCACACAGTCATAATCAATCATGAGCCGCCATTTCTCCATGGAGACGGAGCCTTGTGACGATGCTCTGATTTTAAACGCACGACGCGTCGGTGGGCGTCCAATGGGACGATGGCTTTCTGCGACGTCACCTGGAAACAACCTGCGATTGGCCGGAAGGCTTCATCTCCCTGTTTATTTTTTTTAATTCCCAGAAATGCACAACTAAACATTTTAAAGGAAGAGTGCAACATTTTTTTGGTAGTGTGATCATTTGCTTCCCTGGTCGGGAGTTAGACGAGAGGATTGCTCTGATGTCTGATGGTTGAGCTTGCAGCTGGAGCTGGGGGGGGGGGGGCAGTTGGCAAAGCTCTGCATAAAGACTTGCAATGCTGGGGGGGGGGCTTACTAATTAACATGATCTGAGTTGTTTGTTGACTCAGTACATGAAGAGAAATGTGAAAGAATGACACTTTGTGATTTGTAGAGCTAAACAGAAATACACATAAACATAAGGATGTAATCACACACACACACACACACACACACACATACACATATCCTGGAGCAGCATTGACGGGAACAGCCCGTACTTTTCTTTTTACAACACTCCGGTTTTCAGCCGCGTCCCACTTCCTCCTCAGTGGCCTCGTTTGCGCAAACACACATTCCAGGGATACACCCAAATACACACACACACACACACACACACACACACACACACACACACATCCACGTTGACCTCATGACTTACTGACTGACTGACTGACTGCGTCTCTGACCACCTGCTGGTCATCCACTGAGCAATGGGGTGTAAATTAGGTAAATTAACTTAAAAGAGGAAATTAGACAGAACGTTCCTTTAAAGGATTTAGAACATATGATACAGCCCTGTGTCTGTTTAAACTCTTCCCACATTCCAAGACACACACACACACACACACACACACACACTCTCACTACTGAAGCATGTAATAAGCAACACTAGCTGCCAATTTAGCTCTTCGTTCCTTCATTAAAGTGTGCGAGACGGCTCACGTTGACATAAATCACTTTATCCGTCATGTGGTAGCAACGCTGCATCAGGTCAAGGCCACACACAAGAATGCACGCATACACGGATACACACACACACAGACACACGCACACACACACACACACTCACACTGTTGCCAGCAGAGCTCGTCGTCTGATTAGACTTGATTGATTCCACAATAATCCCTATATACTTGCATCATCGAGCTTTGTGTGTGTGTGTGTGTGTGTGTGTGTGTGTGTGTGTGTGTGTGTGTGTGTGTGTGAGTGTGAGTGTGAGGGGTCATTTGTGTCTGACAGAGGTTCCTCAAGTCCCCAGAAGCCTGTGGAAGAACTGGTCATGAGACCAGGATAAGAGCTAAATATAGATACACACACACACGCACACACAGTAACACTCAAACACACAGTAACACTCAAACACACATACAGTAACACACTGATGCCGTCGTGAGTGTTGTGTGCGTGAGTGAGTGCGGTACCCGACTGAACCTTCGAACCTATCAAAAGAATCACAAGAATCACACTGCAGATTTGCATTCTGGGCCACGTCTGCTTTCTCTTTCCATTTATTTTATTTCTTTATTTTTTCCCAACTCTTGTTCATCTTTCGTTCGTTCCCACCAAGAAAAGAGGAAGGAAGTCTGGAGGGAGCCCAGTGACAAACCTCTTCCCTTTTCACATCTGTCTTCCTGTGAGTCTCTCAGGATCAGACACGGTCCGGCGGAAATTTATTTTTTTTTTTCCGTTTAGGAAAATAGAAATTTCGGAAACGGCTTGATTTACCCGCTTTGCCTCTGACAGTTTTCCTCCACTCAGTACATTTGACATGTGACTGCACAATTTCCACACTGTGTGTGCACCAGAGGGATTAAGAACCACAGTGTATCCATATCCGGGAGGTAAAATCAGCGGGGCGATCGGCGACGAACGTCCCTGACCATCGGCGGCCTCGTGGAGAACTCGGACTCGCGAAACTCAGCCGATCGTGACTCGAGGAGCTTTGTGTGCTTGATTAGTCCCTCTAATGAGTTTGACCCCCGCCGTAACGTCCACGTCTGACCTTTGCTTAACATCTTTGCAGATTGCCCCCGGTCTTCACGCGCTTGATTGCATCTCGCCGAGTCAGGGCAGCGATGTCTGGGGATGTTGACAAAGCAGTCGCTGTGATGGGGAAGAAATGTGACGCGTGTCCGTGCAGACGCGTAATTATGAGGCGGCAGCGATCGGCGTCCTCGCAGCCGAGGGTCATCGTCACAGGATGTAATCATTTTTGTTTTATCTGGCAAGTAACAGCAGACGTCATGTTGTTGAAAATACAAAATATAAGCCAAAATATTAAATAAAAAAAAAAGGGTAAATTGATTTATAATGACTGAATTTGTGCAGAAAATATTTGATTACTTTGAGGTCGATGGTGGTTTGACAGAATAATATCAAATTTTCATTGCATCAGCTTCTCAAAAGTGAGGATTCGCTGCTTTTCTCTGTGCTGTACAGATGTTATTTAATATTTTCAGATTTTGGACTGTTTTTGGATAAAACGAGAAATTTTAAACGCTTGACCTCGGGCTCCGGCGTCTTGTGGCGGACAGTATTTCACTTTTGCACCAAATTACAAAACTTCATTGACGCGCGAACAAACCCAGACGGAACAGATGATGACGCAATTGTTGGTCGCTCTTAAACAGCGATCAGAGGAGTGTGCTGCTATTCAGGGGCCGACGTGCCGCGGGTTCAAATCCCGTTTTGGGGGGGAAAAAAACGGGGACGGAAATGAGATGAGGCAGGAGACGTTGATTGTACCGGGCTGCTTCCGCTTCTGAAGGATGCATGTTTGCCTTTGTGAATGTAAAGCAGGTCGCTGCTGTTAAAAACAAGAAAATAAATAAGTAAATAAAAAATGAAAAAAGGCGTTTGGTGCTCAGTCAAGCTCCTCTGGATAAATAAAGCATCAGACGACGATTCCCACTGAGCTGCGTCCTAATTTAGCCCTCGTCCGTCCCCGTGCAAGTTTTCATTGTCCTGCTTTGTACCTCAATAATCAAACAGCACATAATTGGCTTTTTGTTGCCCCTTATTAAATATGGAAGGGGGCCGTGGATGGGGGGGGGCTGTCCTTTTTTGTTCCTAGTAATTAAGCACATCCCTTCTGTTTTGGCTGTGAAGGAGGAAAAATGAGAGGGGAAGTTTAGATTGTGCAGCTTTCTCTTCTCATTACCTGTCAAGAAATTTCCAGCGATTCACAGGCGCCTCTTTTCGCGTCGCAATTGAAGCATGATGGTCAACCTGAGGGAAGAGGCTCTTTGGTGGGTCATGGCGTAGTTCTATGGGGGTCTGCTGAATATCGGCAGACACGTCCTAGTGCATGAATGCAATATTTAAATTGGCTGTTGAGCCAAGCTTTTTATTATGAAAAGAAAGACATTTAGAGTACTTTACTGAACTAAATATGGCAAGTTTTCTCCTTTCATTGTCACATATGACTGAACAATTCAACGTGTGATTCAATGTGTAAACTTTTCAGAGACTTTTCCCATATTGTTTTTAAAAACTTTGCTTCTATCAGCTCTTTGGATGGAAAAAAATCTTGATGCTTTTAAGGTTCCTGGATTGCCTTGAAATTAATAAAAAATGAAGAATAAGAGGCCGTAATAGCTGTGAAGACAAAAGTCCAGTCAAAAATCCATAGAAGAGATTCCCCCTGGGTGTCGAACTGGCTTGGAAATCTATGGGAAATGTTGCAGAAGCGGAAACAGCACAGCAATTAGGGTTATTCACCAAAGATGGAGGCAAAAACAAAGAAAAGATCACGACTCGTTCGTGTTAACGCCTTGCAAAGCGAAAAATAAAATCCATCGATGGGGTTTCGGTTCGGCGCTCGACGTCCACGTGCATTTCACGGCCGATGACTTGAGATGTCATTCACGAAACAGCTTTCCTGTCAAAGTGACCTACAAGAAAGTGCGAGTTAAGGGAGTGGCGCACTTAGCAGGAGGACCACCCCCCCCCCCACCCGAGCCTGGCGAGCTGCCCTTATATCTTCCATGTCACTTCAACGTGCGGGGCTGGGAAGTGATTACAACTCTCTATCTGGCTCCGCTCATCATCATTCTTCACATATATGGGCGCCGCTATGTCACTTAACCTTCATATGCCCCCCTTCCCCCCACCGCCCCCTCGCCATTTCCTGTATTACAGTGTCTCAGTGACAGGTTTAAGGTGTCACGTTGGAGATTTTGGGTTCGCAGAAACGTGAGAAAGCGACGGATTTCGCAGATCCCGAGTCATTCGTCATGGTTGGAGCCAAACGTTGAGGGGAATCAGAATTTGGGAAAGCGTCCGAAACTGCGTGTCGGATAGAAAAGAATCGGGATTTTGACCTTCATTAATACAGAAATGCTGAAAAAACTTAAAAGGAGACAAAATGGAGATAATGTGCGTTTTCTGCAACTGGTGTTGGCCATGAACGCCCATCGTATCCACAAAGGTCAACACAGGGGTTTAAATCCCCTAAGGACCATCACTTGTCACTTTATGATTGATGGAGAAAAAAAGAGCAAAAATGAGATTTTTGTCCTCTGGGGGAACCGAGATAAAGTGAGGAATAAGTTTGTAAATCTAAAATCTCTTGATGCTTCAGCCATTCTGAACTGGTAAAGCAAATTAGTCACGTAACACACAAACTGACGGAATTAACTTTATTTTAGCTTTATTTTTTCTTTTTGAGAAATCATCCCGTATATTTGGCCACCATATACTGTCGTTTTTCTTTTTTTCTCTGCAGCCCTTCTGTATCTACAGCCGAGAGTCGAGAGACCTTGACCTTGTATGGCGATGGTGCTCTTTCTGAGTGTGTGTGTGTGTGTGTGTGAGGGCCTAAAGGGAAGTTTGGACAGTCCAGAACACTGGCGAGTGCTCACCGGCACATGACTGGGCTTGTGACTGACCTTACATAACATTACAAAAGGTCTGTTGTAGAGCTGCCAGGGGGGAAGCGACAGCAGAGGCTTTGATTTCTCTCTTTCTCTTTCTGTCTCTGTGGATCAATAGATCGGGATCGCGTTATGATCAGAACCGTGTAGAATGTAGGTAAAGGGCTTTGTTGTCCATGTGGATGTGCAGCTGGGGCACGTGCACAAATCCGACTTGTTCCTCCGTCATAATCTGTGGGACAAAACTGAAGAAAAGTCTCAAAAGAGTCGGTCTGAAAAGCAAGAGTTTTATCCCATGATGCAAATATAAAATTCAGGTAATATACCATAATTTTCATGAGAAAACTCCAGGCAGATCATGAAAAAGATAAAAAAAATGAGCGTTTAAAGTTTAGACAAAAACATTTTGCTTTTTTTGGTAAATTTTATTTGGGATTCATAAGTTTAAAGTGGCGGTTTTATCGATGTCCAGCAAAACGTTTCTCAGTTCCTGTTTGTAGAAAACTATAAAAAGTATTTTTCAAAAATGCAAAACACAGTATACTATGAAAAATTAGTGTATTGTATATACTTTTATACAGTCAGTATAGAGTATGGAATGGGGGACATATTAGTTTTAGAAATGTAAACAGGCAACAGCCCAGTTGAACTAGTATGTACATGATGTTTCTTTAGGTTTTATTGACGTTGCTTCGCTTCACGGTTTTATTTTTTAGTCTAAGAAAGATTTAAAAGCTTTAACTCCAGCCTTAGAAGCTCAATTCAACCACAGCGAGCGAAGTCCTCGGGTAGCCGCGATTCCAAACTACTATTCATAGACGCTAACGGAGAGGACGTGCAGCCTTACCTCGGCGCCATGGCGAGAACTAGAGATAACCCCAGAAAGAATGTATCGTGGCGAGAGAGAGAGAGTGTGTGTGTGTGTGTGTTTGTGTGCCTTTTAAAGATAGATGGGAAAAACATTGCGGTTTCAGCGCGTGCGTCCACGTGCCCGAACGCATCGCCTCGGAGCCTCGCCTCTTCCTCGCCCGCCCGCCGGTTCTGGCCCAGATAGCCCCCCAACCCCCTGCCTATGCAGGTCCCGCTATAAATAGCCCCGGTTTTTAATGCCTGATTGTCCTGGCGGGGCTTTTTTTTTTTTTTTTTTTTTTAATGACTGAACGGGCTGGTGGGTTTTCCACAAATGGAAGTCGCCAAAATCTAACAGCACCAACATCACTACCCCGGCCAATAGATTCTCAAGGTTTCGAAAGGTCAGAGGTCAAGATCGAGTTTTAACTCCACACAAGTTGCACCTGTACATGCTGTGAATTTCTATGAAATCCAAGCCTGTGCCACTCTTTCTCCCTCGGCCTCTTCATTCGGTTTTCCCTCAAGCTCTCGTGTTTCTCTTTTACTTAATATTCACGGTCATATTTTCTTTTCTATTTATATAAAAAAACAACCCATAAACTCAGAATGAACTTGTTAAGATCCTCCCTGAAGTACGCCCCCCCCAACCCCCCACCAATGACTTCAAAGGTGTCCGTAGTCCGCGTTAATTCCATCGCCATTTTGCTTAATCTACCCGGTCTAATGCTCCATTTGAGCCGTAATCGATTCAGGCGGAGGCACCGCTGAGTGATGTGTTCGTTCTCGAGACGCCATTGTGTCGTACCGCTTCCATTACAGTGCGATAAAACAAAGAATAAGCCACTTTTACCCACCTTTCAGCAAGTAGAACACATTTCTTTTTCCCAGGAAAAAAAAAGAAATGACTGAGCTCAGTAGGGTTTTGTTTTTTTGTTGTTTTTTTTTTAAAGCAAAAGCCCTGATTTATATTCACACCTCAGACTTGTGGATTTCAAACTCTTTATTTTTTATGCTTAAGGCCGCCTCATTAGGGGATGTTCAAGGAGTCTTTTTTAGCTCCACATGTTGAAGACTATGTGCGGGGTTCAAATAGGCTGTTTCACTTCCTTACTGGGCTAATGAACTGCGTTTGACCCAGTGTTGGGGGGGTATTCATCTTAAAGAGAAAGAGAGGAACTGTGAAAACTTTTCTTTGGCTTTTCCACTATTACGGCATCGATCTTCAAAGGCTGAAAACAACCTGTTAATGTTCACCAGCGTGCGTCCTTTTGCAGCCGCTTGAAGGATAAATTTTTAGATTTCAGATTTAAGTGGGGGCCGGTGCCGAATTATCTTAAAGCAGAGAGACTTTATCCACTAAGAACTAAGTTACAGTCAATTTAAATCCAAATGAGGAGAAGAAACTGCGGACGAAGAATCTTTTTGTTTGTCGTTTCACTCGGAAAGACTTGTGCCACTTTCTTTGGAGGACCGTGGCAATGGTGGGCAAATGGTCGGGGAATATACATTTAAAGGAACGTCCTGCTGAAGCTTTCTTTGTGATGTCGGATGCTCGGGGCCCGGCGGCTTTTAAAAGTGGCTCTGAAATGTCGGTGGCTCCTCGGCAGCAGCTGTCGTCAGTCTGGATTCACAACGGTTGCGGTGGCCTCCAGCAGTGACCCGGAGCAATGAAGAGAAAACAAAAAAACAAAAGCAGAGGAAGGAAAAAAAAAAGAAAATCAAAAACGGCAACAAAAACCTCCTTCAGCTTAATCCACTCCTGTGTCCTTGATCCGCGTTTGTTTCCAGCAATTGTTGCTTCGCTCATTAAGTTGCTAAACATGTTCCAGCAGGGTTTGGGAGCTGAGAGGAGGCTGCAGCGTGGCATTAAAGCAGGGGGTTGAGCAACGCTGTTGAGAAACGAGCAGTGTTGGGAACATACTGATCCTGAATTACTCCTCAGACCTGGTTTCTATGGACACTCTGGCACCTTTTTTCATCATAACTGCCATTAGAAACCATTATAAGGGCTGGGAACTTGCGATTTTTGGTGGAGTGTTCCTTTAATTTACTGGGGAAAACAAAGCCTGTTGATATATTTGATATTGAATGGTTTTTTTTTTGTTTGTTTTTTTGTTTTGTTTTTTATGTGATTTGAACATTTTTGCCTACAACAACCAGTGCCAAGTGTGTTTGAGGTAATAGGTCACTGCATTCAGACAGCAGACGCAACCTGAGCAAGTCAGTGGCCGTTTTCCACCAGAGACGCGGAAAAGGAAAAGGAAAAGGAAATGAGAGCTCGTTCGCGCTGCTCTGCTCGTTCGCCCACCTGCTTCCTCCTCCCGCTGCCTGTGAGTCATGTTGCGTAGCCGTCTGTGGCGAGGGCGGCGTTCGGTTGGGGTGCGCTTCATCGTTATTCAGAGGCAGCGCAGCACGTTGTGAGGCGGCCGACCCTGTCGCCTGCTGCTGCTGCCGCCGCCGCCGCTTGCAGAGAGGGACGCTCAGACGCGCGTCACGTGTGTTGTCTAGCGTGTGCTGTGTCTCATGGTTTTATATGTGCAGGGGATTTCCTTTTTTGCATGTGTGTGAACATGTGACGAGTGTGTGTGTGTGTGTGTGTGTGTGTGTGTGTGTGAGACAGAGAGCAGGGACACACACACACACAACCACACTGGTAGAGCATCACTGCCTCGATGTTTGAATGTGAAACCAATGACGCCACATCACCGCAGCCCGATGTACTGACGCCCCCCGCCCCCGAACAGTGTGTCAAGGTTCAGGTGCATGAAACGTGTGTTCGCCAGTGCCAAAGGATGTTTTTATTGATTGACGGCAGCGACGGAGAGGAGGAGGAAGGAGAGAAGGAGGGATGATTGGAAACGAAGAAATCAATCAGGATGGAAGGATGAAGGGGAAGAAGGGGACATAGAGGAGAGGAGGGGGAGAGAGCATGAAGCTAGAGGGGGAGAAGAAGAGGGGGATGGATGTAGAGATGAAAGAAGATAAAGGGGAACCGAGGGGAAAAGATGGGAGAGAAGAAAAGGGGAAAAGCCAAAATCAAACGGAAGAACGGATTGAAGTAAAGGGCAGTGGAGAGGAAAGAAGAGGAGACATGAAAGAGGGTGATGGGCAGACGGGAGGGGAGAGGGAGGTGGAGAGAGAGGGAGTGGAGATGAAAGGGTGCTGAGGAGGAAGAGGTGATGAAAATGGAAGAAAAAAAATGAGAAGAAGATGAGAGGGAAGAGATGGTGGGTAAAAAAAAGACAAGAAGGAAAGTTGAGAGTAGAAAAAATGGTGGGAAGAAAAGGAAGAGAAGGAAGAAAAGAAGGAGAGGAGGGGAGAGTTAAAGATCAGAGGAGGAAACAGCGGAGGAACCAAAACGAAGGGAAGAAGACAGAAAGAGAGGATGGAGAAGAGTGAGTGGAAATAGCGGGGAGGAAGAACAGAAGATGGAAGATGGAAGAGAAGAAGGGAGAGGAGGGATGAGGAGAGGGAGTAAGAGAAGACATGAGAGGATGAGAGGATAAAGTAGGAGAGTAAAAGGAAGAGGAAGGGAGGAGGAAACAGGAGCAAACATGGAAAGAATGAAAGGAAAAGGTAGAAAAGCAAAGGATATGAAAGAGGAGAAAGGACCACAGTGCACAGAGGGAAATGAGAAAGGAGGGATAGAGGGATGAGAAAGAAGAGAACATGAGAAGAGATGGAGAATGCTGAGGGGAAAAGGGCAAAGGAGAGATGGAAGAGGAGAAAAGAAATGAAAGGGAGAAGAAAGATGGAGAGAGAGTAAGAAGAGACGGATAAAGAGCAGAGGTAGAGATGGAGGAAAGGATGCTGAACGACGGACAGGTGAAGGAAAGACGGGAGGGAGGGATGAGAGGGAGCGGAGGAGAAGAAGAGATGGAGATGAAAGAGGAGCGAGGGAAGGAATGATGAGCAGAGCGGAGGAGTGGTGGGGGGGGTGAGTCAGGCGCACGTGAGGGGGATGTGAGCTGCATGTTAACTAACACACACACACACAGACTCATATACACACAGACTCATACACACACAGACTCACACACACACACACACACACACACACACACACACACACACACACACACACACACACACACACACACACACACATCGCTAGGTGAAAACACATCTGCACCGGCAACTGGAAGGAGAGGAAGCAATGGGATGGTCTTATAGAGTTTATCCTCTCCCCTCTCCTCCCCCCGTTCTCCCATCTTCTCCTGCTGCTCTATCCAGTCATGACTGCCCCCCCCCCATCGCTCCTCCACCCCCATCGCTCTTCCTCCCCCTTCGCTCCTCCTCTCTCGCCCTTTTATTCCCTCTCTTCTGACCCACATCTCCCCCCTTTTTTTTCTGCCTCCCACCAACTCTGTCTTTCCCACCACCTTCTTTTTGGTCTCCTTTCATCCCCCCGTCTGTTTCCTCCTTTTCTTCTCTTGCCCCCCCCCCCCCCCCGCCCCCTTCCTTCTGCTCCCTGCCCCGTCCTCACCCCCTCATCCCGCTCTGCTGATTAGCTCTTTGATCGTGCCGCGCGACTCCGCTCCGTTATTCACGGGACCGTAAACGGTATCGGTCCGTTTCATCCGTTCCTCGACCCGAGTGAACACACACACACACACACACACAGAGGCATGTACGCGACTTGACTCTGTGCCTTTACCACTTGTGCTTGTTGTGTTCTCATCAGCGCTTGAATAAAGTGTCGTAATTTCATGCCGAAGGATACGAGGGAAGCTGTGTAGTTTAGTCTTTAGTCAGTTGGAGGGGACTCTACTACTGAGCAGGAGAGAAAACCGTCTGTGATTCATTTTTAAAAGGCGGTTGGTTTTAACTGTTTGGCCCTGTCTACTCTGGCTCTGTGAGATGAATGGAAAACCAAATGTGCAGATGAGTGTGTGTGTGTGTGTGGAGGGGGGGGGGCATACAAGTGAATGGGAGACCAGTAAAAGAGCACGATTCCTCATCTATACAGTAGATACAATGGGACGCTTATCCTTCTCCTTTCTCCTCAGGAAACTGCCTACACACACACACACACACACACACACACACACACACACACACACACTCGAGCAGTGTGCAGAACTTCCTTTTAAAATTCCAGTTAAATACTTCCTCACTCTTTCTTCCCTTTACATTCTTTTCCCTACCCTTACGCCCCCCCTGAAATTTTCTCCTCCTTCCTCCTCCCTCCTCAAACAAGAGAGACCCCCCCCCCCGGGCCGCCGCCTCCCCCGGGAGATCGCGGCCACTTCCCTTCACACTGAGTCACGTACGCACACTTCTTGCTCTTCTTTCTTTCTTTCTTTCTTTCTTTTCCCTGTCCTCTCAGTGACGTGGCTCAGTGTTTCTGTTTGAGTTGCAGCCATGTGCCGCGACTGCAGAACCACGTGGCAGCGACTTCTGGGTGGAACACTGTTTCAGTAGATCACGGTTTAGGGGTTCTTGAGGTTTTTGGAAGTGGTTTGTAGGAATGTTTGTAAGGATGCACAAGGAGTTTGCCAGTGGGATTCTGTGTGTTCTTGAGATTATTGTAGGGATTCTTCAGGAGGTTTCAGAGGAATGGGTTCCTGGAGTTGTTCCTGAAGGGGGTGTAAAGGGTTCTTCATCGGGCTATAAGGTTGCCTGGGTGTTACAGGAGTTCTACAGGCTGTTGTGGGGCTTCTTCAAGAGGTTTCAGATATTCTTAATAGGGTGGTTCCTGGGTTCTTCAGGGGTTCTACAGGCTGTTGTAGGGCTTCTTGATGGGGGTATCAGGGTTTCTAGAGGAGACTCCAGGAGACTTTTAGGGGCTTCTGGGCCTTCTCGATGAGGTGTAGGTGCTTTTTAGAGGAGCTGAAGAGTTATTGAGTAGGTTCCCGGATACTTTAAGGGACTGAGGTGTTCTAATGAGTTGGGGGTTTCGTTGAAGGGGTTCAGGGGCTCTTTGGACTTTCAGGATTTATTTATTTATTTATTTATTTTTTAGGGTTTAGGATCTGTTGACGGGGTTTTAGAAGTGCGCCAAAGGATCGTGACGGTATTTCATGGATTCATAAGGGGGCTGGCAGGATCCCTGATAGAGTTCAAGGGGATTTTAAATGGGATTTCATAGTTTTAGAAGGGGATTCGAGAGTCCTTAATGAGGTTTATGGTTTATGGTTTATGTTTAACTTCACTGTAGCTTGAAATATTAATCTGTGAATGAATGGAAACGTTTGACTCACGCAGGCCGTTGTAGGGGCTTTTGCACAGAGTGAATTATTTACTTTTTAAGAACCCAGCGCTTCCGACCGCATGAAACGCAGGAGCCAGAGCGACATCAACCGTGTGCCACCGTAACCAAAGAGTCCGCAGATTAAACAGAGCGGCTAATTTCCCTGATTAACACACACTCGACCGGCGAAGGGGAACTAATCACCTGAAGACCTCTTGGGTCGTGATCGCACTTTGTTGTGAGCCGGGGGGGTGGGGGGGCAGGATAGATGCAGGAAGACGCTTTCCACAATGACCCCTGGTGTATGTGACACGTTCTCTGTCTAATCCTGCATTGTGCCGGGGCAGATGCCTCTATTGGTTTCGGTGTCGAACCTCCTCTAACATGGAAGTCTCATTATCTGTAATGAGTAGCTGTTGAGAGATGAGGGGTTGTTGATGAAAGCTCCTTGTGACTCAGACAGTGAACGGTGTAATAATATACAGTATATGCTAGATGATGGAGGCTTTTATCAGAAGTGCCTCGCAGTACTTCAGCTGCATGCATATTTAAGAGAAGGTGGCCCGAGGGGAACCGAACCCCTTAATTCCAACAATGGCGGCGACGCGCTGGGCCACGAACTTCACCGAAAACATCGGCCTCGGCTTTGGAGCAGAATTACTTGCCATGTTGGGCAGCTCGTGTTGCAGAGAGCGGCGGTGACAGAGAAAGCACAGTTTTGCTTTTGCGATAGCGTGAAATAGCAAAGTGGCAGAAAAGGATGACGCAGGCAAACTTTGTTCGTTTCACACCAAATGACTCATCCAGTTCTGTGGCATCCTCAAAAAAGAGCAAGCCGCCCGGGAATTTTCTAGCTTTAATCCCGATGTTTGGCTAACGTGACCTTTTCCTCTTTCTCCCTGTCTTTTTCCGTCCTCAGTATGGGGAGGAGGAGGTGTGTTCGGACCGTTTGGACACCGACTTCCCGGACATCGACCTCTCCCAGCTGGACACCAGCGACTTCGACAGCGTCAACTGTCTCAGCGAGCTGCAGTGGTGCAACGATCAGCCCGTGGACACGTCGCCAGCCTCCATCCGCTATAATACGCCAGATGAGTTCTTCGAGGTGAGGCCTCGTCGCCAAAATACAGTCCGTGGTGGTCATGTTTTTTTAGCGTCAGTGTTATTATTTACACATAATCATGGCCTAACCATTTTCTTAGAATTACATGGCTTTAAACAATACTTAATTATTCTCTCTTTATCCTTTATGCCGTATTGGAAGGCCCAACGTGGGGGAATTCCAAAACTGCCAGTGAAAAAACATGGCATCCGCATGTCTTTTGATTATCAGACTCCAAAGACAGACAAAAAAAAAAGTGCTGCTTCATGTTGAAGAATTACTAAACAAGGCTTCTGGTGTGTTGAGAAACTCGTGCAGATGATGTTGCAAGCACAGGTAAAAAAAAAAAAAAAAAAAAAGGCTAAAGGCGTAAACAAGCCCTCGCACAAGAAGAGAATCGACTTGATCAACAAATTCAAGCCCAGATTGCTTGAGGTTTAAGCCTAATCCACAAAGTTGGCACTGTGAAGCCACCGTTTAAATGGAAAGTCTTTTTTTTCTTCTAATCTGATTTGATTTAGGACAAACAATCCTGCTGGACCCCTAAACACAGCGTCAGCATTCTCAGGAACCTGATGCTTTTCTTGAGGACTTCTTTCTAATGTGCTTCAAAATAAAAGCGGAGTCGACGTTGGGCAGTGTCAGTCAGTAATAAGGCTCGGTCCCACCGAGGTGCCGAGGGATTTCAGTGGCTCAGCCCGGGGTTAAGGTCGCGGAGATAGCGTGCCCCGTGTAGATGCTTTATTTCAGATAATACCTTTCGGCAGAAATCTCGTCCGCTCCCGGGAATTATTTGTTCAGTGGGTCCTCGTCGGGTTTTTGCGGGGACGTGGGATTTGAACAGGCAGATGTGGAGGCAGAAGGCTTTTTTCCAGTGTTTGTTTTTTTCAGAGGAAGTAGCCGCGCTGCCAAGGGCTTCGCCGGCTTGTGGAGGCCGGATTCCTCGTATTTATACCATTTTAACCCCACGGTTACCAGAACAGCTGCTCCTGTGCAGTATTTTTGTAAAATGAGGAGATCATGCTGCAGGCCCCCAATCTCTGCAACAGCTTAGCCACTCATGTAGGAACTGCTCAAAAACTGCAAAATTCTAAGTAGCTGCTGAAGGCCTACTTCTTCTTGTTGGCCTTCAAGTAGAGTCAAGCTTGACCCCTTGACTTTATCCTTTATGTTATTATGTTGCATACATCCATTTGCCTATGTTGTTTACTTTTATATTTGATCCCGGTAAGCCAGTTTAGCCCTGCGGTCTTTTTCAATCTGTTATATAATTAAACTTTGACTTGACCCGACTTGAAAGGGTCACTGATAATTGCCCAGAGATTTGATGAATCTTGGCCTCGGGGGCCGGAGTTCTTCTCTGCTGTCGACATGTGCAGAGCCCTGACCCTTCACCAGAACCCCCCCCCCCACCTCGCTGAAATTGGGACAAGCGGCGCGTCCAAGAGGGCGCTGCCAAGGAAAGTAATTGGCAGTTACGCTGCATGTAACATGATGATGGAGGCATGGAAGTCGTCCATCAGTTTGGATCGGCCCAGCGCCACCACTCACTGGGCCGGCGTGAGGCCCCGAGGCTTCCAGTATCAGGTGCCCTTGCTGGATGACTTCAGGGGAACACCCCCCCCCCCCCCCCCAATGTGAAAGCAAACCCTGGATCATTGATTGTCTAAAGGTTTCCCAGCCCCGGCGATGTCTCTCTGTGCCATTACGAGGCTAAATTGAGTGCGTCTCGAGAATAGAAATACAACAACGGGGAGACAAAGTAGCATTTAGGTCCATATTGCCGGCTGTGTAATGCAATGCTGCTGGCGAGAATGGCCCCGACGCCGCGATGCACCGCCGGTGATAAACAAAGACGGGTACGGCATGATGGGAGGGTTTTTTTTTTAACTCCGTTAGCCGAATGCCTGGGGCGGCCGTCCATCTCCCCTCTGCCGACACAAAGCAAAACGTTTACGACGCGGCCGGCACCTGAGGACGGACTCAGAAGAGCCGCATCGGCGCCGACGGGTGATCGTGTCGACGCGGTCATCGCTACGAGAGAGAGCGAAAAGAAACGTGGTTACTGCGATGCGCCAAGTGAAAAAGACTCGGAGAAGAAGGAGGCGAAACAGAGAGATGGGCACGTTTATCTCTGTAGTTTTTTCTCCTTTTGTTCTCTCCCTCCGTCTTCTTTTTTCAATTATTTTTATTATGTAAATCCACATTTTAAAGTTTTTACAAACAGTTTTATTGTCCCACTCTATCACCCCCATAGACCTTTTTTATTTTTTCTGCTTTTTTTCCCAGCTCTTCGTAACTCACCCTCCTCTTCCCTCGGCTATCTTATATTTTAGCCGATACTGTATTGATCAGACTAATATAGCGGAGCAGACGGTCAGACGGCTCCGGGTTATGAACGCGCAGTAATGAATAGAGCGATAAGCCATCGGATGGAGCCCCCTCGTGTCTCTGCGTCTCTGCTGCCGCCACCGCCGCCGCTGCGGCGGCTGCCCGTCGATACACCGCTTATTTACAGTGGCGTGATGGAATCTAATCCCACGTCGGGGGCGAGATTGATCGGCGTTTCATTTAACCTTGGAGAGCGTAGCGAGAGGAATGGGTACAGTCAGAAAGGTCAGGCTAATGATATATTATTACTTATTATTATCTATAATAATAATAATAATGATGATGATAATGTATCTGTCAAGTAAATAATTGAACATCCTGCTGCCTCCTATTTGTCATTGGTGTCACTTTCGTCTCTATTTCTTCCACAATCACAGTGAATAATGATTATTATTATCCAGGATTCTAATTAATATCCACATATTCTAATGTGAGACAGATGGAGACACAGAAAAAGTTAGACATAAAGAACATTTTAGTAAAAAATAAATGAAAGCAAATGATTTAAAAGCCATGTATCAGAGGTCAGATTCAAATCCATGCCTCCGTAAGTGGGGCAGGATACGGAAAATTGTTTGAATTAAGTAAAAAAAAAAAAGAAAATATATTTCGCCCAGAGACGACTGTGATAATCAGGGACGGCATCATCTATGTCTGAGTGAGTCTCTGACGTCTGGCGAATTTCTAAAACACTCTGGGTCGCAGCATCCAGCGAGGAGACGGGGCGTCAGCAGTCCTGAGAGACAGGGATGAATTCAGTAATAAACAGTTTGGCAACTGGGAGCAGATAGAGCCGGATGATAAAAAGGGAAGAGACAGATGAATGGGGCTCGGTGGCTTCCCGTAGGCCAGCCTCGCTATCACCTCTCCACCAGGCTCTGCTCTCAGCAAGGCGGCGGCTCCACGGCAGTAAACAACCCCTGCGTGGACGTCGGCGGTGGTGGTGGTGGGGGGGGGCGAAGGTTACAGATGGAGAGCGTTTCCGATGTTTGTCTTCGCATCTTGGCGCCCGGCCGCTTTCACGGCAGAAAGTTTGTCTTCAGGTACAGAGTTGGTACACGCAGGGCCGCCTCCGTGAGGGGGAACCGCTGTTTCAGCCAAATCGGTGCCCTTCCTCCTAACGGGGTCAGAGGTCAGTGCGTCGCGACCAATGATAAACAAGACCGGAGGAGGAGTAGGACAGGACTCCATTGTAATGGCTGATTGGCAGAGGCGGGGGGCGGGGCTCCAGGGAGTGATTCAGCAGTCACACGGATTCTCCCTTCTGTCCGCTGGGACGACAATTTCCAGGTGTATGCGTAGTAAACTTATATAAATTTGTCAGGAGTTGTTCTTATTATTGTTATTTTCCAACTGTCTCGATGACTCAGGGCTGAGTGACTCGGGATGTGGTTGTTATTTCGTTTCGGCGGATTTGTCTCTGCAGAGCAGGGTCACACAGAAAAACATTTTCACAGTCGTAAATCATCACAACAAGCCTGTTCATATCCGGTGCGAGAGCTTCGTTTCAGGCCGAATGGTGCTGGAAATAAAAGTGTTTGGGGGAAAAAATAGAAGAGAAATGTTATTGATTTATGTGGCGCCCAATACCGCGAAGGAGACTGTCTCCTTTGCTTTGCTGGAAAATCTCCCGATATCTGTCTTCTCCCTTTATGTCTCAGCAGTTGAGCGATTGTAAAAATAATAATTAACAATAATAATGATGCTTTCCTGAGATGCTGAAAGTCAGGAAATCTTGATCTGAAAAACGATCATTCAAGGTAGGATGAGGAAATGTTGGTTCTCCAAATAGCAGACGAATAAAAAAAAACATAACAAGTGGAGATTGAAACTCAAAGTTCAAAGTTCATTCTCGGACCTGGGAAACAGGAGCTGACGGGTTTTTACCAGAGTTGTCGTTGGTCATGAGGTTTTTGGGGTTTTCTTATGTTAGTTTGTTTTTTCTCGCACTTGCAGGAGTTTCTTGTCTATGCTGGCGTAAGAGTTAGCGAGTTAGCAAAGCCAGTTATACAGGGATTTCACCCGCATTCTCGCTTTGTTTGTGCCCCCCCCCAACAGATAGAAGAGGAGAACGCGGCCCTGCTCGCCGCTCTGACCGACAGTTTGGATGGCATGGTGGACGCCGAGGTGGGCGGGCTCTCCGTCTTCCCCGCCCTGGGAGAGGAGCCCGACCGGGAGGACGAGGAAGAGGACGGCCTCCCCCTCGGCGCCGAGGACTTCAGCCAGCCCCTGGGGGCCGAGACGGAGGACCCATCACTGGTAAGGGCGCCGCTGTATCGACCGGGCAGCTCCTCCTTCGTGGTTACTGAGATAACACGTGGAGAGAAACTTCAGATCAGAGCCCTCATTTCCACCTCCCCCGGGGTGGTGGTGGTGGTGGGGAAGGGGGTGTCTCTCACCTCACTTTTGCAACAAACATCTGCACATTTACCCCCAGTTTAAGGATTTGATATTTCACTTCAAATACCCTCATGTTTCTTTTTTGTCAGCGGTCGGCGAATCTCTCGAAAGTGTCTTGCGGCCAAAAAATAAAAAATCGCTGCCTGTTGAAGTGGAGCCTTTAATATGGGGCTTCAAACACCTTCCAGTCGTCGACTCTCGGCCCCGTCACGGTGCTCCTCTCCTTTCCCATGCCCCCCCCCACAACCCCCAACCCCTCTTCTCTTTTTCCTCCCCAGTATCTTAATCTGTGTCGCATTTGCTGACTTTGATGTTCCTCTTGTTGGCCCGCGAGGTTCAAAGTCTGCCTTTAACTCCAGGAAAACAGAGGGGCGCTGAGGCACACAGTAATCTTTCATCCAGTCCCATCCTGTGTGTGTGTGTGTGTGTGTGTTTTCTTCTGAGGAGCACGTGTCTTTTTACAAGACTAGAAAGAAAGAGTGTCTCCCCTCATGCTGAGGAAACATTGCAGATATTTATTCAAGGAGTTTGTCTATGAATTATTTTCAGTTTTTCAGTCACAACAAGAATTACAATTAGTTTTCAATTCGTTTTTAATTAGATTAATGTCCATGCTGGAGTGGAACTAGCGTAAATTGTGTAACTGGTAGTAGACTTTAGTTTGGAGAATCATATTTAGAGGAATTATTTCTTTCTTTCCTCTATATAGAAAACTGACCTTATTAAAAGTAATGTATGTTAAACTAAGGCAGCACATGAACTTCAGAGACTCGGGGAATGCATGTAACATCCTCTACTTTCAACTTTGGACTCCGCTGTAGCTCCTGTATCTGAGCAAACACTTGAACACGCGCTGCTTCCGTGGTGGATCCAAGGGCCCGAGTGGCGACGGATCCGGGATTCTCCCTCAAAACCTGGATCAGGTTTACATTTGAGGATTTAGGGGCAGTGGCAGTGGAAAGTCCTCACAAGTGTAGCAATACAGACGTGTGTGTGTGTGTGTGGTCTTCCAGCACGTGTTGGAGTTTATGTGCGTTTGCTTGTTTTGACACCCCCCCCCCCACCACCCCCACCGCCACTCCTCTCTCTCTTTTCACACAGTGCTGCTGGAGGCCTCTCTCTCTCTCTCTCTCTCTCTCTCTCTGGGCCCCTCTCTGGTTCCCTGAACCAGACTTCTAGGAAAAAAACCTTGTTTTTCTCTCTCCTCGCTCTCTGCCCCCCCCCCCCCCCGCCCCCAACCGGCCCCACCCCCTCCTGTTATGAGCCTCTGCCTGCACCTGAACCACATCCCCTGCAAAAAAAACACAAACTCCATCTCATCACACAGGAACAACAAATCGACGCATCGCTATTCCAGTGGAATATCGTGCCCTAGTCCCCCCCGGTTCACACTGCTGTCAGAGGAATGCAGGGCTCTGCAGCTTAATTGAAGCAGGAAGCTGTTTCACTGCAATAAATGACTTATGATTACTGCTGTAATGTGGCCTTATTGCACTTGTCAAGATGAATCCAGCCTGTTTCCTTAATTTCTCATGCGCCCTTCCAAAACCTCTAGTTGTTCAAATCAGTTATAATTTCTATAAAATCAATTATTTTTGATTGTTTTTATCCTTAGTTTCTATCCTTAGTTGTTTTTATACTTAGTTTTCTCTTTTTTTTCCAAAGTTCATTATTTCTGTACCCATATTTCCATTATTTCCATATTATCTCAAGCCTAAACTTCTAAACCTGCTTGGCCTCTCCTTTAAAACTCCTTAAAACCCCTCGTTTTCAAGCCTAAGGGACCCGCCCCCACTTCGCCGACGCTGAGCCGTGTCAGCTTGGGGGGGGGGGGGGGGGCTTTGCCAACCCGGACGTCGACTCGGCTCGCGGTCGCCAAACGATAGCATCTTTGTAGGCAGCCGCTAAATCAGGGCGCACGAGAAATTAAGGAAACAGGCTGGATTCATCTTGACAAGTGCAATAAGGCCACATTACAGCAGTTAAGCTGCAGAGCCCTGCATTCCTCTGACAGCAAGGTTCATCAGGTTCCATGAACCTGCATTTAAAATAAGGCTACGTAACTTTAGTAATCCCATATATATATATATATATATATATATATATATATATATATATATACACACACACACACACACACCCTTACACTTCTATAACATCAGCCAAAATAAGCTGGTCACACCTACTTATAAGCAAAACTCAATGTAATATTTATTCATTTTAAAGTTCTGTAAGTAACCTAAATTTAACCCCTTTAATTGAAAACAAAGCCATTATAACCTCACTGAGTAAAGAATAATAATAATGAAACTGCAGACTCAACAAATGACAAGTGGAGCATTAACTCCAACTGTGTATCACATATAAACATAGAGTAAACACGCTGAGTGATAATCTGCTGCTCTGGACTTGGAGAAAAGGGGGAAGCTCTTAAAAATCACACGTATGGAGACATTTTGATCTTGTTAAACAAGCGTAGATACTCAGCCGTACTAAAACTACAGTTTATTAAGGAGTTGACTTAAAGTCAGCGCTGAGATCTCTGAGAACGGCAAGAAAAGAAAAGAAGGAAGCGCCGTCAGGCGATCACGCCGGTCGGTAAACAAGCCGACGATTGTGGCAGATCGGCTTCCACTTTAATTTAAGGGTACGACCCGAAGCCGGTGCACCTGTAATCAGTGATCATCCCCCTGCGCGTGAGGAAAATTGTAAATGTGCACAGCTGCAGGAGGTGTCGAACGGTAGGTCAAAGTTTAACCAGGAAATCGGAATGAGAGCTGCGGCTGGTGCTGACAACACACACTTTGTGTTGGGTTGTGTATATATTTATCTTACTTTTAACTGGTGTTGTCAGGATCTATCTTACTGCTCCTGTCGCTGTCGGAAGGGAAGAAATGACCGGGGGGGTGTGTGTGGGGGTGTGTGTGGGGGTGGGGGGGCGGCAGTGACATTCCTTTCAAACTGGCGGAAATGATAATGACTCCGGCGACCATAGAAACGCTTCACTGCAGGAATCATGGTAGTTTCGTGACCGGGGGGGGATCAAAAACATCAGGCCCTCACAGTGTTGAACGTTAGCAAGCATCATATCGCGAGCGCTGGCGTAGCGACAGCAAACAGGCCGCGGCCGCGCGGCCCGGCTCTGGTTGCCGCGGCGCGTTAAATGCCGCAGAAGGTCGTGTTTCAGCCCGAAATAAACGGTTCGGCGACACCGAGAGGTCGGGCCACCCGGATGCCACCGTCTTCCAGTGTTGTGCTGCAAAACTTTGTCACACTCACCCGCACACACACACACACACACAGCGCTGCCCTGCTCCTGGTTAACCTTGACGTCGCTCCGGTTATCAGCCAACTCGCGTCAAAATAAGACCGAGCCAAGGCTGGTTAATCAGTTACGGCCGCCGGAGGAGAAAGGACGGCGAAGGTCAAAGGGGAAGCGGCAGGTTGGCTGTCATGTACCAAGAACTACCAGATTAAATGGCAGTGGAAGCCACGGTAGGAGGCCACGGTAGGAGGCCCCGCCATCATGTGGTCGTCGGCGTCTTTCGGCGTCCGTCAGCATTGGTTTCAACCCGTCCTTTAATTTTTTTTTTTTTATTCTGGATACAATCTCAACGTCTTTTTTTTCCCTTGTACCTTGTGCGCAGTGGCCGAGAGAAAAATCCGACCCCCCCCAGCCGTGGAGGGATTAAACGTCGGGGAC